>JAQMYM010000013.1:11841719-11864389 GCA_030014255.1 Parauchenoglanis ngamensis
CAGTCCAAAGACATGCAGATTAGGTCAACTGGCTACTCTAAATTGCCCATAGGTGTGAATGTGAGCGTGTGTGGTTGGTTTGTCTGTGTTGGCCCTGTGGTGGACTGGCTACAGGATATAAAGCGGTATAGATAATGGATGGATGGACTAACTCACTGGTCCAGGTGTGTATCAGGAACTTTTTTACAGAACCTCTGGAATTTTGTGTTTAGAGCGTTTAAAATGTTTTATTCACGTTTTTGTTTTTCAACATATTTTAAAGTAAGCGTCAGAGAACACACAGTCAAGCTTAATGTAAGGGTTAGTTTTAGTTCAGGAACCTATTCAGGAACCCAGATGGTTTTCCTGAAGCTCAGAAACATTTTAAGAATCACTTCAGGAACCCAGGGACCCAGGGATTTTTTTAATATAGAAAAACAAATTTTTATTAGCCAGGACCCCAGACACTTTTTCAGGAACCCCAGGATGTTTTCATGGATTCAAAATCTATAATACAAAATTTGTTCTCTGTTTACTGGAAACATAGAAGCAAGATGGACACAAACCCAGGAAGCTGTTTAGGATAGTCCCTGAATGCAGCTTTTTTGTAACTCTGCTGCAGTAACAGCCAGTAAAACTACCTCAGTTGTGTCTTTTTGTCCAACACTTCTATGCACATTTGATTCTTTTCATTTCATCATTTCACACTGCAGAATTTTTCCCTCGTCTTTATCAGGAGCAGAACTGCAATGCACCAAGTCACGTCATGAAAAATGGCCTGGTCCTTCTCAGCATGCTTCTCACTGCCCTATACAGGTCACAGCCCAGAGAAAGTAATTTCTCCCTGTTGACTTTTTAAATGTTAATAAGAGTGCATGTGGATTGAGCATGTGTGTACATGCTGGATATGTGCAGTATTATCACAATAATGTGAGAATATATGTGTGTAGAAGAACATGTATTTCGGCTCTCAAGGTCTCTTGCAGTTTATGTGTATTTGCTTCAGTAAGAAGCTACACACACTGATACATTAGCTCTGCTCAGGCCCACTAAGCTTAGAGCTCAGCAGCATAACTCTTCATCATGCACTAATGCCACCTACATTCAGAGACAGAGAGAGAGAGAGAGAGAGAGAGAGAGAGAGAGAGAGACAGAGAGAGAGAGAGAGAGAGACAGGCAGAGGGGTATTAGCTGCCCTCCCATTGACAGGCCAAATGAGCTGAACATCAGCCTGTGTGTGTGCACACTATGCCAGTCTGCATTGCACCATTACCCAAGAGGGCTCATGGAGTGTACACACACACACACACACACACACACACACACACGTATGTGGACAGCTTCTCTGTAGTTAGTCCATATATATTACATCAGACACTCTATCTCTACTCCGTTTTCCTTATGCCAGGATCAGAGTACACAATATTTTCGTATTTTTTACAATGGTCACCATGTCAGATTAGGCAACCATAGTGCCATAAATTCTTGGCATGCTTTGGTCAGGAGACTGGCAACACAAGTTTGACAGCAACCAATTACTGTTCATGTCCTTGCATGTCATCGAGGAGGAGCGTCAAGAAATTGTCAATGACTACAGAAGGAACATGCTGCAGGAGATGTCAAACTAGACGAGAAAATACAAAAAATTCTGACATGCTAGATTTTATGTTAGGGTGTTGTGGGGCGTCCCAGATGCCACATCACTGCTCTTTGATTATGTCACACTACAATGCTCATTCATCATTCCCGTCACTGGAAATTTATACAGTGTGGCCACAGTCTGACGACCGGCACCTCATTCAAAGCAAGCGCTCTTTGCCGTGCTGCCACTGTAGACACGCGCTTGACAGAGCGCGCCCGTGGCAGTTCAGCACCACCAATGCTGCGGACCAGCACTGCGCACATGGCCCAAGGCCGGGGCTGCCTCTCTCGACAGAGCTGCATGCCACTAATCACTCACCCTCCATGAGGTGCGGGGCAAAATAAAAGAAGTGTGCAGTGTCAGATGGGTGAGTAAGCTCATGCGGAGTGCTGATTCTCATTTCTGCTGTCTCCCTGTGTCTCCGCAGAGAAAGAAGGTGAAGAGAAGGCCCTGCTCTGAGCTGGCTAACCAGCAGACTGCCACTACACCACCCTGGCTAGGCCTGGGCACCCCACTGAGGCGTACGCCGTTCCACCTGTCCCTGTGAGAAGAACTCGCCTATGTGCACCATTGCACCTTTTCCCCACCACACCTCTCCACTTAAAAAACATAAATAAAAGAGCATTGCTTTTCCACAACCTCCGTCTCCCCGCATCTGTGTTCTCCTCAACCCGCTGACAACAGATATAACAAATGAGGCTTGTATACTGCATATTGCACCAATATTTGTACCACTCTATAGTACTCCATAATACATATCATTTATTACTACAGTATGTAAGAGCATACATATAACTAACTAGGAGGATGCAGAGATCCAGGCCTCAGTACTTTTGAAAGGTTTTTTTTAAAATATGGATTTCAACTGGCAATTCAATATGGAACCAACAACATCCTGGTCCAAAGACAACAACAAAGGATCTGGAGAAGGCGTTGAAGACATCAGGTACCAAAGTATCTACATCCACCATTAAGGGAGACTTACATTACCATGAGCCCCAATTCTATTGCTGGCATTAAAAAAGTCAGACTGAAGCTTGCAAGTGATCAACAGGATTTTGGAGGAGAGTTCTCTGGTCAGATCAAACGAAAACTGAACTGTTTGGCCATAATGATCAGCACTATATATGGTAAACAATAGGGTGAGGCTTTTAATCCAAAGAACATCATTCCAGCTCTGAAGCATGATGCTGGCAGCATCATGTTGTGATGATGTTTTGCTGGAAAAGGAACGTCAGGAAATGGATAACATCATATGGAAAGAGGGTTATCTAATAATACAGAAGCAACACCTCAAAATGTCAGGAAGAAAGTTAAAACTTGGTTGCTACTGGGTCTTCCAGCAGGAAAATGATCTTAATCAAACCTCCTAAGTGGCTTAAAGGCAACAAAGTGAAAGTATTGAAGTGGTCATCACAAAGTCCTGACCTGAACACCATAGAAAACTGAAGAAGCATGTGTCTGAGCAAGGAGGCTCACAAACCTGACTGAGTTATACCAGTTCTGACAGGAGGAATGGACCAAAAATCCAGCAAATTATTGTGAGAAGCTTGTGAAAGGCTACAACAAGCAACTAATTCAAGTTCAAGCAACCGTCTGACCTGCTGAATATCTGAAAAGCTGAAATAAATCTCTCTTAGCTATTCTTTTAAAATCACCTCTGATGTGAATAAAGCAGATATTCTATCTAAATGTGATTATATTAAATGTGATTAAATGTGAAATAGATTTATGGATGTGGTGAGAGAGGACATGCAGGTAACTGGTGTAGCAGAGAAAGATGCGGAGGACGGAAAAAAGTGGAAAGAGATGATCTGCTGTGGCGACCCCTAATGGGAATAGCTGAACGTAATGATGATGACTCTATCTAAATGTGCAAAGCTGTGAAAACTTGAGTCTGAATGTCATTAGCCTGGGGTGCATAAACTTTTGGAATGTAGTATGAAACTTTACAACATGCTACAAAACTTTGGTCTGTTGTGAGTGTTATTCATACACGCACACACAGAAGCAGAAGTGATGTTCTCAGGAGTGTGTGTGAATGTGGAAGTGTGTATACAGACATTTACCAGCTGTGTTTCTCTAAGGGGTTTGTTTACCTTCTTTGATTGGAGCTCCTAAAGAAAGAGGTTCCCAGGCTTGCGTTAGACATAATTGGAGCCTAATTTGTATCTAAATTCATTGTTACAAGGACCCCAGCGCCTAATTAACAGCATATCCACTCTCATCAAGCCATTAAGTAATCTGAATGCAAATCTGGACTTGTAATTGGTTACGTGTGTGGATAGGGGGGAGAGGTGTAAATGCATCACCTCTTGTCTTACGCCTTTTCATCGTTGCTAACACTGTAATGAACGCACTTAGGTGGAGAGTTAGCTGTTAACAGTCAGCCAATAACCAGCCAAAAATGTGTTTTGGATGCGAGTAGAGTGTAAGATTAGAGCACCAGATATAACAAGATCATGTTGTTTTTCTCACCATAGATGAGATATTTCTTCCTATTTTTTATTTTTATTTTTTTTTAATCATTTGTTTGAATCATAAATCATAAACTTTTTCAGGAAGATTTTAGCACCCTAACAACTTTTTTTCCAGCACTTTTTTTTAGTATGTCACAAACAATTTCAGGAGTTTTTTCTTTAAATAAGGAATTTCATTTCTGTAACTTTTTGAGAAATTCAAAAACCCAACAGCTTTTTTTTCCATTAGTGCAGGAAAATGTTCAGGAACCCAAGCCCAAATTCTAATTCAGTTTGTAATGAAATAACTAATATCAAATCTGTAAACAATAACAAAATGAGTGCAATCAAATACATGTATCAAATATTACTGGTACTGGTAAAACTGGTGAGGTATTAAAAAGAGGTTTAAATGACGGTACAAGAATGCTTATTTTGTATAACTGTGTTGTAGCAGCTAGCTGAATTAGAATGTTTATTTGTAAAAGTAAAAGTGAGAACCAGTGCTTATGTTTGTGAATTTGTTGTTTAAATAGCCATAAATAGCTGAACATTAAAGGTCCTTAAATTGAACCCTGTGGGACACCGTTTTTCCCCAAAACAGTTGTTTTCACTCCTGTCAGTTTAAAATAAGTTGGATAAGTGTCAGAATATACAGGATATTTCTAATCCTTCAACCTGATTTCAGTCATTAAAGGAAATTGTGACTGACTTTTGTCTTGCAGAAATGTATTGTTCATAGTGCAGACAACCATCAATTCTTAAATCAGTTTCATAAATATAACCAGTTTAAGTGTTTTTTCAAAGTAATTCAAATTCAAGAAACCACTTTAAAAGTTTTTGGCATTATTACCTAATGAGACCATCTAAGCTGAGCTGTTTGACTGCATGGGGTTATTATAGCTCTTAAAGCTGGGTTATTGTCCATCATTTCATTCTAAAGAGTGTCTTTAAAAAAAGTCCTTAGAGAATTTGAAACTTCTGGTGAGGTTGGATGTCAGTGTACAGTGTTTTACATGGGAGCTATAAATGTTTCAGTGTCAATCAGACTGCAGTGCCATCTTAAAATGAGTCATCAGTTTAACACATCTGAAAAGTGCATAACTGATGTATATATACGGGTGACAAATTAATTGGAAAAAAAAAATGTCTCTGGTGTGGGGGCATTTATTTTTTTATTTTTGCTGGCATGGATTGAGTCCATTTGCAAATCAGTCCAAAGTTTGGATCTCATCTATAATCACTGGATTTGATGAGGATGATGATAATGAAACTGATGTAAAGCATAGACTAAAACCTTCTCACTCATCACAGCTCAACCTAACTGATCACCTATGGAAGAATTCAGAGTTGTGTGATTTTATTTCCTTTAATTTTTTTTCTTTAAGCATTCTCCACCAACAACTACTAAAGGAAGGCTTTGTTTTACAGCAAAACAAAGTTTATTCTTCCAGAGACTTGTAGGCTTGATGTCAAGTTGCATTAAAGCTGTTCTGGTGGCTCATGAAGGTCCGACCCTTTACTAACACACTTTATGTTGGGTTTATCTTTAATTTGTCACTCATCTGGACATCATGCATGCTTTGAAAAAGAGCTAGCTAGCAAAGTACTGGCATAAGTGAGCTACAGATCACAAAATTTATACCACGGACCCATTTTTTTTTTTTACATTAATAACTATAATGATCAGCAATTCGGTCCGCCATGTTTGTTGATGTTTTTTGTCCAGAGTAAAGAGCTGAATAGGAATTTACTCTGTCAGAGACGTGAACAATCCGTGCCAAGGATCCTCCTGGTGACTGGTGGCAGCTCAACACATTTTCAGGGCTGGTGAAATAAATTTTTTTAAGTATTCCTAGCTGCGTGCCGATTTGAAAGCGGAGTAGCATCCATTATGCTTAAGTGTGCTTAATAAAAATCTCTCTATAAAGCATCACTGACTTAGGTTCCGAGTTTCCTCTCGAAAACAGGAAATAATCTTCCTTTGCATGCAAAATGTTATTTCTTCTACTTCTTCTTTTTAAAGTTTTCTCCCCGCCTTCTGCCCTTTCCAGAGTGAAAGATCAAGCTCATTTGAATTCCAAGCATTTATTTATTTAAAAACACTCGTCAAAAAGTGCTGGCTTTCTGTCAGGTTCGTAATTAAAACAATTTTACAGCAGGTTGCTTTTAACACGCCTGTGAAAATGCAAGCAAGAGAGCGAATGTTGCCGGGGTGACATTTACAAAGCGTAATGGAGAGAGATTTTTATCTGTTGTATCTCAGCACTATGGAAAACTCTGAAGCCCAGTGAGCAAACATGAGGAGGAGGCTAAGGGCGTCTTGATGCTATGATAGGGTTTCATCCTCTGGCAAATGTTGGTGAGGAAATAAAGTATCAGGTGCATGAAAAATCCAAGCATGAGAATTTTGATTATACACACTAGCTGGAGTCAAACCCTAAACCTGGAGTCTGGAGTCAAACCCAAGTTAGCAAGTATGCTGTCTACTAGATTTGTTGTAAATATTTGATGCGTTCATTGGTCTAAAACGGAACATGTTAATAGCAAATGTCCAGATATGTCTATGGCATTCTTGTCCAGAATCCCTATGGTAGGAAAAGACATTCTACTCAATACTAATTGGGTATTTAATATGGAGTTAAAATATCTGTTCTCTGAGGATCTGTATGCATTTATGCCAAAGCAATTAGGATGCATTTCTCTGCTTTTCTTATTGATCGGAAATTGGAACAACGCATACAGCCTGTTTCTCCATCTGTCAATTATCTTCCGAATAAATGCAGTCTTCACTTGGAGTATGAAAAGTTTCTTCATTTGCAATTTGCCAAGCATTACATTTTTTTATTTATTAAAGGACAGCATACAGTATACTTGTTATTCTTTTATAGTAATACTTCATGTCCATCTAGCATCCAGCCTCAATAAGACTGAAAACAAAGCATGTCATGTTAATGAGAAACTCCAATGTAGCACAAACTCTTCTGTCCTGAAGACTTAAATTTACAGCTTTACCTCTGACTTACAAAGCACTGACACTGGAGACACAACAAACATCTCCATCACAAACATCTGTTATAGAAAATAAATCAACTGCTTTTTGATCCATCAGAACCCAGAAGTCATCAGCATGCTGGTATAAAAATATGCAGGCATTAAAGAAATACTGAATACTGATACTGAAATATGATTATGCAGATTTCGTTATTTGTATCTCACTATCAAGGGTACTATAGTAGCAGCATTTGAACAGTGTGCCTTATGTCTAACAGCCCATCTTTGAGACAAATATAATAAGACAAAAAAAAAATAATAAGACCAAAAAACCAACTGAAACCAAGGCATCAAATATTAATTAATCATCAAGTAAGCATTAGTTCACACATTAATATATGCTTAGTTGTGCACCCGTATTGCAAAGTGTGACAGTAAATGCATACGAGTTTGTTCTTACGAGAAATGTAAAGTTTTATTAGTAAAGCCAAGGTTTTTATTAGTAAAGTTTTACTGGCAAAGTCATCTACATTATATGTCTACATTAATTCCAGCAGAGCAGGTACCTTACTTTTTTCTTTCACTCAAGATTTGCTTCACTAGTTTTAAAGGCTGAAGAGAACCAGAGACAGCTGATCTTAGTCTTAATAGACTAATCATGTTCTGCAGGAATATGACTCTGGAAAATGAGTCTGGCTTGGATTCAGACCTCCAATTCTCACCTGACACCATCTGTGAAGAGATGAAAATGATGGCAATATCTCTGCTATTCCAGTCTGTTGCTTTATCTCTAACAATGCAGTAGATTAAGATTGTGCTTTTTGGCAGGTAGGTAATCTGCCTCGTTATTGGAATCAAAGTGGAAATTATGACCGGTGTCAACTTGCCATGTGTAGAGCAATGGTCCTGTCATCTGGCAGACTAGTTAGAACTTCAAAGAAAGTTGGACAGCTGGAAAATCCATGCGCTTAATATTCATATATGACTGGAAAAAGAGGCTCTGGAAATTATGAAAAATTGGTGGACCTTTTCCACCAACCCATTTAGAAACCACTAGAGCCTGCTGGGAAATAAAAAAGCACTTAAGTCTGGAGGACTCCTGTCCACACTTTGGTATTCTTTTTTAATCTACTATTCCCTTAAAAAAACATTTATGCAATTAATACATCCTTCAAGATGGATTGATGGATTTCTTAGTTATATCATGATGCACAGCATATATATTTGTGGTTCTCCACCACAGGGTGGAGACCTGTATAAGTGTGGTTTTTCTTCATTCCTCTTAATGAACTGATTTGTAGATTATCTTGGCTTTTTTGTTCAAATTCCAGGTCATGGATTCAAGGGCATAAGATCCACAATTTAAGTTGACTTATCAAGTAGAATATCAGGAGGCGCACCAGGAATGAATGACCTTGATCCCCAGTGGACAAACCTGGTGAATTTTCTCTTCAACCCCTTGAGGTTCCAGCTTATTATGTGAGTGCCCACTTTAAAGCATGTTATTTAGTAAGCTTAAATTATTCCTTAATGAAACTGATTGAAAAGGGATGTAGTTGTCAGTGTGAGGAATATAAGTCTGGACTCTCCACTGAATGGAAGGGATTAACACTGTCCAACTAGACATGAGGAAATGATGCAAAGATTAGCAAACGGGTTAAAATTGTGTGCTGACATCAAAACCTGACACTCTTGTATTATGATAAGTCAGTGCAAAAGGCGGCCATGGTGAATGAAGTGTGATTTAATGCATAAAAGAGAACTGTAAACATTTCTTCATGTCTTCTGCTTGGATGTGTACATAGACTAAATTATACAATATATGAGAGCCAGGAGGAATAATATGGTGCACATTTTCTCGTCATACTTATTTGTTTGTGCATGTGATTGCATGCATGCATATGTGTATTTATTTGTATGTTTGTGTTGTTGTTGATTTTTTTAAATAGCAGAAGTGCAGCTCCACCAAGTGGCCTTGCTCTACGTAGACATTACTAGTATACTTCAGGATAAAATACACAAATCACATTCCCAAAACTACTATTAAGGCCAAAGAGGTGTTTTAGTTACATTATTGCTTTGGCATTTTTCCAGAGCTTCATCTGTAACCACGTTTCATTTTTTAATCTTGTTTGCTTTTAGAAAAAAATGAAAGAAATCTCACAGGTTTTGAAATCCTAGGCTGCACTCTGTATTCTCTATTCTCCTCACAGATCCTACACATAAACAGTACAACCGCGATGAAGTGCCATATTGAAGGTTTTCATCATGAGCCTCTCAATTCACTTCATAACAGAGGATCAATCGATGTCTCGCTTCGCTCCATCTCTCTGTTTTCAATCCTAGCACAAGTCGCTGTTCACAAACACATTTTTGTGGGGTTTTTTGTGGGGGTTTTTTTTTTTTTAGCAAAAATGATCAGTTTCTTTAGCAAAGGTGCCAATTAACAAGAATGAATCTTTAATGTATTACCAAATAGCTATAATTATTAGTAGTGACGTATAGTCAAGAATACATATTTATGGATTTTGTACTTGATTTTTTATCCTGAAACGTTAGAAAATTGAAGATTTTGAAGGTTCATAGTCTTCAACTTAACTTCTCTTCTTATGGTGTCATGGTCTTGGTCTTGGGATTCCTCCCATTGGTCTTAACTTGGTCTTGACTCCCTATTGGTCTTAACTTGGTCTTGACTCCCTATTGGTCTTAACTTGGTCTTGCCCCACCCTCCCTTGGCCCTATTCTTAAGTCAGTTTGACTCTATCAGTGGTCTTGGTCTTCACTCACTCTTGAAACTGTTGGTCTAGGTTTTCATTTACTTTTGTCTATCATTAGTCTTGATCATGACTTTGACATGGCTTGGACTTGGTCTTGAATTGGTCTTCCTCTTCATTTGTCTTGATATGGTCTTGCCCTTCATTGGTCTTACTCTTGACTCAGTCTGGGACCTGCTGATCTTGACTCAGTCTTGGATCTGGTGATCTTGACTTATTTTTGCCCTTTGTTGGTTTTGATCTACCCAAACCCCAAATGGTCTAGAATTGCCCTTCTATAGTCAGTGTTGTTTGTCTTAGTTTTGATTCAGTCTTGGTCGAGATTCAGTCTAGCCCCTGTTGTTCTTTGTTTGACTCAGTTGTTGTCTTGTCTTAGCCTTGCCTCATTATTTGTCTTGGTTTTGATTCTGTCTTCCCATACTGTTGGTCCTGACTCCCTCCTTTCCCATATTCATTTTAGCATTGACTTGGTTTTTCGCTACTGTTGGTCATGTCTTGATCCTTTCCTTCATCTGTTTGTTTTTGACTCAATCTTGACAAGCTAATCTCAACTCGATCTCACCTTAGGTGGTCTTGAAATCAGTACTGACTGATATCCATTGTAAAACTGTCTCTGTTAAAAAGTCAAAGAATGGTAGATTATGCATTTCTTTCAACAGACTGTGTATGTATTTCAGCAGAATTTCCAAATGCCCTGATATTTTTTTTTTGCTGTCTAATTACTCTATATTTGGCTTTATCACAGCATCAAGGCAATCTACCTAGTTGAAAATGCAGAACATTAATTTGGTTCTTAAAATGTATCTGCTTCAAAATCACAAGGGAAATAAAGAAAATGATGAAAAATGGAAATTAAGATATAAAGAAGAGGCATTATTTTGCAGCTGTGTATGTTTTCCCATGGCAGAATGTAGCACAACGGGACAATAAGCACTAATATACCTTCCATTAAACGGCATATACTGAATATTTAATTTAACAAGCTGCAGCAATGTGTCTGTGCTTGAATCTACACTGTACATAGAAGGGAAATATTTTCCATTTTCACTGCATCATATGGCTACTTGACAAGCTTACCTATAAGCAACTATAGCTCATGGGCAATAACAAAAACAACATAAGTTCATTTTTTCTCCTCTAAGATGGAAACATCCTTGCAAATGTCTCTCAACATTGTCTTAGCAGTTGCGATGTTTTGATAACAGTGTGTCCTTTTATGCTATCAAATCGCTGATTCAGCTCAAGAGAGAGTTTGATGTGTCTCTGTGAAGCGACAGAAAATCAATAGAGAAAATTGTCAGTTTCAGCTAAAAAGGACTGACAAATTATTTAGCAGCAGCCACAAGTGTATTGTTTTTTGCTTTTTAATGTCAGGAAGTGTTGGAAAGGTTTATTTTGACCACTATAAATAAATATGTTATGCTGGGTAGTATTAGCTTACGTCTTTCTCAGCATCTGAAATACTACTGATTATACCAAGCATTACATACTCGAAATTGTCGATGATGACAAAAAGTGAAGGAAAAGGGATAAACACCGCTCAATTATTCATGAAACAAAGGGTCTATTGTGCTATAAAAGAGAAAATATTGTGGCTTGGATCCCATTTCAGCCATTTAGTGCATTTATAGTGAAATAGCTTTAGTGCTAATCAGTGATCCATGGGGCTGTAAATGCTTTGCTAGGAATCAAAGAGATGAGTGGTGAAGTTAAGATTAGCTAAATCTCAGGACTGTTACATTAACCGAAGCTTTCCACCAAGACTGGGCAAAGCATTTGCTCCATTACAGCAGTAATTGTGTTTAATAGAGGGTAATAAAACTGCATTTTAGTGCTTTAATTGAGATTAGAGCGCCACAGGAATATAGGACTACTCTGGATGTTGATTAACGTAATTCCCATATTTCATATTCATCATTAAAAAAGCAAATTGGGCAGAAATGGCTAGCAGTCCACCTCAGCTATCTTCTCTCTCTTTTAAAGTAGGATGGAAATAGTAGTATAACGGCAATAATTATAGCTCTATAATCTTAGTATAGCTTTAATCTCTCTATAAGGCAACAAGTAGGAGAGAAAAAAAACCCCATGGTCAGCTATTTGGAGATAAATGAGGAGAAAATGCATCTAATTCAACAATGGCTTTTATTAGCGTTTTGCTATATTAGAATTGTTTATGCACTATTTAGGCCACAAAGCAATTTCAGCTCATTTAGCAAGAACGGAAAGCAGCCTTAATTTGATTAGGTTGCAAAACTTTTTTAAGCAAAGCCTATAAGCCTATTTTATAAGTGGATATGCTTGGAAAAGCAGTTTGTACACGTTCCTCGATAAACATATCAAATAAAACTCCTCTTCAATTTACAGCGCATTTGGTGCGTGACTTTGTTTAAAACGATTACACCACTCATAAGCACCCAAAAGAAAAAAAAAAGATATGTGTAGTAAAATACAGCAGCACCTATAAGAAAATGATTTATGGTTATCTCCATCTCTCGATCATGTCTTCAGATTCTTCTCCATTTTAACAAAGTATTTTTAGGTTAGAAGAACATTTTCTGTTTTCAGATATTTTTAATCAATTTAACTGAAATGTATCTATCTGCGTTTTCACAATATGGACAGTCTATATAAACAAATTTTAAAAATCATTACATAATGTGCGTAATGTGACACATTTTCTTGAAGCAAGGAGATGTTTATGTAACATTTATAGAAGGATTCTCCAGTGTCAGTGCTTTGTACCAGTCAGATTTACAGCTATAACATCTTCAGGACAGGGGAGTTTATATTCCTTTTTGCGGTTTCTCAGTAACATGACAAGCTGTATTTTTATTTTTATTAAATATTAAAATGAATATTACATTTTTATTACATTAGTGAACGACTGTTTATAGCTGCTATAATGTAGAGTTCTGCAACATCATGTGTAACTATGAATGGTTAAAAAGTATGACGTCATTCTTAAATAATTAAAGGTTGCAATTGAAAAGCTGTTGTGGTAAAAGTGGAATAATACATTTTGAGGCAGTAATAATAACTCCACTTTATCAACCCACTACTTTCCGGAACAGCAAAAAGGGTCTTTTATTTTTACTCTTTACAGAATTACTGCTGTGAAAATGTACACAGGCTTTAATTGACTGTATTTTCATTTATAACTTGTTATTTTGATATGGAAAATGTCACCTCAGCTATATAAGGAGCTGTCTTAAAAAAAAAATCAGTACTTCCTTTACCTCGGTCTATTCAGACTCGCCGGAACAGCTTGTGCTGTCAGTATAACAAGAAAAGACTGAGAGAATGACAAATTCTCCACAAAGGAAAGTTTCTTCAGCAATAGGAAAAAAACAGCATGGTGGAGTTCTGTGTAGCCTGACAGACTGCCACACAGGAGAGGGAAAAATCAACCGTTATCAAAAAGGAAAGGTTTGGAAATTTGACATGGCCAGTGGCCACCTCCAGAAGTCCACAGAGTTCATCAGCTGGCACTCGATAGCCATCTTTCTTTAAATCCTTGTCCAAACTTATCCCCGAAAAACACAAAGCACTTCTCCAAGAAGCCATTTTCACCAAACTCACAAAGCAACAGAAGAAACCAATTCCACTCCATTCCAATGCATTCAGAAAAGACACTAAACTTTATCAAGTGTGAAGTTTTTCTATCTTCCAGAAAGCCAAAAAAATAAAAAGTGGTACACTGGGACCCAACAGGCGCAGGAGAGCGGGAGATGGATTAGTTTTGCATGGCACTGAAATGAGAGTCTTGTTTCTCGAGTCAGTTGTATTTTATTTTCTCCCTCAGCAGCCTCTGCACGCACAAGCCTGTCCAAGCAGAATCCTCTCTCCTGCCAGGCTGAGAAACGTGGCATCATTCACAAATCCACAAATCCATAAAAATCTTCATTTCGGAGGTCAATGTCTTTTGATGTCTTTCATGAAAAAAAAAAAAAACTTCACGCTGGTTCCAAATCTACGGAAGCTCTGTGCTGCCATGCATGAAATAAAATAAAAAAAAATCCCATCAATGTCACATTATTAGCTGAAAAAGTCACATTATTATATAAAAAAAAATCATGTTATTACAAAAAAAAATCATATTATCATGTGGATAATGTAACATTGGTATGAGAAAAATGCGATTATGTAAAAAATATGTTATGATATGAAAATATTGCATTGTTACAAGAAAAATATCACATTAAAGCATGACATTATTACATGAAAATATCACATTTTTATGTAAAAATCAAAGTTTTGTTTCACTAAATGTTGGTAGTAAGACAAAATCTTGCATTATTACAGGAAATATTGTGTACAAGATAAATTTGGTATAGAAGAAACTTGCTTGTTTTGCAGTATAGCCTGGTTACCGGGTCCTGACAAATGGGACAACTAGCTTGGCTTTGACCACAACAAGATTTTAATGTCTCTTAGCAGTGTTAATGGCATTATTATTAGTATAGGGATGATTATGAAGCATTCTCAGTTCACAGCATTTATACAGACCTAATTTGCTCAGAGCTTTTAGAGGTTGCTTTATTTCTAGCTGATCAACTTGAGTCACATCAGGAACTTACAAATTACAGCATGTTGCATGTCTATAGGTGAGGAATGTTGTTATGCAAAATAGTGCCTAGCTTCTATTAAATACCTTGTTGCATGCTGTACAGGAGCCCTGGTCCTAACTTCCCATCACTCATCATTGCTATTTCCTCCTAGTAATGTGATTTTTGGCATAATAAAGCATTTTTTCTTGTAATGGCAGGTATTTCTCATAATAACACCATAAAGCGATAAAGTGAGGTATCCAACATTTCCGTATAAGAGTAAGAGAAATAATCCTGTGGGAGTTTAGAAATGTCCACACTTACAGTGTTCTGCATAAATATTCACTCCGACCCTGCCCAAACCTACCCACATTTTATGTTGTTATAACCTGGAACTAATTGGGTTTATATGTTACGAATCTACACAAGGTTGCCCATAATATTGACATTGGAGGAAAAATCAATGTAGCTTGCAGAATTAGTTACAAATACAAAGCATAAAAGTAGGGAATGTATATGTATTCTCCCCTAGTGCTGTAAAACCCTTAAATTAGCAAAATATATCTTGGCAAAAAAAAAGGGAAAACATCTTGAATAAGGGCAAATTGATCTAATATTTCTTACTATGACATTATTATAAATCAAATGTGAGTTTATTCAGCCTGTTTGTATATGCTGTTTCAGTTTTCAAGCTTAGTCAATTAGCAAAAGCAATCTAAATATAAATACTTAAAATTAGAAAAATCTAAGATCTGGACATTGAACAAGACTATTAAAAGATTGACATTAGTAAAAAAAATTTAAAAAAAGATAGAAACAATTGAATTAATAAACATACAGTTTGTTTATCAAAATCTTACAATAAGACATTCCAGCTCAATTTAACTATATTCAAGATATTTTACTATTTTGCCAAAATACACGTTGTAATGCATGTTGAAGACTTAGAAAACATGAAAAAAAAAGGTTCACTGTTCTGTTGAGACCAAAATTGTACTTTTTGGCCTTAGTAAACTGTGCTATAATTAGCAGAAGCCCAACACTGTGAGAACATCATCCCCACTCCATGTTGAAGCATGGTGCTGGTAGCATCTTGCTCAGATTTACCATTGGCCTCTTGTCTTCTTAACTTTTCTAACAACTCTATTAGCTAATCTAAACATACCTATTAAATCCTTGTTGGTATTTAAGCGTTTTAAACGTTTGGATTTGGCAAGAGACAAGAGGTTGAAAGCTTCATGGAGCAAACATATGAGAACTCTTTTCTTTTTACAAACCCTTTACCAACATGTCAACTTCGTGACAAAGGAAAAACTGGTGGGTCAGTTTTCTGTAATATTATAGACATGGAGACAATCAGTACATAAAGGAATACTTACATAACAGACCCAAAATCACAGCGATACCGCAGTTATAATTGCATTGCCCCACTTCTTCTTACGAAACTAATCCCATCCCGATAGGGCTGTCAGGGCTTATTTAAATTAATCCAAAAGTAACAGGTTCCCATGACGATGATACATTCAGAGAAATATTTGAAAAGTACTGAGACAATAAGTTTTTTCTTTTCCACGTTACATGCAGACCCATTTAAATCATTGATTAAATTTGATCGATTAAGCTACTTTGAATGTTAAGCACACACCCTCCCTGCGTGATTTGACTTGTAGTGCTAAAAAACACTTTGCATTTCAGCATTTTATCCCCATGCTCTATACACTGCACATTTAGAAAGAATTCATGCCTTAAAAGCAGTAATGATGCTCAGATCATAAGCTGTAGCAGATGAGAAAGCTGTGCTGTGTTGATAAGCTTTAGCAGAAGCTTTAGTCTCGCTACAGCTGCTATCTGCTACCAAACATACTGAGGAAACACACTGCCTAATTCACACGAGGACCTGCACTGGGTTTTATATATGAATCTAATGGAATAGATAGCCTGCATAGATATAGCTATCTACATTCATGTACAGTATACTGAATATCATATGTGCACTCGAGTGCTCTAATGTTCAAACACCATGTGTTGTGTATAAAATAAAAATTACAAGAAAATATTGGTTTATCTTGGTTTATTCAACAACTTTTTGAGAAGAACTAAAAGAAAGAAGAAGGCACATTCTTCTACTATATTACAATGAAGATCTTCATGAGCTCATTGTTCTCCATAGCCATGGGCAGTTCAGATCAGATCAGTTTTTTCATTTTAAAATCTCTTAACATCCAACATACAATCGAAATATTTTGTCATCATTTTGAGAGAATATGCCATTTTGAAAAACCTTAATAAATTTACGTCTTTGACTGGTAGAAACAGGTTTCTGTAAATTTAATACCTGCCCATCAGTCCTATTAAACATGCAATCACCCTTCCCAAAAAGACGCTCAGGCTGCCGTAATGACTTCACCGTTCTCTCAGAATCACTGTATCACGGCTAATCAAAATTAGGACAGTTACTGAATCTGAAATAGCTTGAAAGGCTTAGGGCTCTCTATATTAAATAGGGTGCCAATAGATATAATAACCAAAGCACTCTTTCGAATATATTATTGTGTTTAAGGTAATTGTGTCATTTTCAGAATATTCACTTAACAGAAGTGAATAGAGGAACATTTTTCTGTTGATGACTTTTTGGAAAAACCTTTGAATATGAAAAAATGGCCTGCAGCTCATATCTGTATGAGATGAATACTAAAAAAATAATAACAATAAAATCAAAGCAGACACTGCGGCTGCATTGTTGTCATGATGGAAGTCGCTACTGAAACTGCATTAATTGAAATGTCAGAGCTCAGCAATGGAGAAATGCTGTTTCATACACGGCCTACAGAGATTTCTCCAGGCATAAAGCCTGAGAAGAAGAAACGAGGACCTCTCTCTCTCTGTTTTTCTCTCTTGGCTTGCTGTGTCGCAGTTGTCTTTCTCTTTGTTGTTTGCTCACTCAGAAAAGCGCTGACTTTATGCTACAGAAAGAAAATTCCCACAGGGCAAAGAAACTGACCAGAAAAAAGAGACCGATTAGATCTTCTTTTTTTTAATCACAGCAGAAAGCAGGAATAGACAGATGAGTTGAAAAGAGACACTAAGAGAAAAGAGAACTTATTAGATGATAGATGATGGAAGCTAACTAGATCTTCCCAACACGCACAGCATGACATCGCATAGATCCAGCTTGACCCTAATGTTTAAACCTTCAACAGGAGTCTGTGATTGACTCGTCAGGCCTGGCGAGCACAGCACGTCCATCATCACTGCGCTGAGACGTTTAATCTGTTTCACCCAGTGCTCTGCAAAGCTGAGAGAAGACGCTGCATTTTCTCTACCATTTCACACGTTAGAGCTGAGACGATGCAGATCTGTGTGTCTCCTGTGACAAGCGTCAACAACAGCGCACCAGAGAGGAACATAAATCACATAAAACACACAACCACACTAAAAACTCACACAATCTTAGAACTTTAAAGAATTTCTTATGGAGGACAGAGAAATGCATTACGGGACTGCTAACCGACATGACTCTAGATGTCCATCAATAGAATGATTCTCTATCCATATAGAACCCTTCTTGGGAACTAAGAACCTTAATTAGCTCTTTTGTCTAAGAGTGTGTGTATTAACTGCGTAAGTGTGAAGCACAAACTCCAAATAATTGCTGGAGTTTGCCAGAACCTGTCATGATTGAACATTTAGCTCTTGGTATTTGGTACACTGTTAGAAAAAGGCTTCTACAAGAGTTCTTTAATGGTTCTCGGTACTAGGCCTTTCAAGAGTACGAATTACAAAGACTAACTTAGCTGTGTAAATGTCTGAAAGGATTAAAAAAAAGCTAAGTGAAGTTTCTCCAAACTCAATTCCAATAGAGTAAAACAAAATCTGAACCAGATTATAATCACTTGTATGAATTAGTGTGCAATTGTATTCTGAAATACAAAATATGGTCTAAAAATAGCTTGAAAAGTAAATCAAAATGTGCAACAACGACAGCAAAAACTAAAAATCTTAATCATGGTGTTAAACAGTGCATTGTTGAATACTTGGAATCGAGGTCAGTTTTGTATTGTTTTTCCATGCCTGATTAAATAAAACATTTTGGACTCTGATGTACCTCCCAAAGCCGCAAAATACAGTCCAGACTATTCAAAACAACAAGTAAGAACATGTTTCACACACGGCGCTATTAGTCCACCCTGGACACATTTACTGCATGGTTTTGCTCGACACGCTGCAAAAAGGATGAATGGCAGCTGAAATTTTGCGGACAGTCTTGTGCCACGTTATCACACCCTGACAAACAGCCTCTGTCAAAACTTCAGCAGCTAAACATAGTGCTGTGTGGCAGATATATAGAGGCACACAGGTTAAACAGTGTTTTTAGCAGAGAGGGCCATTTCAGACAGGACACTGGGGATGAATCTTCTTTATGTTGGAGAAGCAACAAGGACAATTAATAAGGCGACCTGCACATTTTAAAAGGATCGCTGTCTGATAAAACAAGTCCCTGTGGGAATCCTCAGCTCAACTCAGCTCCACTCAGGTAGAACGATTTTCATTTTTCTTGTCACTGAAATTATTTATGACTTATTGACAATCCAATAGGGATGTGTAAAAGTTAAATTCCAGTTGTCAGTTTATTGACATTTTGTAAAAGGGGAATTTTTTTTTAATGATTCAGTAATCATGCATTCAGTCGAGATAAAGTGGACGAGGGGGGGGGGGGGGGTCTTTATAATCACAGTCTTTAAGAAAAGTAAAGCATGCTGAGCTCATAATTGGAATTAGAAGGATTTTCTGCAGTACATCAGTCCTTGAGGTTTATTACTGCAATTTTCTAACCTTCATCCAAGGACAAATTTACAATCCTGGATGGCATGGATCAGGCTTCACCACTGAGGTTGAATGAGAATTTTTTCCCATTAAAAGGACTTCCTCTGCGTTCTGTGAGCAGCACTGGTCAATAACGCACATATGCACCCATTGCCATTCAAAACTTCACCCAATGGGAATCCTCAGATCAATCAACAGGAACGAATTTTGTCTTATTAGTTCAGAAATTATTCATGACTTACTGATGAAATAGTGAAGTGAAGTAAAGGCTAAACTGTAACTGGCAGTTATTGACTCGCAGAAGAAGAAGATTTTTTTTATGAATCAGGAATCATGCATTCAGATGGGGTAAAAGATAAACAAAAAAGCTTTTATAATCCATGAAGGTAGATGTAAGACAGCAAGAGATGAGAGTTTCAGATATGTACAAGGAATATTGTTGAGTTCTCTGTAGGCTGTTTTGGGGGTTTGTTAGCACAATCTCCTACACTTATCGAAGGACCAGTATCCACCTTTAAAATTGATTTGAGTCCAAAATTTACATCAATATTCACACGGAGAATGTTCCTGGTATTCGGAGTCGGGTGATGCAGCTGCTTATGCAGATTTTCCTGGCTCCACATTAAAATCACCAGCGTGTAGGTCACTACTCTGAATATGTCCAACACAAAGATCTTCACCGCTGACACCAGTGAAGGAACCAAATAACCTTGGCTTTTAATTCGAGTAAGCAAATCCCAGATATGATAGGTCTAATGCCCTAAAAGACTCTGAAAAGATTTTTGAAAAGACACTCTATCACATCTAAAGACAACAGGTTATTAGTTACAGAGGTATGCCAGCCTTGCACCAAACAACGTTTCAAGAGATTATCTGTGATTTCGCAAAGACTGGGGATCTTGAAGGGTCACTATGTGCACGAGCCAAGACTAAAGATAATATTAAACATGGTAGAATTTATCAGAACGTCAAGACAAGAAAAAGACTTAAGACGGCTATCCTGACCACCTTACACCAAACGATTGATATGGCGAGAGCATGCGACAACTCTAGCAAAACTCTAATAGTTTTATTCCGACATTGGAAATTTGTCTGCAACAGCGAAATCACCTGAAAAGTCATTAAGTAAGATGGGCATTAGGTGGAGAACTTCTCCGGCGAGCCTAAGCCTTTTCTTTTCCACATTATCTGTCAAGGATTTCCCCGTCGCATCTTGGGCAGTACACTCTCCACAGCTTGCAGTGCTACAGCAAGCACTTCTGGGTTAATATCGCTTTGGTTATGTTAACATGTGCTTTTGTTTTGATTTATGTCTGGTCTCCTCCTTCCTCATTATTGGTTGTTTATCCAAATGTGTCATGATCATTCTCACCTGTTTCCATTTACCCATTAATTAGTTTGTCTATTTATACCCTGTTGTTTTCCTGTTTGCGATGTGAAGCGTTACATTCTGCACCCTGCGGCAGTTTTTGTCAAGCCTTTTGTAGTACGTTCATGACATTCCGGTTTCTGATCTGGTTCTGTCCCCTGGTTTTGCTATTTTGGATTTTGCCCTGATTGTTGTTTGCTGATCCCCTGATTTTCTGCCTGTTTATTGACCATGACTTTGCCTCTCGATTTGGACTTGTTTGTTGGTGCTTATACTAATAAATGGTTTTACTGCACATACATCGTGCCTCATCGCCCTGCATTCCTAACCACATCCTTCATGTTTTAATAAAAACAATCCCTTAACTCATATATTTGCTACCATTCCCAGTAAAATAGTTCATAAGATACAAAAAAACAAACAGAATGGGAATGCTCAGCGCACTCTGTTAGAACTATTTTCATGATTGTCCTTGAAATTATTGATGAATTTCTGACAAGCCAGTAGAAACTAAATCAAAGCTATCAGTTATTGACATTATGCAGTAGAAGCAGCTATTTTTCATGAATCAGAAATCATATTTTTGAGAGATGTTCTTACACAGAGACTTTTTAATGGGTTAGTTAGACAGTTGAGATATCGCAAAATAAAGCTGTATGCGAAACCAGGATAAAAATGCCTCAAACAACTTCAGCAAAAGCACAGAATTAGGCTAGAAGCAGGAACACAGGATAACCAAAAACATAATCTGTTGTTATACAAACAGCAGGATTAACGAAAAAACAAGATAACAGCGCAAACACATGAAAAACAATGAACTAGCAGGGGAGGAGAAAACAAAGCCTAAACATAAAAACATGGTGCTTGTTACGATGGGAACGACAAGGCAAAGTGGGAATCTGTGACAGCGGTAAAAACAGCTTGTCTCTTTAATGAGAAAAACTTCTCACAATCTTCTACCTTATTCAACTTACATTCTAATTCCATTCAGGTCAAAACATGATTCACACCTGAGTAAGGTTGCCAGATCATGTTTTCTTAAGTTTTGAACAAATTCTAGAGTTGGTAGTCAATTGTGCAAGTTTTACACCAAATCTAGATTAAAAACTGTTGCTCTAACCTTAAAACCTGGCCTCTGGGGACTATTTAAGGTATTTTTTTTAATTTGAGGATGATGGCATGCCCAGACAAACCATTTCTTTTCTATACCTAATTTATCTCTCAATTACAAACAGATTCTCAGCTTCAGAGAGTCCTAAGTGGACAAGGCCAGCCATTCGAGATCTGTACAGTCAGGTACAATGGGAATAATGGGAATGACTTGTTTTCTATTAGCTGTTATTGTGTGTACATAAACAATGCCTCTGGTTCTTTGGGTTTAAAAGTAGTAACTCAATATCACAGTTTTTCTTCTTAGGAGATGAGGGTAGTAGAGGATTCTGACAATATGAGAGGAAAAAACACTGAGTCACATCTGAGGTACAATGCTTTTTCCTACCTGTGCGCAGAGAAATCTCTTTTGTTTGTTTGGAGCTTTGTATACAGGAATGACCTGTGCATAAACACCTAACCCCAATCTTAACACCTAACTCCAACTCTAACTCCAACTCTAACACGTAACGCCAATCTTCACCTAATCTTCATGAATTTGCACAAATTGAGTTGTAAGAATTGTTATGAGTTTACAAGTCTGTGTCCAGGTGGACTACATGTCAAACTAAACTGTAAAAGTAAAGCCCTCTGTTTATTGGAATTAATGTAAACTAGGTAAATGTATTTATTTATTTATTTATTTATTTAAGCAGCTTTCAAAAATTTAAAATCCAGCTCAAAGTTCTTTAATAGTGTGATGTAAATACTATAAATTAATAAGACATGAAAAGGAAGAAGAAAAATAATAATATAAATGTAGTACATTTTAATATTAAAATAAAAAATATGAGGGCGGCACAGTGGTGCGGTGGTTAGCACTGTCGCCTCACAGCAAGAAGGTCTTGGGTTCGATCACCGGGTCACCCAGGGTGCCTTTCTGTGTGGAGTTTGCATGTTCTCCCCGTGCATGCGTGGGTTTCCTCCGGGTGC
>JAQMYM010000013.1:11887428-11907754 GCA_030014255.1 Parauchenoglanis ngamensis
ATGCTGGGATTGGCTCCAGCTTCCCCGCAACCCAGATGGATAAAGCGGTATAGATAATGGATGGATGGATGGATGGAATATCTACATTTAAGGGTGTGAAACATCCGTTCTCTCACCAACCTGTCTTTATTCTCTCTCTTGAAGCTAATAAGAGAAAACATTGCAGCTTCTCATGTTAATGAGAAAGCACAAAGCAGTGTAAACTCCTCTGTCCTGAAGATGTTGGAAAGCTTAAAGTTCTAGCTTCTCCTCTGACTGTTACAAAGCACTGACACTGACGACTCCTTCCATAAATGTGCAGCCTATCAATGATTTTTTAAAAGTCTGATCATGCAGAGTGTGCTATTGCATACCGTTATGGGACAATAATCAACTTCAGGGTGGTAACAGTAGCTCCGCTTCATCACACCACCCTGTCAGCGAGTACTGTAACACACACACACACACACATTGTTTCATTCCACAGTTCTAGACATGTTTGACGCTTTTCAATATTCCCTTCTATCCATTAAGAGCGCTTAAATGAAATGTTGGAATGAGAAAACATTAGATCCTAATGGAGGAAATAATTAGGACAATCATTAGAAAGTGAAGCTTGGCTCTCTGAAATGTGAAATTTTTAAAATATTTAGATACACAGAACCTAAACGTCTACTTTAACTGTGTAGTGCTTTTAAACCCATTCAGATGGAACACTGTTTGAAAGAGATATGCTATAAATCTTTGAAAAATCTGATTTAAGGAACCCACCGGAGGTCACGTGACTATTCCACTGTGCAAAAAATATGAATCCTAATCAGTTTAGAAATGCAATTTTACTGAGATGTCAGACACTGCCATATCAGATCAAATGCTGTGATGTGAGACAGATTGTTCCTGAACACAAATCTAGGATCGATGTTAAATCCATCAATCACCAGCTTAAAACGTTTCTAATGCGATACGTTGAATCACGTCCTGTTGTGTTTGTCACATGACCATTCCACCATGCAGACGGGAATCGAATCATTTCTTTTAATACACTTCTGGATGTTAGCAGATGAGCAGCCTAAAGCCACTCAGGGTTAAGTGACTCACTGGAGCACAACACAGTAAACCAGAAGCTTCTTCGCGCTTCAGTTTGACCCTTCGGCTAAAATAAAAACACTACAGAATTCATCAGGCAAGAACGCACTATTTTTCACTGACAGTGAAATAGCACATGGTATGAAAGCTTATGAGAGCATTGCTTAAGGAAAGGAAAGCAGCGAGTGTATTTTTTCTCTCTCAAAGTCCTAGACCTTTATTATGGTCCAGTAGTCACAGGTGCTGCTTCAGCAAGGATTTGTTTCCTCTGTAATTTCGCGGAAGTTGTCGACCAAAAACTGTCTTTTTTTAAGCACAAATAAACAAGCGTAATGAAATTCAGTTTGCTTTCCTGAAGCATCAAAGTACAAGCGCTGGCTAAAGTGGTAAATGACCGGCTGCTTGCCTCACATGTGTTGGATATGGATATGTTTCAGTTTCTGGTTCTATTTCACTTGATATTCTAATGAATAGACTTGAACAGATGTTGGGTGCTTCTCATTTCCTTAATTGTTCCTCCTCATTTCCTTTCGTTTCCCTCCAAGGAAGTGAGGAAAGAGCACAAGGAAAGGATTCAAGCACTTACCAAGTATTTACCAGACGAGACATTCTCACCACTTGAGTGAATTAAGTTACTAAACTTAGTAAAGACTTGTTTCCGAACTGCATTAACTATACTTTCTATACAGAACAGTCACTACACACTAAACTATGCTTAACATGTGTAAGCATGCTTAAGCTAAACAGTGATGTTTCATCCTAAACAAGATTCTTCTCCTCGCCTGACTTCTTGGTTTATAAAGCAAGCTATATTATGTAATTGACTTTCATGCGGTGATTTAATTTGGACCCATTGTTCATTGAATTATGGTTTAATTGTGCATTTGTGATTCTTATTATTGTGTCATGTTCCAAAAAAAAACAACAAAAAAAAAAGGCCTTGATCTAAACGCTCCAACTATAGAAAACTGTGTAATAGATATAAAAGCTAGGGCGAATAAACTTTTCCTCCTAAGTTTTGTTAAAACAAATCCTCTAGCATGACGACTCAGAAGCTACATTTATATAAAAGCTATAATTATCTTGTTAAAAGTATTTTTCATCAGTTGTAGTAATTCTCATATATTTCTAGGTCATTTATTAATGATTGCAGTTTTATCTTGTACTTCGCTTGATATATGGTGACTTAATGTAACATTAATGTAATATTTAAAAAAGTATTGCTAGATACACATGAAGAAGGAAAGAAGAGGTAAACCCATTTATGCAACATTTTACAAGATTGTTTGGATAAAAATATTATTTAGGGAAGTATTACTCGTCAGTGACGTAAAATATATATCTAAAACATGATGTTCCTGAGCTGTTTCGAATAATCAGGCTTGACACCCAAGCTCAGATCATCAGATCTCACATCATCACACCTGAAAGTAGTGTACATACAAGTTCCTGGTAAAATTTCACAGAGCTGCAGGAATCAAACAGAAAGAGAAGTATTTTAAATTTAACTCTCTTGGAGTCACAATAATTGGCTCCAATGACGCACAGGGTCCAGCTGAACAATTACACAAGATCATCACATACAAAAGCTTTTATTTGCCTCTTTTTTCAATCAGAAATAAAAAGAGTCAGCCCACTCCTGACACACAGGTCATTTGCTTTAAACCAATTATTTTATCATTATTTTTATGAAGAAAATACTGAATCAAAGGCAGTGTAGCAGCGTGTAGCAATAATTCCCACACCCAAAACAGTGGCGCTACATAAATGAAATCAGATGAATTGCCAAAGGGAAAAACAGTAGGCAGGAGGGGGAAAAAAGCCCAGGAATTACCATTCTGACATTTTTTGCTCTCCTCGTTTTCTTGATTCGCAAAGACAGGAGGTTATTTAATGTAATTTACCAGTGCAAAGTTCCCCAGGGACATGAGGTTATATATAAATTTGCAAAAGTTTCAGCAAACTTTTGTTTCAAAGAGTTTCTTGAGAAAGTTTAAAGCCTATTTTAGGCTGTTTATGTATTTTATAACTGAATTTATTGCTGTTTGGATTGTGGATTTGTAAAGCATGCTGACCTGTTTTAAAAAGGACAGTGGTAGATAATATGCGTCTGCAAAAGCCGATTAGAAAATATTGATTTCCTACTGTTTCTGTTTTATTTCATTATCCTTGAAGGCATCTTCTCCTTGCAGAGTTTCAATATATGTGCTGAAGACTTTTGTCCTGTCCTGTATTTCAAACTCGATCAAATCAGAATCTAAGTAAGATGAAATGAAATGAAACTGCTTTAAATATAATGCAAATGAAGCTATACATTTTAGCCCTATCCAGAAATAAATCTATAATTTGCTGGGGGTTTTTTTTTTTACTTACAGAACATATTTCACTTACTATTCTGGATGAACGAACTGTATGAACTGACTGAACACTAGGTATGTATGTATGAACTAACTGTATGAACTGACTAACACTAATGCTAGCAGAAAACTAGAGAGAGAGAGAGAGAGACTATGTCCACATTAATACATTTTAGTTTTAAAACGCGTTACTTACACCTGGCGTCTATACTACGTCAGAGTTTTCAAGCCCCTAAAATATAGTGTTTTGGAAATGCTGCTGGCCCTGTTTCGGATTGAAAACATTTTAGTGTGAACAGCCAGAAATGTAGACTTTTGGAAACGATGACGCAGACACTCACATTTACGTCCGGATTAGGATTTATCCTAATCCTTATCCTTCCCTGATTCATCAAGCTCATATCACGTGACCCTTTTCCAGAATAAACAAACGCATCAGCTTCAACTGCCAGTGGTGAATGCAGCATGGACACTGAATTACAAAGCGTTGCTGTCCTTGTTGTCTTTGCTAGCACCTGTTATGCGGTTAAATTCTGCATTTTATAATATTACAACTGCCTACATGCACAGGAGGCAAGCTATTATACGAGCGATCTGCAACTAAACAACCAACTGCAGTAGACAATAGTAGCAGGCAATCTGCTTCCTGTTTTTACCGGCACGCACATTCATAGTGTACGTAAATGGTCATGTGACATGTGTTTCAGGCATGTTTGCTGAGCTAAAACACTTATCTGGACAAACATCCTTTTCATTATAAATACGCTGTATTAGTGTGGACATAGCCAGCACGAGAGACAGAGAAAGAGACAGAGAGAGAGAGAGAGTGAGCGAGAGAGAGAGAGATTATTGATTTGAGACTTTCAGGTCTGCGTGATGGAGCGTCCAGTTGAGAGCCAGACAGAAGGCATGATTAACATCAGCCCAAAGTCCTCCTGGATCAATCTGGAGCCTGAGTGCAGAAAAAAAAACAGTAGTAATGTTTCTCAGCAGTCTGTAGTGAAATTTAGGCTTCAGGCAAGAGGCCACTCTGAAGGGCACTTGAGAAAAATGGGCACGCTGATAATCAGCTCTTCAGGAGCGGCCTGAGGGCGGCCGAGCGACATTAACATGCAATTAATCCAGCAACTGAGGTCTGTTGCGTAAATACACAGACCTAATAAACAGGTTCAAGGCCAGAACACAGCTGTGTGCAGAGCTCAGGTTCAATCTGCGATGAGGGAAAAAAACACAAGATTTAAGCGACATACACAAAATATGAATGGGCGCTTTATCACTTATTATCACTATATGATGTTAGTCCTTGATAGATGTTGATTAAGTCTATACATCTTACATTTTTAACACAATATGTGGAATCATGACAATCCAATATAAACAAAGAAAATATTCAATATATCTTGTAACATGTTACATCAAAGTATTAAACCACTGACGCACCATACAATAAGTAAAGAGTAAAAAATATTGAATGACTGTAAAGTGTTAACTCTTCGGGAAAATTTAAAGTCACAAACTTACTGAAGCTACTCATGAAGTGCTGACACCGGAGACTCCTTCCATAACAGTTCAATAAACGACTCGTTATGTCACAAATCCTGTGAGCTGTTACTATAGAAACCATCTGAAAGTTAAAGAAATGAAATCATAAAAATGACTACGCTAAGAAAGAATCAAATTTACACCAGTAGTAAATTGAGCTGAATAAATTATGGCTGGAGCAAATATTAATTAATAATAAATATTGCACTGTGGTTTATTATGGCTCTAGTTTACGCAGTAATAATTAATCCATGCATAAATTAAGCATAGTTCTCTGAACCATAATGAAATTAAATCAAATGAATTAAATTAAATTAGACCACAGAGCAGAAGAAATGAATTCATATCATTCAATGTTGAATTTTAGTCGTGGATGACATGTAGCAGTTCATCATTCATGCATGAATTTAACATTACATTTATTTCATTTTCAGCTAAGTCTAAGTTAAAAAAAATGCTTGAATAGTTTTCGATGATGAAACGAGTGAAAGAACTCAGGGTCCATTCTTCTTTTTTTTTAATAAATACTAAAATGGTTCAGGGCCAATTTGAGCCTCGGGATTTCTGCAGTGACAAATTCGTACCTTTAAAAACGGCCGAAAATTACAGCACGACTGCTTTTCAGCTTTCAGACAAAGTGAAGGGTTTCTTTTTTTTCCCCAAGTCCATGTTTCTTGCACAGAAAGTTACTGTGTCCTTGGGTAGAATAGAACAGCATCATTTTCTATCTCTGGATGTCTTGCTGGCGAGTAAATAGAACCCAAAACAAATGATTTGAGAGCATATCTCTAAGTCCAGGCTCAGAGATTGATGTGCAACATCAGAGTTTTTAAGCAGTGTTCAGCAGCATTATAAGAAAATGTTACGCCACAAATTATTCTTCAATGCATCTTTTCTTTTAGATTTTCTTCTTATTCTTTCCCCCAGAAGCCGTTTCCCGGCAGGAGCCTGGTGCAGAGCCGAGTGAATATTACACAAACAGTCCTGTCTGGTGACTTCGGGAAAGATTGCGGTGCTGATTACGCTGTGAGTAAATCACAACGTGTCCTTGTCGAGGAAGTGCAGGGAAGCCATAGACGAGCATTAAGCCAGCAGGAACAAAACGAAAAGCTCAATTTGTGCTCGCTTTCCTCGTGGTCCCGCTGAATCACAGCCAGTCGTCTCAGCCTCCTCAATTTTTATCTGCTTCCCCCTCTCTCTCTTTTTTCCTAGCAATTGATTAACAGACACTTTTAAAGATTACTCTAAAAGTTGGGCCAAAAACTGCTTATGATAAATGATGTACTTTCTTTTTTCTTCACAAATACCGAAGGAGACATAAAGCAAAGCCACGGCGTGAATCTGTGATTAGTGTTCCTCGAGTCTCGCTAATTAATTGCAACAGTGGACTGGACTGGACTGGACACGGAGCCTGTTTTATTAGATTTTTCTCTAAATTAAGTGCGCTCTTTGGTCAGAAGCACGTTTGTTGGTTGACGAAATATTCCCGTGACATCAATCACCTGGAATGTTTTTTTTTTTCCCCCTCAGTCATTTCCAGATTAGTTTCCTCCTACATAAAAACGGCCATCTATTTCCATCAGGATGACGGAGTGAGCGCTGTAATTACGGTTTACAAACCTGTAACATCGTTATTATGACACTTCTGATGCATTAACATCCCGCCCGTACGCCTCGGGGCCAAACCTGTTTAACTGCGTAAAAACCAACAGGCGCAGCGAGAGCGTTATCACCAGCATTAATTCTACATTAGCGTATCGTGCCTCGTCTGCCTCCCGACTCGCCGGGCTAATTGAAGATCCCCCAGCAAGCACTTACGCTCCTGTTTAGGAAATAGATCTGCAGAAGGGTTCATAACCGTACCAAGTTGCAGCTGAGATCTACGCACAGATATGAACTCTGAATGTCAGGAAAACATAAATAGGAGCCGGAGAACATTTTTTAAAATCTATCGATCGTTCTCCAGAGCCTCGCTCACGCTCCCAGGGAGGAAGAAGAGCGCCTCGAAGATCTACAGCGGCTCGGCTCTCGGGCCGGGCCGGGACTTTTGATTGCTGCAGGAGTCATTAGGCGATATAAATCCTGCATTCCCTGCTTTTAGAAGTACAAAATGTCACTAGGGCAACCCCTGCAAATATTTATGTACCTATTCACACTTGGCAACAGTCTCGCAGAATTAATGCAGTTCTGGATCCTGCCACGGCGTGATAAATCGAGCTTTGCTCCTGCGTATGCTCTTCTCTCGGACTAATTTACCACGTTAATGCCCTAAAAATGATCCGTACGTCCTGCTGATTGGTGTCTCCGCGGTTTAGCTCAATTCTCTCAGGACCAATGATTTCTCTGTGTTCTGGTTGTTCCCATTATTAGTTCGACCCTACGTCATGTTTCCTTTCATCAAATGTTGGAAAATTCAAAATAAAATCAACAGCATTCATGACTTAAAAAGTGTATTATTGTTACAGTATTAACAGTACTATGATACAGTGGGACAGTATCAATGGTATTATCTGTACTTATGTCACTTGCTAGCTCTGTTAGCTTGCTAGTCTAGTGGGCCTCGAGATTAAAACTGTAATAATGAACTTTTGCTTTCTTATTTACTTTAAAGAGAACTGTCTCACTGTAATCATCCAGTAATCACATCAATGTCCTTAATATTTGAATATACAGTACCGTTATTACACGACTGATCATCTTCAGTCTGGCAAAGCTTGTTTGAAAAACTCCTTTGTCACTTCTGGGCACCAATATCAGCTTTAGTTCATTTCCTAAAAACACAACCAGTGAATTTCATTTTCATTTCTTACATAAATATAAACTAAGCTCGTGGCTCACGTTATTATTTAGCCATGTTATTACAAGCTTCGTGTTTGAGGACTAAATGACAAAACAGTCAAATCCTCTTTTTATAAACTAAACTTTTTTTTATAAACTAAGCCTCTAGAGTCAAATCTTCATTGCTGTAGGCTTGCTGAAGCCTTTTAAAAGTTTCCATTGCTGGTTTACGGAGTTTGATACAGAATTTGATGCCTGCAATCTGCGTAAAATCACAAATAGGCGCGTGCACGTTGATACAAGAACACATGCAACACAGGTCCCCATGCTGACGTCGCGACATCCTACGTACCAAATTAGCAAGCTTGACTTCACATATTCTATACATACTGATGAAATAAACATTGTTACAATAAGGCCTGGTATGGTATGACATCATATGTATGCGTTAAACCTGCTTTAATGCTAACTTCACTAAAAATAAAAGGAAGGTATTTTACATGCTTGCAATGAAACCGCTCTGATTTTTTTTCTTTCATACAAACAGAGCTGTCAGCGATATTTAAATAACATGTTTCATGTCTATCTTTCGCTTTACTGACTCATAACTCATGTAACGTTAACATTATTTAGCATTTATGCCTCATGTGCTGATTTACTGACGTACACAGCCTGATGTGTTTATGATATGATTACAGCAGCTTTCCTCTGCAACAGATATTTATTCATAATTCATGTTCTGCAAGCCATTCGTCCAGAGACATACAGATTTTTGCTTTCTTCTGAAGCTCCTAGAACTCTGAAAAATATGAAAAGTCTGTTTTCAGAAGCCACACGACGGTTTTAAAGAAAACTCACAGTAAGACTGTATACTTCATGCGCTTCCCTGCGCTCTGTATTCACTGCGGCATGCAGCACTAGTCTGAGGTTTAGCTGAAGATATCAGATTTATTCACTTAGATTTCCACGCTGGGTAGAAATTCCAGTCGTACATCTGCTGGAAGTGGCTAGTCAGTGACATGATCTTGCAGAAAATTTGCATTGCTAATTTCATGCAACTTGCATGTTGTAGCTGCTCCAACCTCAACTATCTAACGTCTCATACAAGCTGTGTTAAACCTGTAGTAAACCAAAGTATTTGGGAGTAAATTTGAGGACAGTGCGGTTATGAACGAAACTGGAAAAGTACGTACGCTAAAAAAACTCCAAACTATAAGTTGGTATAAGTTGTCAAGAATTTGCAGGACCACGTCAGTTCAGGAGATACTCCATGAAGACATCCTATCTAAATTTTTACGCGTAATGCTGGGATGAAACGACTCCTCCAGTTTGGCCCCCGAGCTTCGAGATGAAACGCCTCCTTCAGGAGATCTGTGATGGACGTGTCTCAATCAGCGACCACGCTCCAAAGTCCCCGAGTAAATCACGAAGCATACACGAAGCATTTCATCGTCGTACACTTTTTTTTTTTTACTGAATAATCTTCTTTGTGTTACGTTAAATTGCATCCTGGCCGTTTTTGCCACTTGATGAAATCACACTCAGTTAAATTGCATTAGCGATCGATAGTGCTAGACCTCGGCCGGTCCTTCACGGCGTGCGATGCGCTCAGCTGCTTCAATACCTTTTTGATATTTCCTGGCACTGCAGACATGTAATGGTGTAATCACAGAACGAGTACAGAGAGCACCCAAGGGAGCTCAAGTGCATCCATCCGAAGTGTAAAATCTGAGCAGATGTATGGCATGCTATCATAACAACTCATTTCGTATTAGCGCTCCATCTCGGACCTCTCACAGATAGACTGTCTCATTAATTCCAGAGGCTATGAAATAAAAATGACCAGGGAAACGAGCCAAAAAAAGCTGCTCGCTTTGAGGGAGATATCACGCAGGTGGCTCACTCACTTCTGCATTCCGATTGTCTCCGTCCGAGTGCAGAGAGAGATGTAAGATCAGATCAGTGGTAAAGAGGAGTGCGATGAAATAATGGTGATCAATACAGAGCAGTAATCGAGCTCTATTTTTGTGTAAATCAATCATGAGTACATTTACACATGAAAATTACGAAGTTAAGAAATTAAGAAAATTAAGGTGTAAATTAAGAAGTTCTTGAATATTTACATGTTTTGTGTAGGAAAACATTTCATTTTAGAGTTCAACATAGAACCCTGAAGCGTTCCTCCAGAGGGGCAACTGAAGAACCCTTCTGGGGTCAAACAGTGTACGTTACACGAGCCAAGTGAAGGTAGTTCCTTTAAATTCACAGAGCACGTGGCGTACTGTAAACAACGTAACGTGATCCAACAGTTGTTCTGGATGCTTATTTGCTGTTCCATCTGCTCTAGAACCCTACATGGTTCTTCTGTTTGTCCTGCTGTACAGCCTTTAAGGTTCAACAACAAACCTGACCACAGCAGGATTCCCCTTCAGAGACATTTTCAAGCGGAACCCCTTTAGGAAGTGACAGAGTTCCACAAAGTTTTCAAGGGTTCTCGATGGTTTCTCTGCCTCTCCTATCGTCTCCTACCCCTGTATTGTTTCAGAACCTTGGTTTGAGATTTGTTTTTGCGTCTGTGTTCCGTTTAATTGTCTTCTTGTTTTTGGTCATTTCATCAGCTTGTCTGTCTGTTTCTTTACTCGTAAAATGAACTTCCGTTTGAGAAACCTTCTCTAAATTAAACATATTATTATAACAGTGTCGTCATTGAATTGCACCTTAAGCTTTGTTTTTGTCCAAATTCAAATTCCAGACAGATAAATACAGGCCAAGTTGTTTGTTTTCCCCCTGTAGCGTATCTGCTAGCTCATGGAGGCATACAGCTGATGTTCAGAATGATATTTTGAAGAAGGCTCAAAAGTGGTTTTTCATCAGCACTGTTGTTCGATTTTAAGGTCTGAAATCTAAAAGCTCTATGCAAACAAAACTGCACTGCAAAGTAAGAACCAATTAAAGCTTCTGGGGGATGGCCGGACGGACGGACGGACGACCCATACGGCACATCAGCTGTAGCATGGACCTATCTCCCAACCAACTGCCAGGCTGGTGAAAGTGATCAGAAATTATTCCTAAGCATCTTTATCCTTGAGTGAGGATCCTCGATCCTCTACACCATTCCTTTAAATATACTACTAGTAGTAATAACTTTGGAAGTGTACTGTAGCCAATGTTTCATCCATTATTATCTCTGTGCTAATTTAAACTCAATCTATTTAACGCATTCAGTGAAGTTCCATTAAAACTGGAAGTAGAACAGCAATTATGGCTAAAATGAGTCTAATGTCTAAGGTAGTTATATTTCTCCACTGTCTTAAGTTTAATGCTTCAAAGAACCCTGACAAAAGTAGGCAAGAAAAAAGAAAGTTTTAAGTAATGAAGTAATGCAGGCATAATGACCCTTATTCATCAAAGCTGCAGAGAAACGAGTGTTAATTTAAGCGTCAGGGATGACATGAAATGTTCCAGGTCTGATTCATTACACAGTTTTACATCAGATACAGGTCATGTACAGGGCTGGGAGTGCAGCAGTGCTGAGACCATAGAGAGTCATGTTCAAAGGACAATTGTGAAAATGCAAACAAGATTAAGGGACTTTTAAAAATGAATGAAGTAAGATTTAAATGCAATTACTTTCTTTTTTGGGTGCAGTGGTTTGACGGTCTCCTCGCAACAAAAAGGTTCTGGGTTTGAACCTGGTCACTAACTGGGGCCTTCCTGTGTGGAGTTTGCATGTTGGACCCCGGACCTGTGTAGGTTTCCTCCGGGTGCCCCGGATTAGGTCAGTTGGCTACTCTGACTGCCCGTAAGTGTGAATGCGAGTGTGGATGGATGGTTGTCTCTGTGTTAGCCCTGTAATAGATTGGTGACTTTCCCAGGGTGTACCCACCTCTCACCCAACGCCAGCTGGGATTGGCTCCAGCTTCTCCACGATCCTCATGGATAAGCGGTACTGATAATGGATGGACTTTCCTTTTTTAAACAATGGCCTAAAACACTGAGGACTCGATCTACCACTATAAAACTTAATTCTAATAACAAATCAATGGCACAATTAATAAATTGAAACGGATACATTTAGCAAAAATCTGAAAACGCAATAACACCGTGAAAAAAAATCTATACCGAAGTTAATTTACATAAAATACATACATACTCTATATGTGTATATGTATATACCATATACATGCTGTCATCTATTTAATGTCTCATCACTTCCCAGCTTAGGAACATCCCAGTGTCTCTTTAACCCCAGAGGTTATTAATATTAAATTCTGTACGTCTTCCTGCAGGAAACAGCCTGAGATTTGGGACGCATTGTTCCGACTCACTTTTGTGTTGAGGCTTTGGCCGACATTAATCCAGTTTGTAGCTGTATTTGTGCCAGGACTTTACGACGCGATGAACTTCTGGTTGCTGTGGTGCTTAAAACCGCAAGAGACAGGAGAGTATCTCCAGCCGACGCGGTACAGTGGAGCCCCTCTGAGCTGGAAAACAAATAAAGCCTCACGTTCCACTGGCAAAGTTAATTATGCTAATTCCTCTAACGCTGATTAGGAAGTCAGTGGCAGTGCTGGCTGCAGGGAAAACACAGATAACGCCAAGATGTGAGGAGGAAGGGAACCGAGAACACACTTGTGGTCCATACCAAACAGGTTTGCACAAGAGTTTTAAAGAGTGTTGTGAAGACGACGCCACTTCGGTGGCAATACCGTTTTAACCATTGCTTTAGATAACTTATTTAAATGTAAGCTAGTTTAAAGCTAGCTTATATTGATGCAACATGTTGGCCGTCAACCTATCAAAGCTATCGTTAGATTCCACACCATCTCTCAACTTTACTTTTCAGTCTTTAACCAGTTATGTTTATGCTTTTTTTTCTTTTTCTTTTTTTTGAGTAAATTAGACAAAATTCTGTATCCGCACAAAAGAAAATGTATCCGGATCTTATATAACCAATCTAGGAATAATTATGATGTTACGGCTGAGAGGACACAACGTTCATGAGACTTCATAGGACTCCAGAACGTCTTCATGAGGCATCTATTTCAAGAAGAGATCGAACGAGCCACGGCGGGACCGAGAACTCAAAGAAACTCAAATGGGTCGAACAAAAGATCATTTCAAAAAGATCATTAAAAATAGTCTAGGGTGTAAATCAGGACACGGAGTAACAACGCATTCTCAGAGGGGGAAACGTTTCTTCACAAGGACATGCGGAAGAACACTTTAGGCTTGTAGAGTTCACCTTTATTCTACCATGAGAAATATTTCATAACCTGCAGAAAAAAACCTTCCTCGAGATCCAACATGGTAGCAATGGTACAAAAAAATAAAGTACACGTATTTGTGCCATTTCTGGAGGCATTTTGCCAATGGGAGAGGTTTGGTGCCATTTGGGAAGATTTTCCTTGACGTTTTATGGTGACTTGTGCTATTTATTTCTTTTTTTTAGCAGCACTCGCTATTTCTAGAAGTTGTCTGCTATATATTTTTTTTAAAGATTTTTTGAGATGCCATTTGTAGATGCATTATGCTAATAGGAGGAGTTTGGTGCCATTTGGACAGGTCTTTACCGGTGTTTGTATAACCTTATGCAGAATTACAGTAGTTGAAGATAAATCCCTCTACTTTTGCATGCTTATGGACAAGCACCTGGGCCATCTCAAGGAGCAGGAAAGGGATTGATAGCACTGCTTACTTTGAAAAAATAAACATTTGTGTGTGGGGGGGGGAAAAAATTTTTACTTAGCTTTTTTTTTTTCGTTCATTTTGTTATCTGGAAATATTGCCCCTAAGCAGTAAGTAAAAACCATACCAAAGACTGCACATTCTTAAAGCCCTGGGTGTCCACTTTAATACGAGACATTAACCACTATCATGGAGCATGACATGTCAAATAAAGTCAATGCTGAACACGGGCACCCCAAAACAGGCGGCCAGTCCATTTTTGGCCTCTGGTAGAAAGTCTTAAAAGGTGTAAATGTTTTTCTTGTTATTTTTAATTCATTTCTTTTCTTAACCATTTTTTGATCAGTGACTTAATTTCAATAAAAATGTAATATTGCAATAAATTAACAAATACAAATCCTTTAAAAAGCATTAAAAATTGAAAATATGAATGCAAATAAATGTGTAAGGAAAATTAATTGATGTACCACAAAGAAATAAGTCAATTATTTGATGCTCTGGTATTTTCAGAATATAAGGGTTCCTCGAGGGTTCTTAGGACAGTTAAGAGAGCGTAGTTCCTTTTTCCGCTCCTTCATTCAATAATCTCTACATACCAACAGAAGAAACACTTATAAAACTTACCTGGGATCTGAAAATGCCTTCCGAATATAATATTCCTGATCTCTAATTTCACTGGTAATGATCATAAAACCTGATATTGGAAGATTAAACAGGTTGAGTAATTCCAATAATTGGAGCTTCCTCACATAAAATTTCTTTAAATGCAATGTTTAAAGCTTTTGGACATTTTATTTTGTCAGTTGAACCTTTATTACCATTATTTGTTGAACTGCACGGTTCTTGTATGCACTAACTATTAACTTATTTCCTGAGGAAAGCCACTGCTGATCTGCGACAATCCAGTATTTGGATTTATTGTTTAATTGAATGCTTTGGGACCACCTTCATCATTGCGATTTCAGCATCAAGCACAATTAGATAGTTGATGGTACTTTTTAAAAATCACTTTAATCCGTTTATTTTTATATTGTGGAATTACAGGGTTCTTGGACGCTTTGACTACAGTTAAAGTAGAGTCGATTTGCTGTTCCTGCTTCAACCGCGACGAGCTTTATAATCACTTTTTAATTTACTTTCTGCCTTGGACAAAAGGATGGAAACCTTTTCCCATCTTCCTCTCATATCAAAATGCCACATCACGTCATTATTACAGGCCATTATTTATCCATTCTCTCCAAATCAAAGCTTTCCTCGTGTCTTTCGGCGCGGAAAGGAAACAATAAAACTCCACGAGCGTTGTGGACGGCTGATTGCGATCGTACTTCTGCAAATCTGATTTTCAGATGTTTTGAATTTTTTTCTGTTGACATTTTGATGAGTGGTTTTCTAAGAAGCACTTGGCAAAAGACCGAACCGGCACTTTCATTCCTCGGCGGAGGGGAAGAAAAGAAAAGGGAGAAGAAAAGAATGGCGAATGCATGTCATTAAGACGGAAAAGAGACAATTTATGCCAGTGCGGCGTGTCAGAATTAATAAACACGTATGTGAGAGTGCAGAGGCGTTCTAAAAGCCTCTAACGCACGGGGCATGAGGCGGCCCTTTTCAATAACACACTCCAAATTGGTTGGAATTGAGAGTGAGCGTGAGTGACGCTGCTAAATGGTCTTGCGAGCTGACAAATAAGTTCAGAGACAGGTTCGAAATTGGATAAGAACACAGACGGAACGGCAAAGCGTCCCGGCGTGATCAAAGCAAACCCTGGTGCGTTTTCCAGCCATTTAAATTCTAGCTTTGAGCGTTTCCGAACGGTTTCAGATCATTTTTTGAGCACCGTTTGACTTGTGTTGGAGGGAAACAGGAAGGAGACGAATTTAGACTCGGAGAACGGACTCTTCACGAGTAGAAGAAAGAAATGGTAACTCGGAACAAGTCAAAGAACAAAACTCGTAACACGGAGGTGGAGAATTATAATATATTTCAAATACTGCAGCATGAGACCGATGATGGACGAGGTGGAGGTGGAGGTCATACACACTGTACACGCGCCGCCCCTGCGCTCACCTGTGACGTTAATCTTACGTGTTTTAACTTCACCAAGGGTTATTATGAGTGTCAGATTTTCTCACTGTGAAAACAGAACAATCGGGTTCTGGAAAATTCTTCAGACGTTGGAAATTCATGGCTGAAAACAAAACAAATAAAACAAACAAACAAAAAAAAAAAGACTGCCATGGCACCAATGTGGCTCGTCCGCGTTACAGCATCTTCCTCTTCTCGAATTCCTGTGAAAGACAGAAAAGCAAAAACCAACTAGAATCAAGTTTTCATATTTACAGTTGTTTTACCAATGCGCTCGTTGTAATATGGTTTCTATAGCAACAGCTCACTTGCAGGGAGCACGGCAGGTGCGCCACATAAACAAACTTAAAAACGCAAGTAAGAACAGGAAGTAACTTGTTTCACCGATATTCCACAACATTCAATGTAATCGTAAACAGCTAAACAGTACGGCATGATGTTCTTTAATAATTAAATATGTTGCAAGCGTTGGTAAACTGCTGTAGTGTAAGAGGATTAGAACACATCTGGGACGTGCTTCATGTCGAGAGCAGCGCTCAACTCTGTCGTGGATTATTTTCCTACAACAGCACATCCTGTGATCAGCTTTTCCAATTTTCCGCCTGGTGAAGTTTAGGTTTTTTTTGTTTTCTTATCCCTCACCTTGCCCCACGACTGCGGTTTTAGCTGAAAAAGCAGAAATGCCTCGTTTCTTTCAGGCCTCTCCACATTTCATCGTAATAACAGATCAAATAATCTACTGCTGTACCATAAATTTTGGCACCTCTGGATAGCATGATGGCCCTTAGCTGCAGTTAATACAGAAAAGAGGACTTTTGGGGGGGGGGGGGGTTGAGGTTTTAAGGGCCGAGTCGTTTTTTGTTAGGGCTGTACATTTTTTTCCCACAAGGGGGAAGAAAAAAATAAATAAATAAATAATAATAAATAAAAAAAAAGTGGTGGTCTGATGCAACATCAGCCATAAAACCGCACATCGATCCCTGAGGTACACACAGGATAAAAGTGAGACTCTTCTGGTTTAATGCGTTAGATTCTCAAGCACGAGTGAAAACACAGAGAGAGAGAGAGAGAGAGAGAGAGAGAGAGAGAGAGAGAGAGAGAGAGAGAGAGAGAGAGAGAGAGCGCGCAAGACAGAGAGAGCACGAGCGCACAAGAGAGAGATGACTGGAGACCATTACGCTGCAGTGCAGTTATTTACATAGTCAATTTAGTAAGAGTAACAGCTGCGGGGCGAGCCAAGACGCTCCCGAAAACACATTTTCCCCAACTGGCTCGGGTGGAATTGTGCATTTCGGTCGAGAATTCCCTTATGCAAATGCCATTTATCAGGACAGGAGAGTATGGTGCATAGAAAATGGAGAAAATGGAGAGGCTCTGAGAACGTGTGAGGTTCTACTGCCATCTAGTGGACGTCAGAGGAAGAAACAAGGCAACAATGGACGGGTTTTGATGCGGAATTCGAAGTGTGGGTACATGGGTTGCAGTTCATATTAGTGCGTGCGTGTGTGTGTGCGAGCGTGTGTTGAAAGCTCAGAGATAAAGTGTGTTATTACTGCAAGCACAAATAATCTGAGAGAAAGACAGAGATCAAGAGAAAATCAAAAATGGAGTCATGGTTATTCGATGCTTGTGTGTGTGTGTGTGTGTGTGTGTGTGTGTGTGTGTGTGTGTGAGAGAGATAGAGACAACCATAATTAAGATGAATCTAACGGAACGCATTGGTAATTCATTCCCGTTATTAGCGCATGTCCATGTTTTGCGGAGATTAACCCGGCCAATGAGATTAAGAGAGATCTATGAACACAACGAGCCTCTAAATAAATAACCGGGGAAGCAGTTTTCATCATCGCGCGCAATGTTTACAAATCAGATGGCGGGGAGAAGTGGAGAAATTGAGCGAGACGCTATCGATGCACTGGAACTCTCAGCGTTCGCGGACGCTCATAACGAAAGAGCGGAATGATGAATGGGTTTAATACGCGCTTTCTCTTTTTTATCCTTCTGGTTAAAAGAGGAAAAGAGGAGATTAAAAGGTTTCCTCGAAGCGTTCTCGATTTCCGTTTCCTCAAAACTCACGCTCGATCACAATCAGTCGAAAACTGCTCCGTGGGTTAGCGACAGGTGACTTATTTATTTATTTAGCTAATTACATTAAAAAATATATATATTTTTTAAACTGTATGATGAAATGGAATGTGCACGGAGAACCTTTGTTTCTCAAATCTGTTGAATAAAGAATTCCAAGCCTTGAAATATGTTACTTTAGTTAAAAAAAAAAAAATTCAGCCAAAAATAAATTAATTTAGATGTAAAAATGGATTTAAATCATAATTACTGTAGCGTGCTCTTGTCTCACCTTGAACATGGTGCTGCCCAGCTGGGCAGGGGACATGCTGACCACCACACCGGCTGACTGCAGGGCGGCGATCTTCTCTTTAGCCCCGCCCTTTCCTCCTGCGATGATGGCACCGGCGTGACCCATCCTCCTGCCGGGGGGCGCCGTGAGGCCGGCAATAAAGGACACCACCGGTTTAGCGTTAGCGCCCTACACACACACGCACGCACACGAACACAAACACACGGTTACATCACTAAGGAAAAGGGCAGGTAATTATTTTAACTAAAGCGCGTTCGCGTGTTACAGAACCGAGAGCCGAATGGAAACTGGCAATTAAATAAACTTGAAATGAATATTTTAATATTCAGGGTTGCGAAATGGAACCTGAAAAGGAGACCGATCCTCAGAAGTGCATTTCATCTTCCTTTTCTTAAGCATTTTTTACACACAGATAGCATTTCCCCATTATTCCTGTAAGAGGCCATTGAGCATAATACCTCTCCAGGCACTCAAAATCCAATCTGAGCGTAGTAAATCTGCGGCGAAACCTTGATTGATTGCCGTACGAGGACAAATTGCTTTTTTCTGCCATTCTAAAACGTATCGGATTCTCTTCACTCAAATTCCAACGCTTGTGTAAAAATACAGGTCTGAACAGCGCGTTCTGGTACAGGCTTCTCTCTGCCAGCGCACGCGACTCCTCTGCAGCCCGGGGGTCATAACTCACGTCCGAGCTAATTAGCTGCTAGTCTGCGCTTGTGCTGCTGATGGATCGTTATGTTCGACGGTTGGGGACATCCGTTGTTTTGTTTTTTTTGCCCTTGTGTAACCGCCGGCGTTTCATTGCGAATAGCAGCGGCGTTAACGTGACGGAGCGAGTGGCGGGTTCAGGCCTTGGAGATGCTTGAGGAGAAGATGGTTAGATCTATTTTCAAGAAACTAGTTTTCCAAACCCAAATTCATCTCCAGGACCTCATCTCATTCATCTCCATGCTCAGGACCTCAAAGCTGCTTGACCTACTCAGTTATAGGGTCAAAACATACATTTCTCAAGTCAAGAAAAATAAATCAAGCTACAAAGATGTAGATGTTGGAAGATGAAGTGGCGTCAAATCTAAATGGCCGCGCAGAGCGTCGGCAGTAAACACAGCAGCACGTACGAATGAATTATCCTGTATATAACTCCCTGACTGTACAGTTCATTGCTCTGAGGAAAATAAACAGCGCTCAGCACAGTTAGCTGGCTAGCTTGTTGCTAACTAAAGAAACATGGAGGCTTTGGGGTTTATCGCTTTGTAGATCGAACGTGATGTAATTCCAGGCGCCATTTCCATGTTCAATCAAACGAGCGCAAACACTTTGATCAGCGATCCGTTTAATCTGCACCATTTCTAGCTCTGCCCGCACGCCCCTGTTCAGACCGCGTGGTATTCTCCCAGAGGAAACAAGCACACATCGGTACATAACCTTCGACAGAAATCTCAACTCATGCTAACCTCAGATCCTGACACAGAGCGTTCACCTTCCAGAAAGTCGATCTAAACAGGAGGAGAATTAATTGGACCCCCAACGATGGTTCCTCAGCGCGCAGAGTTCAATTAGCATTAAACTTAAAGCCTTTTGTTCTCTTTAGCAGCTAATCTGAATTGCTTTAATTATGAAACACAGAGTCGAGGTGTTCTCCTCCACCTCCATTTCCACCTTGCCCACCAGAGGACCGTACTCACCGCCTCGCTTTAATCTGCCTCAGATTAACATCCCAACCAATTACAGGGCCCGTGCGCCGAGGGAACGTCTGTAACTAAACACTGCTGCGTTTCCCCCCTTCTTCTTTTAAACAGCGTTTGTTGTTCAAGGAGCTCCACTCAACCGAGTCTTGTTTGGAAAATGAATTACATCAGGTTAAAGGGGAGCAACTGGAAGTGAGAAGGTGCAGGATTAAAGAAGACTCGTGTTGAGAGGAAGCACGGTGACAATAATAACGCTACAGGCGCCCACAGACTGCCTTAAAAAATACCCAGACTTATCAACAAAGCTTTATTTAGATTGGAGATACAAGAACCTCCTGAAGAGAGGGGAAAATGGAGCAGCACAGTTTGACAAAGGATAAAGATGTCAAACAGAGAAAGAGAGAAAGAGAGAGAGAGAGAGACAGAGAGGCAGAAAGAGAGAGAGGCAGAAAGAAAGAGAGAGAAAGAGGCAGAAAGAGAGAGAGAGAGAGAGAGAGAAAGAGGCAGAAAGAGAGGCAGAAAGAGAGAGAGAGAGGCAGAAAGAGAGAGAGAGAGGCAGAAAGAGAGAGAGAGGCAGAGGCAGAGAGAGAGAGAGAGGCAGAAAGAGAGAGAGAGAGAGAGAGGCAGAAAGAGAGAGAGAGAGAAAGAGGCAGAAAGAAAGAGAGAGAGAGAGGCAGAAAGAAAGAGAGAGAGAGAGGCAGAAAGAAAGAGAGAGAGAGAGGCAGAAAGAAAGAGAGAGAGAGAGG
>JAQMYM010000013.1:11951083-11966393 GCA_030014255.1 Parauchenoglanis ngamensis
CTGGGTGACCCGGGGATCGAACCCAGGACCTTCTTGCTGTGAGGCAACAGTGCTAACCACTGCACCACTGTGCTGCCTGGAGACCTGTTCCTCAAGACTAAATTATTAGCCTAAAATAATACAAGAATGTCTGGCTCTTTGGAAGCAAAATATAAAGAAATCAGGGGTGGCTCAGGACTTTTGCACAGTACTGTAGCTCATGATGAATGTGAACATATCATTTGAATTATTTAGTTATTTATCGACAATAAAATATTCTTCAATACATGCTAGTGAATACTTTAAACTTTGTGTAGTATAAACACTGAGAACTGTAAATACTGGCACTATAAAGTATAATGAGTTGACTTTAGAGTTGCTTCTGATTGTTAAACCCTGACAGTGAGCTTGTGTGCAATTTTTCCATGTACCCACACACATGAAACTGACCTACATGCGTGCCACAGATTACTCGTCATCTTCAATCTACGGTGTACAAATAATTGTGTCATATTTTATTTACCATTATGTTCAAATGTACAAAAATCTACACATGTCCAGCGCACCATGTGCCATCCAATCACACTGTGAATTACTCGTGACATCACTGGAATTTAAATAATATAGAGATGAATGATTTATTTAGTTTTTTTACGGGTCACGCCAGTATATATTTAACTCAAAGAGTGAACCCTTAAAGGTTCTCATTAAGTAGATCCTCTTTTATAAAGCAAAGCACTCTTAAGTATTAAAAAAAAAGAACTTTTAAAATGTAAAATCTTTTTTATCTCCAAGAGAGTTTCTAAAATGTTATTTACAGTAATATTCACTTTATGTCTCTTTCCACAAAATTCTTTTTAAACGGTAAATCGACTGAAAGAAAATTGTGTTAGTTCTTCAGATAAAACCGGCTGGATCTGATGCACTCTACAGGACAGCGTTGAGAGCTCTCTGCACACTGTGGTAACAGTTGTGGTTATTCATCTACCATTTTTTTTCTTCTCGTTTTTTCGCGCCACCTTTCTTTTTTCCACACTTACACACTTGTGCTGGGGCTCATTCACTCTTCACCTCTACACCTACCTCTTCATCACTCACTCTAGATCACCCAAATAACAGTGAGTAATACAGGTCTTTTTCATATTGAGTAGCAAATGAATTTTCAGTGCACTGTGTTAAGTTAAAATAGTACTCTCTCTCTCTCTCTCTCTCTCTATATATATAATATTTGTGTGCTATAACATACATTTAGTCAGAGAGTCCTTTTATATCCATCTCTGAGCTACCACTTTATGCATACCTTTTAGATGCAGGTGAAGCCTAGGCTGTACTTCACCATAAATATTTATATTTATTCAGAGTTTATTTATGTAAATATTTATCATAAACATAATTTTTAGGATTTGGAACATAGGATTTGGAAACCTTCAAGGCCTCATGGAAAAATGAATGTGAAATGAAATGAAATTTTCCAGATGTTTTTTGGACTTGCACAAGAACCACAAGGTTACATACACCAACATCATCTGACTCAAAATTCTTCCGATCCCACTGGTCTGACTGGTGATTTAAACAAAAATCAAGATAGAAGAGCTAAAGAAAAATCAAGATCCAAAATCAAACAAAAATCAAGATGAAAAATCCAGCTGTACAAGTCCACGTTCTTAAAAATTTCCAGGCATGCTTTAAGCTTGTTTATGAACCAACGAGATTAAAGCTGTATAAAGATACTGCGAAGAAGTGCTGCTTACTGTATACATCCACACATGCCAGTTTGTCGACATTGTTTAGTATCTGTAGTTGTTGTGCATAAATAAAGGCAGTGAAGAAAATTAACACTACGCTGTAATATAATGAGATGACAAACAAATTGCTTGATTTTGTTTTGCGCAAATATGAAAGAGTCAATCGTGTAATGAGTATTCAAGAACAACAAAATATTGCACACAATGCTCTGCAAACTCACAGCTGCAACCTTGAATCCACTCTGTAGGCTTTTTTTGTTTTCCTTCTTGTGGTTTACACACTGGTCGTATGCGCGCCAAAAGTGCGGAGAGTTCACCGCAGGGCTTGCTGTGCAAGAAAGATTTGCAGACCCCCAGCACAACCTGCATCATGCCGCTGTCCTAATTAAATGAAGTTTAAATAAATGGATAAACAGGCGAGGTATAAATATACGTGTTTCTGGATTATTTATGTCTCAGATCGAAAGCCAGTACAGATGAGATTATATTCTGGGGCTAGAGTAGCTTCTAGGTCCTGACCTGTTTTATTTTTTATTTTTTTGCATGTTTCCTCATGTTCATATGAGCTTTTTGCTCAAAAAAAAAAAAAAAAAGTAGAAAAAACACACACGAGGTGGTTTCCTGTAGCTGCTGGTAAGACAACAGGTTCAAAGCCATGAAACACCTTGTCTCACTTCACAACACGCTTTTTCAGATCAACTGTAAATCTAACAGTCCCCTTTAACACATTCTCACATTGCAGCTCACTTTCCATCTCACTTGTGTAATAAAAATAACCTCAGCGCCTTTCACAGGACGACTGTATAAAGACAATAGTGTTGGAGTTAAACAGAAACACTCTTCTCAGCTTCTCTTTTTTACAGCGGGACCATTCTAACATATCTAAACAAACAAAAAATAAAAAATAAAACTACCTGACATTTATATTATAGTTAAATGATCAGCAATATAAACTTTTTTGAAAGTACTACGGTAATGGAAAACGGGAATGCACGGGTGAAGAGGAGGATAGGAAGAAATGATGACAACTAAAACCCAGATTAAAGTTTTGTTTTCAATTAACAGTTTTATTTAAAGTTACCAGGATCACTGACATGAAAACATAATTAATCAGTTTCTAGGCAACATGTCTTAGCCCCTTCAGATATAATCTATGCAGACACAGACCACAACCGATTTGTAACCATCACTGTGTCCTTCTGATATCAGTAACAGTCAAATATTGTTAATGTTGGCTAACTCAGCTAGCTAATTGTGTGTAATCTGGCTCACATAAGTCACATTTCTGTATCAGTGTCTCAATTTACATTACATTATTACGGATTTATTTAACAGCATTCCAAACATTCAATCATTTACTTATTTTTCCAAGACGACAATCTGGTTTGTCACCGACATCAGCTTAGCAATTTTTCAGGTACGACACCATCCTCACCACGCACGAATACTTTGAACATTAATTTAAAGACGCAATCTTTTTTTTTTTTTTTTTTTTAAACACTTGTTCAAATAACTTGAACATGATGGAAAAAAAATAATGGTCTAAGCCATGGCTTCAGCACAAGTGTAAAATCTGTTCCCCAACACCCCGTCCTTCCACCTCTATCTCAGTGTGAATTCGGTCAATGCCCAGCACAGCCAGATAGTTCTCCAGTGAGGGAAAAGTATGCTGTTCTTCAGAAAAAACAATAATTTTTTTTTAAAATCCTATCCTAATTTTGAAAAATCTGGCACATTTAATTAACAGCCTCTGTCCGGGCATCCAAACATGAGCTTGTATGTAGCTCAATCCCAAGTTTTGAGTAGACAAAAAAAAATTCAACCCAGAGACTGAGCCAAATAGTTCAGTAGTTGAAATCAGTCTTCAAATGAAATGTTTTTTTTTTTTTTTTAAATGGTTTAAGGTTTGGTTTTTAATTACAGAGAGACAAAAAGTATTTACATTCTTCCACAATTTGTTTTTCCCCCTCAGGGATCATGAGACTCCACTCATCTGCATTTCTGAGAGCACTCTGCTTGCTCCTCTACATGGCTCCTGCTTTCTTTGTAGAACCAGTTTCTCAGAACACCACAACTGGAACTGTTACAATAACGGAGAACCACTCGAGTATAACTGAAACTCAATTTACAGATTTCACAGCCACCACTACCATCACCACCATCACCAATAACAACTCCACTGCAAACATGGCCACAACCGGCACCACGTCCTCGGAAACCTCTAGCCCAACGACGACTGCGCGACTACCCCTGAGCACTAAATCTGTGTCAGAGTCTTCACCGACGTCATATGCCGGAACTCTGGTTTGCGTGCTCTTCTTCTTATGCCTTCTAATCTTGCTTTTCTACTTTGCTTATAAATGGTACACTCGTAACGGGCGTCCATCCTTCCGGGAAATTTGGAGAATTGTAGCAGAAAGCGCCAGGAATGTCTGGCCAACGGTTGTGGAGAGGCTGAGACGATCTTCCAAACAAGGAGATGAGGAGGTTGTGGAGATGGAGGCAGAAAGGGAGAAAAAGCAAGGAGGAGGTGCTGAAGATGACGACGATGATGATTCGTCGGATGATTACTCGAGCTTGGGTGGCATGGGAATGATGGAGGGGCTGAGAAAGGATGAAGAAGAGGATGGGCAGAGGAAAGAAAAAGATGATGATATGACATCAGTCGAGCTCAAGGATGAGAAGATGGAGCAAGAGAAGGACGAGAGAGATCTTACAGTGCTGTGAAACGTGATGACGGAAGCACCAGATTAGATTCATACGTTAGATATTAAATTTGTGTAAATTCATTCAACAAATGCATTTACAGGATAAAAAAGTACATAAGTTTCCCACAAATTAATGAATATATGTTTTAGCTATACGTGAGCTCCTTGCAGAATTATATTTCAGAACCTCAGTTGTTTGGCACAGACACATTTTTTAAAAGGAATATCACGAATGAAATTGTAAATTAAAACCAGTCCAAAATAGTAAACAACTGCATTTAATGCATCTCAATCAGAACATACTGACAATATATTAAGTCTCTTTAACACTCCTGTAAATAAAATAAACGGGGGACGATGCTTGTCGACTGGTTTTTTTTTTTTTTTTTTTTGCTCTTTAGGGCCGTTTCCTAGGGAAAAGTTCTTCCACATGCGGTCACATGATCCAAAAGCTTTCCAGAAAGAAGTGTAATTAATTCACAATCATTATTAACACATTCCAACAATACCAACATGCTTCAGATGCTTTTTTTTCCCCTCTCTCGATGTCGTGTCGTGTCATGATGCTTTGGTTTGGGTTGAGAGAGTGAAAGCGAGAGAGAGAGAAAAAGAGAAAGAGAGAGACACTGAGTGGTAACAGAGACATTAGCATCCTGCAGCAATCTGAATGATTGGTTGACAGCTTCATTTCCCACCACGGCGGCCTCTTTGTTTCTTGTTGCGTCCCGGTGTTCTGATTGGCTTGGAGGCACCGTTTTCAACAGGGAGGGGTGGGGCCTGAGCAGGAAGCTCCTCCTCTCCATCAAGACTGATCTTAAAGGGCTCAGAGAGAGGACTAGAGAGAGAGAGAGACACGGATGAGATAAAAGAAAACATATGAGACAGACACAAACGAGACAAAGACAGAGAGAAACACAGATGAAAGAGAGACAGTGAGAGAGACACGCACCAATGACACACAGATGAGACACAGAAATGAGAGTGAGACAAATGTGACAGAGAGAGCAAAAAAAAAATATATATATATATATATTTTTTTAAAGGCTTGCTTATTAACAGCATGATAAGAAAATGCTACAAACTGTCAAATTTGTTTAAGTGAATACCAATAACTGCTTCAGATTTTCGGCCAAACACATTAGTGTTTACTAATGTACACATTAGTTTTATATTTTCTGAAAAATAAACACGGCACTCAGCAGTGAAGGGTTTTTCCTCCTGAACATACCAGCACTCGAGACTCGAATATTAGAAATATCTAGAAAATAAATGAGTATTTTATATCTCTAACAGTATAACACTGCTCTCACATGCAGGAGCATTAAAATAATCATTTACGTGATACACATTTGTAAATGAGGAGCACTCGTGCTGCAGATCGTGTCTCACACCTGATGGGGGTACGTGGGCTGCTGTTGTGTCTGCGGACGGGGCGTAACCGCGGTTCCACTGAGAACCCCTCCTTCAGGCTCTCCAACACTGAGGGGGCCACATAGGTGAAGCCCTGGAACACACACACACACACATTTAAAAACCAAGGGTAGGTCAACGTTAGTAACAATACAGGCTGTGAACGAAACTCTGTATTGGTGTACTACACACTGCACACTGGCCCAGTATACACTGTGTACAGCACACGACTCCCCACCATGGTGTACAGCGTAGTATAAGGGTATGACAACTTCAATGTAGTGTACTAGACTAGTACATCCATAATGAATGAATGAATGAATGAATGAATGAAATATATAGTACGTGAGTGTCATCACGTCTTTGTCACACAGGCTGGTGGCTGTAAATCAGAAAACCCGGCTACTGATACTATCGAATGCTAGCTTGCAACTTTGCTAACATATGTATATAAATACCATCTAGCTCAGCTAGCAAGCATGCCATTCAGATACAGTAGTGAGCTAGTTATCAGCTGGACTATTTGTTCTGGTAAAAACAAGAAAACCAAATTTATTTATTTACTTTCAATTCTGAGCTTCTGCTGTCGGTGTTGCATTCTCTTCCCTCCGCCTTGCATCATGGGATGCAGTAGCTGACGAAGTGAGCTCTGGCTGTATACTGGAAATTTTCACCAGAGTAGTAACATCCGGGTAACATCCATGTACTGCTAAATTTTATTTTTCATGTACTGCGAACTACTGACTACGTCTATATTAAGATCAGGAAACGAGAAGGATCCAGTATGGAGTTTCAGACATGGCCACAGTATGTGTGTGTTCGTGTGCGTGTGTCTTACAGCAAACGCGTGATCAACGCTGTCACTCAGTGTCGTGTCATCAGGACTGTCCACTGGAGTCTGTTTGGTAAAGCGAGTGTCAAACTGACTGACATCATCATCTGAGTGCTGAAAGACAGATACGAGAAAATGAGACAGAGAAACAAGACAGAGAGACAGAAAGAAAGAGGTGGAGGAGATGGAGAGGGACGGAAAAGAAAGAGAAAAATAAAAGAGACCAGACAGCCAAGGTAGAGAGAAAGAGAGAGAGAGAGAGAGATATTCTGAAACTCTGTAAGACGCCTGAGGTTATATAGAGTCTATAATGGTTTATTATACATTAGTTTCCAGCAGAATTGCATTGTGTTGTGTATGAGACAGATTTAACACCAAAGTGTCCTGAGATGAGAAAATAACATATGAGAAAAAGACAAAAAACAAAGTAAAGAAAAAAGCCAAAGAGGAGAGAAACAGGATGCAGTACCAGCGATGGCCTGTAGGGCGGCTCCACTTGCTTATTCAGCAGGTCGTCCCAGTTAACGTGGCGGAAGAAAGGCTGCTTCTGTAAAATAGAGAGGAAAAAACAAGCAATACAGATTGATATTCTCTCAGCCAAGAGAAATGAAGAATCGTCGTTATAGATCATCGTTATAACCAGTGCTGCTTGTGGACTCGGATGTTTGGACAGGTGCACTTCACCTGTATGTCTGCGCAGTCGGCTTTACTAGAGCCCAGTCTCTGAGACGGGTTCTTCTTTAACAACTGCGAAAGAGGAGAGAAAAAAAAAAAACAAAGAGGTAAATGATGAAGGGATGATTAAAATATAGAATATACTCTAATAATTTGATTGTCAAATTTCAACAGACTTTAATCCATATTAGACTCACTGTACATTACTATATATGTATCAGATTTCAAGAAGTCCAATTGATTTTAATTCAATAACCTAATCTGTATATGCATAATCAGATATCTTTCATCCGGTTTTTGTTCTTGAAGCAAAGTCTGGAATAAACCAGCTATGAAGCTACTGATCACCTTTTTGATCAGTTCTCTAGCGTCCGGCGTGAGGTACGGAGGAAGGTTCAGTTTACACTTCAGGATTCTGTCGATGGTCTTCTTCCTGTTTTCGGCTGTAAACGGAGGCTGAGAGAGTGAGAGAGAGTGAGAGTGAGAGTGAGAGAGAGACAGCAAAAAATACATAATCTCATTATCTGTGCAAAAATGAATACTGTTTGATTTTAATATATTAGAAATGTAACGTTTATTTTATAACATGCAGCACAATTTGATCTTTCTAAAGAAATAAATGTATTTTGCTCTTAAAATATTTTTGAATGACTATTTTGTTTTCATTTCCTTCGTCTTTTTGTTTCTTTTAATCACTGGAATAAAAATATAATTTGAGAAATTGAATATTTGAATGTTTATTTCCATTCTTTCGATCCTCGTTTTGACCTCATCTGAAAATTTTTTTTATATGACTCGTTTTCTATTTAAATGTTAATTGTTTCTCTCTCGCACCGAGCCGGTCATCATGTCGTACATCAGCGCTCCGAGGCTCCACCAGTCCACGGCTTTGTTGTGTCCTGAGCGATTCAAAATCTCTGGAGCCCTGAAATGAGAAACGTACACACACACCATAAAAGGTGCCATTGTGCTATTGTGACTTTAGTGGACATTAGCTGAAACATTTCTTTTATCGTTCCTCCAAAGCCACGCTGACATCTAGTGGTAAATCAGCATTACTGCACCCTGTGGACATTTTATACCTTATTATTTCACATTTTTCTTAACTGGCCTGCTCCAGCACATGCTCCATGTATTAATGTAAAACAAAGAAGAAATAATGAAATAAATGAAACGTTCCCAAAATGTTTTGTAATGTCTAAATATTATATTTCAGACATAACAGATACTCACATGTACTCGATGGTGCCGCAGAAGGTGTGTGTGACGCTGCCGTCGTGGATGGATTCTTTACACAGGCCAAAGTCAGTGAGTTTAATGTGGCCTTAACGAGGAACAGAAGAAGCCCCAGATTTAAATTCAGCTTTAAATCTTGTGAGTAAACGTCACGCATCGTTTAAGATTTATTTCATAACTGTGAAAATATTGAACTCCATAAACCTACTCTTGGTGGGGAAAAGGTTTTGGAGTAACCATAGTATGAATATTATCTATTAATATAATTAATAATGAATCATGATTAGAAAGACATTCCAGCTTGCTTGACACTGACTAACAACTTTATTTACACAGCCGTTTCACCTCAAGTGCCTTAACCAGATGAACAGGTTTAAAGGCGTCACACACACCTTCGTGATTGAGCATGATGTTCTCAGGTTTCAGGTCTCGGTAGATGATCCCATTGGAGTGCAGGTGCCCCAGCGCTAACGTTATCTCAGCCAGATAAAAACTGCCAAATAAACAACAACACAAAGTCCACAACTGGACGAGAAGTTTTGTAAGACTGGAAGTTCGGCCATTGGAATCAAAATGGCAAACTTCTGATAAAAAGCAAATAAATTCTAGCAGCGATGAATTGAAGCAATGTCAGTGCTTCATAAGAGTCAGAGGGAAAGCGGTCAGAGGAGTTCAAGCTATAAAAATGCAACTATAAATGGATAAAAATTACATAGTGTTGTTATTCCATGAATAAAAAGATGAAGCAGCTTCATAACATTAGGTTAGACCTTTAGGTTCGTCATCATCAATTCAGCTACATGCAGTATACCTATGTAATATTATACCTTTTTAAAATACTGCTTCAAACATAAATCATGTACTTTAGTTACTTTCATATACTTTAATGACTTCGTTATTAAGGTAGCTAACCAAGAGTCAATCTGGGAAATCTTGATCTGGACTTATGCACAGTATTTATAGGTAAATTTTGTATTTTTGCCCAAGACTGCCTTTAACTATTGAACTGCACTCACATTCATTGCATCATTTTTATTTGCACAAGCTTTCATACCAGGCCGTGTCCTCCATGAAGATCCCCTCCTTCTCCAGCTGCATAAACAGCTCACCACCTGTTTTAATGAGGTTTTGAAATATTTTCATAAAAGTAAACATGATATCCTAACAATACTGAGATGAATGTCTATAGAGATTAGCTGTTAAGCCTGTTAGCTACTGACTTTATATACTTGATTTGTCCCAGTGTTAAAGAACCTATACTATAGATTTTCCACAAATTCTTCAGTGAAACCATTTTTGTACACTTGGGGTGGTACACTTTTGTATTACCAAATATTTCAGTGTTCCTGTACACCTGTGTGCTTCAATTCCCCCATAGACCTCAGTGTCTATGTACACCTCTGTATCCCTGTACACCTTGGTACCCATGTTCACATCAATGTCCTGTACACATCAGTACCCCTATACAACTTGCCACCTCCATTACACCTCAGTACGCCAGTAAACCTTAGTACTCCCATACATCTTAGTATTGCTGAACAGTTTGGTATTCCCAAACAACTTAGTAATCTAGTACACCTCGGTATTCCTATACATCTTAGTATCCCTCAACACCTTGGTATTTCCAAACACCTTGGTATTCCCATACATTTTAATACCTATGAAAAGCTTGGTATTCCCAAACATCTTGGTATCCCTCAGCACCTTGGTATTCCTGTTCATCTTAGTATCCTTGAACAGCTTGGTATTGAGATACATCTTGGCACCCCATTACACCGCAGTACGCCAGTAAACCTCAGTATTCCCATACATCTTAGTATTACTGAACAGTTTGGTATTCCCAAACACCTTAGTAATCTAGTACACCTCGGTATTCCTATACATTTTAATACCTCTGAAAAGCTTGGTATTCCCCAAACACATCGGTGTTCCCATACATCTCGGTATTCTCAAACACCTTGGTATTCCTGTTCATCTTAGTATCCTTGAACAGCTTGGTATTGAGATACCTCTTGGTACTCCATTACCCCTCAGTACCATGTACACATCTGTACCCCCATACCCCTCAGTATGCCTGTACACCTTGGTATCCATGTTCACCTCAGTGCCCTGTAGACTTCAGTATCCCTATACAACTTGGCACCTCCAGTACACCTCAGTATTCCCATAAATCTTAGCATTTCTGAACAGCTTGGTACTCCCAAACACATTGGTATTACCATTCATCTTAGTATCCCTCAATATCTTGGTATTCCCAAACAGCTTAGTACTCCAGTACACCTCGGTATTCCCATACATCTTAGTATCCTTGAACAGCTTGGTATTGGAGACACCTCTTGGTACCCCAGTACCCCTCAGTATCATGTACAGTTCCGTACCCCTGTACTCCTCACTATACCTGTATACTTTGATAACCCCATACACAACGGTCCCCAGAAACCTGGACACTTCAGTATCCCCATACACCTCGGTATGCCTGTACACTTTGGCATTCCCTTACATCTTAGTATCCCAGGATGAAAGCCTCTGTAAAAGTTTTTGGTAGTGAACTATAATGCCATTCTATATTATCACAAATCAGGTAAGGATTAGAGATTTCATTGTATTTTTTTTTTAAACTTGTTTACAGTAAAAAGCATGGCTAACGGTCAAGTCATTCATGTCGAAAACGCAACCTGTGAGATCAGGTAAAACATTAACTGGTTGTAGCTTCAGGTTTTGTTTACACCACACCCACCACTCAGACACTCCAGTATGAGGTAGAGTTTGCCGCCAGTCTGGAAGGCGTACCACAGGTCCACGATGAAAGGGTGACGCACCGTCTCCAGGATCTCTCGCTCCGCCCTTGTGTGTGCCGTGTCCTTCGCACTGCACACTATTTTTGCCTGAAAGAAGGGAGAGTGTGTTTATATGTGCAACAAGTGAGCTTCTTTCTTCATTCTTTAATAAAGAAATAACTTCTTTTCCATGAACTGGCTATTATTACGTAAAAGCCTGATGTGCCATGACGCGTCAAAGAAACGGAACCTTGGAAAGAAATCTGACATTCATCATTGCCAAACATCATCAAGCGTGTTGTTTATACTGTATATAATCGCAACAGCTTCTCTGCTTATATACACACATAGTTAAAGAGCAGTATTCCATACACGTATTCCCCTCACCTTGGGAACCAGTGCAGCATGGCGTAATGTACACCTCCGTACAGCAGTTTTTTAATTTTAATTTTTAATTAAAGAGTGATTTTCATGATGCAGGAGCTAGCAAAATAATGCTAACTAACAAGTTTCACACACAGCAGCTCAGGTCTTGCTACATAATTAAGCACCAGAGTAATGAATTCCAGCAATCAAAACAGGTTCCCGTCTCTCGAACAGGGCGTAACGACATCCTCGACAAGCAATCAATACTGAACATGCAAAATTAGCTTTAATGCATTTTATTGTGAAACTGATTACTGAAATATGCTGCGAGAAACCGCTTGGGGTTTGATATGAGAATGGAACAGAACGTACTTTTTTCAGAACTTTCATGGCAAATATTTGTCCTGTTTGACTTCCCTGTACTTTCCGGACCTGGAAAACCTTAAAAAAAATAAATAATAATAATAATTTACAGGGTGATGTTTGGAGAATGTTCAGACATGCAATAATGGCAGCTTCCAGGATCTCACGCGCACTCACGCACGCACACGCACGCACACGCACGCACGCACGCACACCTTGCCATAAGCCCCTTTTCCGAGGACGGTGAGCAGCTCAAAGCAGTCAGGCCCGACTCGCTCGCTGTCCCTGTTCACGCTGGCGCTGGTGAGCTCCACTTCCTCCGTCTCACTGGTGTCAAACACGTGTTCGTCACTTTCATATCAACTCATTAATATTTAATGTTGTATTCTTAATCTTGACTACATGAAAGATACGTACAGCTCTACTTCTGCCACCGTGAAGTTACACACATCATCCTGTAAGAAAAACAAATGCTGTCAGATAAGAAAAAAAAACCAAAAAAAACACAGAAAGAAATAATTATTAACATGGCTAATTTGGATTTCACCTGTTTCCAAGGTAACCAAAAGGTTGCAATCAGTCACTCTTTTCCAATTAAAAATGTGAACTGTTCCCCTTTCCTTACTAGGTTTATTTGGAATAATCAACACTGCGGAATGCTGCACTACAAAGTGAAGTGCGTTTACTGCGTGGCGTGAAAGACGAGAACGGTACATGTGTAAGACATGCTGTTTGGGCTAGGAGGGACTCAGATCTTGACAGTCACTTGGCTTTCTCACCTCTGCATCGCTCACATCCTCGGACTCCAGGTCAATGTCGAACACCCCCGCCATCCTAAAGAGCCAGAAGTGAGGAAAAAAAAAATAACACATCTGAGTCAGTTCGTGAGTCAGCTCATGAGTCAATTAATGGAGTGAGTCAGTAGAGATTTTGTATAAGTCTGTGCAAAAAATGTACAGGATTAGTAGACATATAATAAACTATTTAGTTGTTTATTTAAAATAATGAATTATTATTATTGAATATGTTTCATATTTTAATGAAAAAAAACTAAAAGCAACTAATGCTCTTTTTTATGCTACCGTGTTCCTTTTTTTCTGCCATTTTTACAGCTTGGATTTTTTTTCCCCTTTAATTTGGTCTAATAAGGTCTTTGACTCTTGCCACTTTGCAAGCTGTGACATTCAAAAACCACTGAGTCATATGTTTTGTCTGAGTACAATAGTTACTAATCAGGGTTTTGTTAAAGTTGCTGTAAGAGAGACCGACTGAACGCCGGCTTACAGGCTCATGAGGGGTTAAAATACAGTAAACATTAAAAATGGGGGGGGGGGACTATATGGGCCTTCGTCTTTTATAATGATAACCACTAAATAAATAAATACATAAATGTAAATATGTTACTAAAGTAAAAAGGCAAACTTGAAGATCAGGGGAAAGAAGAGAGGGAATATTACAATCATTAATTAGAGGGGAAAGGAATACGAAGGAGGAAATTAATACGCGCACACACACGAACACAGTGTACACATCAAACACTGAACGTTTATCAGATAATGCAAGTTTTTATTTATCCACAAAGCATGTTTTCTCAAATCAGAGTAAAACCATTAGCATGGTTTCAATAAATCTGATAAAAAGCTGGATTTTATTAGTCTCATTTTCCCAGCATGTGCACTCTGTTAATATTATTTATTTATTAAAATATTAAATCATTCACTTCTTTATGCATTTACTTTTTTCTTTTACTTGTATGTGTGCTAATACACAGAGAGATAAAAAAAAAAAATCTGTTTGGCTCAAAATAGAAAAGCTGGAGGAAGGACCACATTATGTGATGTGCAACCATAAAATATTTTTAATGTGGAATGACTGAAGTGTGACTCATTTAGTGCTGGCTGTAAAACAAAATTATTTATATCTTAAGAAAATGCCATGATTCAGCATGAAACCTTGTTTGAGCTACTAACTGGTTAAAATAAGCCAAAATATATATTTTGTGCATGTATACATATATGTTGTAAATGCACTAGAGTTCCATACAACAGAAAAGCAAAAGTTTTATCGCCAGCTCTTTTCCTGCTTTAATTGTGTTAAACACAACAAAACAAGCAGGATTCGGAAACACTGCTCCATGTAGTGGAAAGTTCTCATGGTTTAGGTTTTCCAAAGAGATTAACAGTCATCTCTGGGAGAGTCCAGCCTGCAGTAGAGTGTGTTTCTATATCTAGCTTCTGCGTGAAGAGATAAACAGGGAGGGGAAAGTGATCACTTTAAGAGATCTTAGTGTTGCATTTACAGATTATTTTGCCCAAAACTCACATTCTGGTTAAGTTTGAAGATTAGAAATTTCCTGAATCCAACTCATTACCTTGTCTTGATAACATAACTCTCATTTGGCTAAAATAAAGATTTAATGCTTATTTTTGACACTCTGCTCACTTGGACATGATTTTAAGTGTGTTTGCTTGCTTGGACAAACCCGCTTTAGTCTCTAAATTGTATTGCTGAAGCCTGATGAAACAGAAAAGTGTGTCATAATGTGAATATCATGATACCATATCATACTGATTTATCGTCCATCCTTGTTCAGTGTAAGGGTGTGCAAACTTTTGCACTCAACTCCAATTTATGATAGTTTTTGTAATTATTTTAAGATCTTGACATGCTCACTTGTAGAAGGTGTGACGTGTAAGTGATTTAAAGCTATAAAGAAGTTGGATTGTGTATTATATTGCTAAACTGACAGATTTACCCAAATTCAAATGTATAAACTTCATATCTTTACTCTTTTAAAAGGCCAGATGTGTCATTCGGCATGTCTATGATATAAAATCCATACTGCTGATTTGTAGGGGAGCAAAATCCCAAATAAACTTTAAAGAGAGTTTGTGTTTATGTGTTTTGATGTATATGATATGTACAGTACAGTGATAATGACAGCTCTCGGTTTATAATAATAATAATAATAATAATAATAATAATAAAAACCCACGCGCTCGAGTAAACTAATCACATCCATACCTTCATCCGGGTCCTAAACACACTCCAGCTCCTCGGTACCTCACCGTGATGTTATTAATATTCTTATATATTTCGAATAATATAATTAAAACTTAAACATGTGGATTAACAGCCACTCTAGAGTGGAAATCCTGCCGCAGCTGTAGCGCTGTAATGTTGATACAGAGCAATTGCGTCATCAGACTGCGGCGCGCG
>JAQMYM010000013.1:11971117-12000746 GCA_030014255.1 Parauchenoglanis ngamensis
CTGGCGACCTGCCCAGGGTGTACCCCGCCTCTCACCAGAAGATGCTGGGATTGGCTCCAGCTTCCCCGCGACCCAGACGGATAAAGCAGTATAGATAATGGATGGATAGACCCTATATAGAGTCCTACTGGTTGCCCGGTTGAGAATCATTTTAAGTGTTGTAAATGTCTAAGAGTACAGGCCCAGGTTCACTGAGTTCATAAATTACTGTATCGACATTCTAAACATGAAAGAAAGAAAAACAGAAATAGAGAAATCTGCATTTTTTCAATGTTGGATTAGATTACTGAAGGCTAAGAATAGTGATAAATAGAGGAAAGTTATAAAGGTGTATCAGTTGAGGTATTAAATAATTAAGCTTTAAAAAAGATCAGGATTTTTACACTATCTTTTATTCTTCAGTCAGAAATGTTAAAATGGTGTCTATTTATTTACAGCTTTCAAAAATCTACAGTTTCCTGCCACATTATGGAAACCAGATGCCACCAGGCCCATCCAAGCAGGTAGGTCACAAACACACCGTCTTTCTGCTTCTTAAATGAGTAGAGAAAGAACCACCAGATAAATTCAAATGTGTTCATTTTAAAAGAACATAATCATGTGATAATGTAATTATAAAACATAGCTTAAATATATTGCAGACAGTAAGATGTGACACTGTGAAGAAAAATGATCCTTAAAGACTTTTAGATACTGGAACTGTCTCTATTTTTTTAATTAATTCCTTAAAACAATGTAATGTGTATTTTAAAGCAGGAACTTGATGATCTAAATTAATGTAATTAACAACATTTAATTCAATTAACATAACATCTGCATTATAAAATAACCATAATAATTTAGTTATATTCTTTATTACAAAAATAATATGGTTTATTTCTTTAAATTTTATTCTGAATTAATGAACATTCAATCATTTTAATCATATGTAAAATATCCTTAGAATTATAGGTATTAGATATTATATATTGTAGATATTGTTGATACATTATTTATGATCAGTGAAGATTAATTTGTACAAAAACTGACATGTGTTTTATTTGAAGGCTGTGAACGACATGTTCTCGCCATCGCAGCTCCAAGCTGGAATGACCACGCCCATCAGTATGGAGATTGTATGTCATATTTTTAAACATCACCCAAGATCACCAAAGAATCATGTTTGACCTTTGAATTATTAAATGTCATAAAAATATTAAATTATTTAGTAGTAGTAATTACACCCTAAAATATTATATATGTTAAAAGTACCAATAACAAAAAAAGCCATTTTTTTTTATGTGATGAAATAAAATAGACTTTCAGACACTGTAATTCACACTATTTCCTCAAGGTGTCTCGCTTTTCCATGTTAATTTTTGTTTAGATACTTCCACCAACATTCCCAAGAACTGGAGGACAAGGATCTGTGAGTTTATTACTCCTTACCATAGTGTCATATAATAAATATATATATATTTTTTTTTTTTTACACTTTTTAAGCTGTGATGGGGCTGAGAATGCTAATTGGAATATATTTAAATATAGGATTGCAAATACTTGTTCAAGTATTTTAGGAAGATACTTTATTCAAGACCTTATAAATCTTAATATTTTTACTTTTTCTCAAGGAAATTTCCAACAGAAAACAAACCTTCATTTTGACCTTCAAAATACTTGTTACAAATCCCAAACACAGAGATTTATTTTAATTTATTTTAATCTTTTTTGTTGTCGTTACTGATTCAGATCACTTACAGGTAAATCACTTAGCTATTTATATTATTTCAATTTAATTGAATAATTTTGATAGCTAGGTAATGCTTTTGTAAATTAGCTAGCTCTCGGTTTTTTGTGAAATAGCATATTTTACTTACGACTGACTGATTAGCGATCAGGGATGAACTTGTGCTCAGCTTTATTTTTTTCAAAATATTTACTTCTTGAGTATGATTAAATGAATTTTTTTTTTTTTTTACTTATTTTTTACTTTGACTTAATTAGGATTAAAAAGGATTTCCTTTAATGAACTACAGTTTCTCTGTACTTTTTCCATCACTGATATTCTGATAGTTGCTTGATTTTATCAGTTTAAATAAATGTGAATCATCAGTGTAGTAATTAGCTTAATTACTGAAATCATTAAGTGTGCTGATTCACCTTTATAAACATGTTGCCTGTAGGGGACGCGTGGCATGTTTCCCGGTGTACCATCACATCTTCAGCCTGGAGTCAACACTCCAATCAGCATTGAGGTGTTTATTCTTTGTTTCTTGGTTTTCAACCTTAAAGTAGTCTCTGTTAACAGTTCGTTTTACTTAGAATGTGATATTAATAACAACTGTGTTATATTATAAAAGGCTCTCAAAACCAAAAATGTTAACTAATGAATAAAACATATGCCATTTGCTTACACGGAATTTTCTGTTTAATTATTGTTTAGGTGTATCATCCGGGTTTCCAGGGAACTGCAGCAGGAGGTCAAGGCTCTGGAACTGTGAGTTTATTATACTGTACTCAGAGTTGCCATATTTACTGTTAATTTGTGTCTTAGTCAAAATGATACTGATATTTGAGAATGTATACTTCTTTTCAACAATAGATTCCTGTTTTGAAAATAAATACATTGTCTGGAAATTAAATTTCAACCACTTTTTATTATTTTTTTCCCAAGTAGACTATGATTGGATAGCGGGTGAGCGAATCTGACAACCTTGCATATATATCTTTTACCATGTTGATTTTAGATGGTTATGAGTTGGTAGAAACAAGTGTAGCTGCTTTTTTATATAATTTTCTTCTTTTGGATATGTTATTGTGCTGAAGTTCAGTTGATCCAATCTGGCAATCCTGACTTTAATTTTTTTAGATAAATCCCAAGCAAAAAAAGTGTATTCAGCTGTATAACATGGGCAGATTTTTCAGTAATTTCATTTTGTTTCTATTCATCAGGGTTTTATCAAGTACTCTCTCCCCAAGGCTCCTGGTAGAAAGAGTGTAGAAATTGTAAGTAATTCATCATGAAAAATATAAAGTTCTGGTAGAGTTTATTATAAATCACTAATTATTAATTAAGATATTTCAGATGTCCCTGGTATTTTTATGGTGTAATTTTACCGAACATGGTGAATGGAAGATTTTATATATGAACCTGAATGAACATAATTTAATTATATAGCACTTCCATGGATAATATTACTGTACTTAGTAAGTCAGTAATAACAGGAGACGTTATAATTATACAATGTGAAACTCAGGCATGTCTTTAAACCATCTCAGCACAGTGTCTATTATAAATAATTACAGGGATGTTCAGTTCTATAAAATGACTGTAGTAGTGGGTTCTGCTTTTGAGTGTGTGTTTTTTTGTGTTTTAGTATTATCCATACAACTTCGGACAGGGCGAGGTGACACTCTCTCTCTTATTTTACTTATTTTACTTTTTATAATTTTACCCAGCATGCATTGGTCAGGAATACTAAGTAGTAATTTACCTTTCTTTTTCAGGTGTTGCCAAATGTGTTGCCACAAATCCCCAATGTGAGATGCTTGACTTGACGGTTTAAAAATATTTAAAGTTGTTTAATTTTATCTTACATTTAAATGTAAGTGTTTATTTAAATTAAATTTAATTTAACTGTATTCTAGATTTTCCCCTTCGATTATCCACCACAGACTGGCCCTCAGCAGCAGCCTCCCAGGGTAAGACCAAACAAATATACATTTACTTTACTGTACTTATGCTATCAATGTTTATTTTACCTAGGATTAAATAAGGTAATATGTAAGAATTGTGAAATTTCTGATACATAGCTGACATGGTGAGTAGTGAAGTATATTTTCTAGTAATTTAAATTGTATTTGGTGCTACAGGTAAATATTTAATCAAATATTAATGGAAAAAACATCTTAATATTTTTATATTTATTTTATTTATATATATAAATATTCTATTAAAAGTCTAAAACTTCTCGAGATTAAAGCAAAGTCCTGATGATAAAAGCATCGGCAATCATCATGTATATCTATCAGGTATTCAGTAGTTACTTAATGGTAAATCCATATTTGGATGCAAGTTTATCAGTAACGATTTACTTTCAGATTAATTTTTGTGTATAATTATATCATTTTTCAAACATCAACAGACATTTCTAACCTGAAGATACCTACTTAGATATTTACCTTAAGATATTTACTTAAGTAGTTTTAAAAAAAGATTCAGATTTTATGTTACTTTATGTTAAGTGCTGAGCTAAGATACCTGAGATTATTCACACTGGTTAAACTCATTTGTACTTACATTTTCAACTTGCAAATTTTTCACCAAGTCTTACTTGAAACTACAGTATTAACAATATTATATTTTTTTTTTCAGGGCGGCAAAATCGGTGCTTAAGATATATTATACAGCAATGTGCCAGAAATTGCATTGTATGGTCAATTACTAGATGATTAGCTATTAAAGACTACTTTTTAGAGTCCTGTGAAATAAAGTGCTAATGAGCAACAACTACACCAAAACCCCTGAACAAACATCTTAGTTTTTAAACCTAATACATTTTACTATATAATTTAAAATCCAAGGTACAACATTGTATCATAAATTGTACTGTTATCTAGTAGATGCACCTCTTTTAAATACTAGTGTTTTATTGCCCAGAAGAATAAAGTGCTATTAAAGTGCGAACATCTCAATTGTTATAGCTACCATGTGTTAAACACTGCACTGTTAATTTTCACATATTTACATATACATTCTTGTTATTTATTCTGTCATAAAGTTCTACTGAACAACAACTACAGCAAGATCTCCAGTATAAACATATTAGTTTGTATAGTTACATAGTTCTTAGTCCCTACATGCTTTCAAATCCAATATACTACAATGTACATCAAATTGTGCTGTTAATTTTTATATATTTACCCTTTAAATCCTAGTTATTTATTGTTCTGTGAAATGAAGTGCTACTAACCAACAGCTACACAAAGTCCCCCTGTACAAACATCTTAGTTTTTAAAACAGCTTCAATTCACTATTCACTTATAGTAAACAAAAATGTATGCATTTGCCATTACCTTTAATTGTGAAATTATTACATAATTGAAGAAACTGAGGTTTGTTTGTATTCTGTCCTTTGTAGCAGGCCGCTCCTCCACAGGGCAACGATCAGCCCTTCGTCTTCAACTATCCACCACAGACCGGCCCCCAGCAGCAGCCACCCAGGGTACAACTGCTAGCTTAAATCTTTACTAATGTGCAATTTATATGATATACACATACATTTATAAAGTAATGATTGGAAATGTCTAGTGAGCTGATTATTCGATTTGCCTCACTATGACTATAAATTCATTTCTATAGCTTGTATTATGATTTTTTTATTTGTAGCTTGATGACATGCTTCTTCCAAAAACATATCAACTTCATTCAGCATGGAATAATGAAGTCCATTTTGACAATATCTAATCCCGTGATATAGTAAAAATGTTCAATGTTTTAATTAACTTTGCCTTGAGACACTTGAGACACTGTAGATTTCTTTTTCCAATTTTTAACTAAGTATAATATTTGTAGCTAAATAAACAAAAGGGAGAAAAGTACAGATACTTACCATACATTTTTACCAAAAGCGGCGAGAGTGTCAAAGCGACTGGACATTTTTCATTTCCTTTGTGAGTCAGCGTCTCTTGGTAGTGAGTCACGGCATGACCATTTGTGGTGCATCTTGCGCAGTGGGTTGTCGGCATAAAGTTTAACATAATGGTAATGAGCTATGATGAGGTTGAGCTGCAACCGTTCAGAATTTAGATGTGCTGTACTTATTTAGATGTGCTGAGAAATTAATCATTTGCGGTGGTGGGTTTTCACGTTATTTACGATGTGTCCCTGTTTGCATACAAACGTGTCCTATAATTTTCATGTTGAAATCTGCCTTAGCATTTAACATCAACAAAAAGTCACACCACACGAATGACTTTTAATTAATTTTCTTACCAAACATGGAGTCATAATTGCTCACTATTTGCCTTCATCCATCAGTTTCTTACATTTTAAACATTACTTACATTTAAAAGATTTCATGACGTTAACTTATACCCTACTTGTGGCGGGTCAACACAAAGATTCCTGTTGACATGTCTGTTTGCTTTGTGGCCTCTTTAAACAAGACAAAGCATTTCAACCGAACTTGTAGCCGCCTGTTTCATCTACATCAAACAAATTGTCTATGAACTTCAACAACATTGTGGTAGGGCAGCCTGAGCTAATTTTGACACTCTCGCCACTTCTGGTCTGAAAGTATGGTTAGAGTGATATAATGCTATTTGTAATTGTCAGATGGTATTATTTGGGACATGTTGTCCTGTAGCTGAATTGACATGACTTTTCGAGTTTTATAGGCACTACATGCATACTGCTACAGTTAACAGTTGTGTTATATATCTAATGGGAAAAAGTGGTATAACATTTGGGATTTGTGTGTGAATTATTTCATTGTGGATTTAGATCAACTAAAGAAAAATTATAATTTAGCTAAATATCAACGTGTATATAATAATGTTGAAAATGTATAATTAAAAAAGAATAATTAAAGTAAATACATTTAAATGCAATACGATATAATATATACATCTTCTCTCACTCTAACAGGCTGCTGCTCCTCAAGCTAATGATCCTCAACAGCAGATTCAACAGGACCCACAAGTCCCTGCAGGCCAGGTATAATCTTCATGCTGTGTGTGTGTGTGTGTGTGTGTGTGTGTGTGTGTGTGTGTGTGTGTGTGTGTGTGTGTGTGTGTGTGTGTGTGTGTTTGTAAAGCTATTTAAGATATCATATCTCTGACTATTTTTCCTTTCTGATTCCTGCACAGCCGTAAAAAGGAAAGGTGAGTTCCCATGTTGTGAATATTTATCACTTTTTATCATATATAAGAAACTGAGATTTAATAAACCTACATTTTTTTAGACACATGCTATTTTTAAACTAATAAAAAATGTCACTTGTTTTGGCAGAAGTGTTCCTGTATTTATGCTGAGGTTCTGAAGGAGAGACATGTTCCTACATAAGAAATTTGGAGATGTTTTAATGTTTAGCTGTAATGGATTAAGCTCGAGTGATAGTAACATACCATTTTTAATTGGGTTGATCCAAAAGTGACCATCATATCCAATAACACAGAGAAAAACACACATCTAATGTTATGGCACACCACACATTTAACTCTTTAACCGACAGATTTACACTTTTATTTCTCTCTAATGTTGTTGGCTGTGTGTGAATAGTGTTTGAGTTCTTCAAATAAATTAAAAATATTGCTTTCATTTTGGAGTTTGTCCTTTTTATGTTACACAAATCATCACATGAGGACACCAAAATCTGAAATTTGAGTTTCTTAATTATTATTTTACAAAACAGTACAAACTTTACAGTTACATCTGAACTTTCCTTTTTTTATTTATTTTTTCTTAATATACAGCAAAATGTTTTACATGGAAGCAGGACATCATTTATTCACCAGCTCGTCTATTCATTTATTTTTGTAAAATGATATAAAAGCACAATAAAAGCATAGGACACGTCCATTGTTTTTTTAAACAAAAGGAATACACATAATTAAATGTTCTGTGCTTTATAGTTAGATACAGATAGGTGTGTTTTGTTTTTTTCAGTCTAATGATAACCTTTTTCATTTGTATCGAAACCTCTTTGAACTGCATATAGAAAGTTCCCATGAACAAATGCAAAGTCAACACTTGGAATCATCTCCAGACATTTTATCTCCATCATTTGTAATGATATAATAGGGAAACGGACCATAACTGTAGATGATACCGCTTTCAGCCAACTGTCCAATTACTTTTGAGCCTGTGAAACTGTGGACTGTGTAAAAAAAATGGTTCTAATTCCTCGATGGTTAATGAAACATTTTTGTTAAACCCCTTAAATTAAAGCTGAATTTCTGCACTTCAATGACATCTTGATGGCTTTATTTGAAATCCACTGTGGTGGTGTACAGGGGCAAAAATGACAAAATTATGTCACTGTGCAAATAGTTATGGACCTGACTGTAAATCTCTTTAAAACTTTCAATCTCATCCTCAATATCTTAATCTGTATCCTGTAAGAACACGCTTCTCATTAATCTGTCTCCCATCAGAGACACGCTTCACTTCTCGTAACCACAGACGACTTCACATCAGTGAGCTGATGTATTTTCCAACACTGGGATCACCATCATCTTTAATCTTTAAATGAAATTTAAGAAATGCTCCAGGCAAGTGGATACACATTCATTGAGTTTCACTTCATGCCAAATTAAAATGTCTTGAATTTAAAAACAAATGAAAACTTCTTCAGATGTTTCTGATGTTACAGAATCCCATAACATTATAAACTCAATCCATACACTGTACGCAGAACTCAGGGATATATCCACTTACATCATTTCTTGTCCTTTAAAGGATCTGTGTTGAACCCTATAACTTTAGATACCTCACAACCTTAACTACATACTACTTATAGGTTCTTCCTGAAAGAGTTATACATGGAACATTTAAGGGTTAACTTTAAAGAGGCAACCTTATCATTTGATTTTATTTAATTGAACTATTAAGAAATATTTTCTAAAATCATAGAAAACTAGAAGAATTTGGGCTTCCCCTATAGGTACTGCCAAGAAGGCTACAACAGTGTGTTTACATAAGAAAAAGGTCCAAGAGGAACCCTCACTGGGGGAAAAAATGAACTACAATTTATCAAGTATGGCTTAGGACTGTGATTAAACAGTGATTGCAGTTCAGTGTGGCATGACCGCATCATGGTGATGAAGGTGAAGCACAATGCACAGATGTTTATTTCTTTCTTTTATTTTTCTATAGAGGTACGCCAATATAAGAGTAATACAATGAATGTTTTGCTGTTCAATGCAGCGCATTGTCTTCATGTCACAAATATAATGCATGCATATAGTGAATCTTTTCCATACAATACGTTTAGCAGTAAACTGATGTCAGCTAAATAATTGAGTATGACATAATAATAGTGGGAACAGTAAATGTTTAACTGATTCACAGGATTTCAATGCTGATCTTGGAGAAGCTCTTTACTTAAATGAAATGCTTAAGAAAAATGAAATGAGGCCCCTGAAAAAAAAAACAACAACCGCATAAATGCTTACAAAATTACAGAAAGTGCTCTCCTTTTTTTTCCTTTTTTTTTCCTTTGGAAGAACTGCGCAGCAAGCACAATTCTGAGTGTGTAATTAAACATAATGGCTCGCAATTCCTACTCATTTTGGGAAAGTACCTTTCTCTTTTCTCTTTGCTTAAACGTGATTGGTTCAATTCCAGGAGTCATGTGATATATATTCCACACGTGCTGTGCCTTACAGTGCTTGAATTCTCCACGTCATATCGTGTACTCAGTGCTCTGGACCAGAAAGGTAAAGTTCATCATGTTTTTCATTTAAAATTCCTATTTAAGTAAGATGGTAGAAATCTGAGCTACATTACGTGATTAGACAGTCTGGAGCACACTTAAAAAAAAACAACAAAAAAAACATTAAATAGTGGTTTTGTTTGGGTTTTTTTGTGCTTACTTTTTGCCAGATTAAGATGAAACCTGTGGTGGTGTTGATGTGTTTGGTGGCCCATTCACTAACTGCCCCTGTGAGTCACTCATTAACTCTACTGCAACATTTGCAATTCATTATATAAATATAACTTTTTTTATCCAAATTTAATTGTTAATATTTTATCTTAATTTATTATATATACATTATTGTTACTTTATTAATATATTTTTTAAATAATTATTTATTTCTATATTTTTTTTGGTTCCATTTTTTATTTTATGTCTATGTATTTGCCTTTTTTTATTTTAATTTATAAAATGTTAACACATTTAATTATTTCTGGTTTTGATGTCATTTTTGTACAATACTCAATTTCTTATTGCTACTTCTTCTTAATTATGTATTTATATTGTAATTATTGTACTAATATGTTTAGAAGTATGTATTTAATTTTTTTACTCATGGTACACAATTTATCCTTATGCTGTTTTTCTTGATTTTATTTTTTTCTTTGTAAATCATTTGGAGCTGAATTTTAATAATACTAATATTTGTGGTAATGAAATTTAAGCTCAATAGCGTATTTATTATATTAATGGGGGGTTTCCCATTGTAGGTAGCTGAAAGTGACAGCGATGAGGTAAGATTTATTTATAATTCAAGTTCCTTAAACTAATACAACTTATCATTATTCATCATATTCTATTTACTAAAAATGAGGAAATGCTAAACTTGATTTGTTCAAATTATATATATATATATTAGCTATGTTTAGTAAATATGCAAAATATTGGATCCATCATTGTACATTTTGTTAATATTTCAGATGAAGTGATGAAGTGTGTCGAGACATACAGAAGATGAAGGTTAATATCAATGTATGAAATGTCTTCGTTACAGATAGCAGCTCAGACACACATAACATTTCAGCTAATGGAGTTGTACCGAATGTACGAGCGTCTGCAGCAGCAGGTCAGTGCTGATAAACTGTCTGATTACTCAATCCAGAGTCGCTAAAAGCAATTTCGCCATCTCATATTCTTAACTTTCCTTTCTGTACAGGGTATTGCAGCTCCAGCTCCACCTCAGGTAAGAGTATAGAACACACACACAACATGATTAAGGCCTTGTCCACAATAATACATTTTAGTTTTAAAACATATCACTTTTGCTAAATGTACACTTGGCACCCATACTAGTCCAGAGTTTTGAAGCCTCTAAAATGTAGTGTTTTGGAGATGCTGCTGGCCCCATTTAGTTTGAAACATAGTGTGGATGGCCAGAAGGGGAGGCTTTTGGAAATGATGACGCAGACACCCATGTTCTCTCCCTGATTGGTTCTTATCAGTCATAACGTATCCTTCCCTGATTTGTCACGTTCCTATCACGTGACCCTTTTCCAGAAGTAAACAAAGGCATCAGCCACGACTACCAGTGGTGCATAGGAATCATCAGAATTTTTTTTATTATTATTTTCCCGTAACTGATGAATTATAAAATTATTTTTAAATATGATTTAAAAAACTTATATTAACTTAAATATTTTTTTCGGGTGTAGTATCATATCAGTTTCAGTTACATTAAGAACAGGGGCAAAAGAACCATTGAAACACTGATTTTATTTCAGGTGCATGTTAGGGGCTGTTTGTTATATTTCAGGAGGTGATTTAGCATTTGGTCTTGTATCCAAAGCCTCAGTTTGATGGATTCTACCAACATGGAGCTGCAGCACCACTTGACTCTGATGAGGCAGAAGAAGCTGAAGAAGATGAGGGTGCTGAAGGTGCTGAAGTAGCTGAAGTAGCTGAAGGAGGTGAAGGTGCTGAAGGAGCTGAACCAGCTGTTGAGGAACCCACTCCTGACCAAACCACCACTGACCCTGCTGCTGTTTCCATTGATGCCCCAGCTGACCCTGAATCTCCTCTTGATTATCTTCTGGCAACAAACCCTTCCGATGTTGAAGTCAATGTTGCAGATGCAGCCATATTACTGTAATAAAGACCAAAGCTGTGTTGTTGCATGTTGTTGTAATGTCATTATGTTGGAGATGTGAAGCATGTGGTTGGAAATTGGAAAGACGTAGCTGGATTTGATCACCTGAACAAGAATACGGCGTGTTTTTAAGAAATATATTTGTAACTGAAATTTAGCAGTTAGAGTTTCATGTGTGAGGATTAACTCTGGTCTGTTTCTTTATAAATTCAAAATAAAAATGCCAAATAAACTGCAATCCAGAGTCTCTTTAATTACAACCTTGACTATCGAACACTACTGACTATTGCGCAATCAGGCAAATTTCTGTTCAGCACAACTTTGCTTTGAGTTCAGTCAAAAGCAGAACTTCTGTTATAATTTACAACTTGACTTTAAATTATTCTATTAAAAAGTTGCTGTTTGTCAGGAGGCTGGATTAGAATAGATTATAACTGGTTTTCACGTCTGTATGTTTCACTGTTTATGGTTGGGAAGCTTGCTTTCAGCAACCAGCTCAAACTGAGTACCTAACAACATAGAATCCAGATTTCTGTGGAATAAAAGGAAAATATTAGTTCAACTTGGAAATAAAGTCACATCCATCATTGTGCTTGTTGTCTGAAAGAATCAAAAAAAGTTCAGTGAATGAATCTGAGTGAATCTTATTTCTTTCTTATTTCTTTTCTTTTATTTCTGACTTGAAATATTAAACTATCACGAAATTTCACTTTAATGAAACCTTCTCTGAGAAATATCCCTAGCCATTTTGGGTGATTAGCCTCTGTGTTAACTCTACATTAACACTGTAAATTAACGCTGTACTTTGCCTTGCTTAAGCCATAGAAATGATGGATGGAACTGTTAACATGAGATGCAGATTGCTTTAATAGGATCAGAGAGATCTGCAGCAGACTCAGCAAGTGTCTCTGCTTGGAATAAATCCTGTACACCTTTCCCTCGTTCCTACAGAAAGATAAAACACGTAACGCCTTATCAGAAGTACACAGTGAGGGAGAAATGATGAGCAAAGCTAATTCCGAAGGACAAGAATGTGGGTTGTGGTTAAGTAGATAGTAGCTGCTCCAAAAATGGATTTAAAACATGAAATCTATATAAAAAAATCAAGTTGTTATTAAAAAAAAAAAAAAACAGCTCAAAGTTGCAGACAATATTTTGTTTGTTGCCGGAGGGCTTGTGCTGACAGAGCTGACATCTTCATACTCACTTTCAGAGACAGAGACAAGAGAGAGAGATTTGCCGACTTTGCAACTGTCACTTCATCCTCTTATCAATTGCTCCAATCCTTTTCAGGGTCAGCAAACCCGGCCAGAACAACCACTCGAAAAGGACAAACTACATTAATGTGCATAATTATTAAACCAAGCAGACAAATATGAATCCACAAACATCAGCTGTGTCATACTGAGACCATAAACCTGGTAAGTAAAAAAATATATATTAAAGTAATTGTAATTATAATTTTATGATAATAATCATACAGTAGTTTTTAATTTAAACAAAAGAGAAGTTGAGGATTCTGACTGGTCACAAGCTGTTGATAAATTTTCTAGTACATCAGTTCTGCAGCTAACAAATAAACATGTAATTGTTTCCAGAGTAGCAGTTCATTCACAGAGATTTGTACAGCAGACTCTTCATATAATCAGATTAAATTTAGGAAGACTGTTGTGTTACAGTAAAAGAGGAATAAAACAGAATAAAACACTCAGAGATGTGCTGTTATATGAAAATAATAAGCATGGCTGATTTCAGTATTACTGAGCAATTCCACAGCCATGGTGCATTTTATCCATTTTTGGCTTTTTGGTTTTTTCTTTTTTTTTTTCAACATTGAATCTAAGGAAACATGAATTTAGCCATTGTAAAATGTTTTAACCAAAAATCAAACTGTTTACCTGTTGTTGGTTTTTTTGCTTCTTTTTAAAGTTCTTTTAGCATAGAATTAGCAACTGTACAAAATGTGGTGTAATAGCATCTATGCTAATGGAATGACAATGTTACGGATTCTAATCATTTAATTTACTAAACTAATTATTAAAATTTTAAGTTAATAATTTTGTTTCAGTATATGATTTGGTTAACAACCAATATCAATATCACAACATCATAAATGTAGCAAATAAAGAAAAACAAGAACTAAATTTTCTTCTTCTCATGACCTGTAAGAAATTTAGATGATGCAACTTCCTGTTTACATTGTGAAATATTCAAAATATTTGTCCTTGTGTTTAATTTAACAGATAGACAGAAGGTAAAATCATAACGCACCATGACGATCGTGACTATTTTGGGAATTTCCATTCCTCCCCGAATATCTCCAGTCATGGAGGAAAACCCAGAAGAAGACAGCGAGGAAGACATTTTTCCTTCTCCTGACTCTATAACACACTTTAATATCAACAACAGCAACAACAACGAAGAGTACACATGCGAACACACACACACACACACACACATTTCATATTTTAGTCATTTTCATATACAGTCATGTGAGCTGGTGTGACTTCATTCTGTGTTTTTATTAGGCGTGAGAAGAAGAAGAAAGCAAAAAAGGAGAAAAAGGAGTGAGTATTTTCTAGATAAAACATCAGGTCCACTGTGGCTAGTGTATTACTTCTCAATGCTTTTCATGTTTTCACTAGGAAAAAAGAAAAGAAAGAAAAGAAAAAAAGGAAGGAGCAGAAAGAGCAAGAGAATGAGAAAGAAAAGGAGAAAGAAAAAGAGAAGGAAAAGGAAAAAGAGAAAGAGAAACAAAAAAAGAAGGAGAAAGAAGAAAGGTAAATTTTCAGCAATGTAAATTCCCTCCAGTGCTTTTTTTTTTCTTCTGATCTCTCAGCAGCAATCAGTTGCTCTTATTCACATCCTCATCAGTGTTTCTTGCTCATGTCCTGGTTCAAGGCCAAAGGAGGTGTTTGTGATTAACCCAGCCAGTAACCTGTATTACCAGTGGCTCGTACTCATCACGTTACCCGTCATGTACAACTGGACCATGATCATTGCGAGGTAAGGCTCAGGTAAGATGTTTAATCAGCATGATGATCAAGAAGAGGAATTAAAGCTAAAGCTCCAAAATCAGCTCCAAGTGCAAAAGCCATTGTTCGGCTGAATATTAGCTGAAAATCAAATGCTGTTTGTTGCTTAAAATTCAAAATTGGTCTTTAATTTTGATTTAAAATTCTTTCATCATGCAGTAGCATTTTACATAGTAAATAAAGTTTGGTATATCATCATATCCTTTCAGCTGTTCCAGTTTGGGGTCGCCACAGCAGATCCATTTTTGTCCATGTGTCTGATTTCACAAGGTTTTTTAAAGTTTATTTGTGTTTTCCACCCAAAATATTAAAATAATACTATCAAAGGCTATGATAATTATGTCAGAATCAAAACATGAGAAAAACAAGTGTAATACACTGCAAAAATAACATCTTAGAAAATAAAATTTGCATTAATTGATTTAGTCATTCATTTTATATGTTTAAAATAAATCAAATTATTATTAAACCTGCAATATTTCTTAACATTTTAGTCATTTCAAGCTTGAAATATTTTTGTTTTGTTGGAAGATATTTTTTTTGTTTATTATTTTAATCATTTATTTATAGAAACAAGCAAAATGTAAAATTTGAATTGTGCAAAAGCATCTAAAAAGGTCTGAATAGTCTTGTTTGAGTTAGAATAATCGTATAATAAAAATATTCAATATTTGATTCACCCATATTCAAGATATGTTCACTTATCACTTTATGACAGCTTTGACAGTCTGCTGATATCTTCTAAGGCATTTACTAATTCTTGAGAAGTTATGTATACAAAAGATGTATTATCTATCATTACCAGAGGGTAACAATTCCAAGAATCCATCTTTCTTTTATCCAGAGCCTGCTTTGAAGAACTGCAGCATGAATATCTGATCACATGGTTCTTCCTTGACTACATCTGTGATCTCCTTTACCTGGCTGATATGGCTTTCAAAACGAGGACTGGTGAGAACTTGTGTTTAAACACAATAACTTTAGTAAAGATTTCATTTCTCTCTATATATCGTGTAATAGAATGAAGTTTGTCTTCACTGTTGCATTTGTGTTTTTTCATACAGGCTACCTTGAGCAGGGTTTGCTTGTCAGGAATGAGAAACTCCTCATCAAGCACTACAAGGACAGCCCTCAGTTCTCGCTTGATGTCATCTCGATGATACCCACTGACGTGCTGTACTTCATCCTGGGACTGGACTACCCTGAGATCCGAATCAACAAGCTGCTGCGCATCAACCGCATGTTTGAGTTCTTTGATCGCTCACAGACCATGACAAACTATCCTAACATCTTCCGCATCTGCACTTTGGTCATGTATATCATCATTATTATTCACTGGAACGCATGCCTCTACTTCTCCTTTTCCAAAGCTATTGGTTTTGGTGCAGATCCCTGGGTCTACCCGGCTCTTACTGAGCCTGAGTTTGGGGACTTGTTGAGGAAGTACTCTTTCAGCCTCTACTGGTCCACACTGACTCTCACCACCATCGGGGAAACACCCTCTCCTGAGCTGGACTCCGAGTTCCTCTTCCATGTTGTAGACTTCCTAGTTGGTGTCCTTATCTTCGCCACCATTGTAGGAAATATTGCCACAATGATCTCCAACATGAATGCAGCCCAAGCCCAGTTTCAGGCGCGAATCGACAGCATCAAGCAGTACATGCATGTACGGCATGTCAGCAAGGACCTGGAAAAGCGAGTCATCAAGTGGTTTGACTATCTGTGGACCAATAAGAAGGCACAAGATGAAAGGGAGGTGCTCAGATACCTACCAGACAAGCTGCGAGCAGAGATTGGTATGAACGTTCACCTGGATACTTTGAAGAAGGTGAGGATCTTTGCAGACTGTGAAGCAGGACTGCTAATCGAGCTCATTCTTAAATTAAGACCTCAGGTGTTTAGCCCTGGTGATTACATCTGCCGCAAGGGTGACATTGGCCGGGAGATGTACATCATCAAGGAGGGAAAACTGGCCGTAGTGGCTGATGATGGCATAACACAGTTTTGTGTTCTGGGTGATGGAAGTTACTTTGGTGAGATCAGCATCCTGAATATCAAAGGCAGCAAAGCAGGGAACCGCAGGACAGCTAACATCCGCAGCATTGGATACTCAGACCTCTTCTGCTTGTCCAAGGATGACTTAATGGAAGCTCTGACCGAGTACCCGGATGCTAAAATCATGCTGGAGGAAAAGGGGAGGCAGATCCTTATGAAAGATGGCCTGATTGAAACGGACCCAGCCAACCTGAAGCCAGACCAAAAGGACCTGGAGGAGCGAGTGAACCGCATTTACAACACCATGGAGCTGATGCAGGCCAAAATAAAGAAACTGCTATTGGATTATAAGAAAACTGAGAAACAGCTGAAAGAGCGCATCGCTTGGATAGAACGCTATGCTGGGGAGGAAGTAGAAGAGGATGAGGATGAAGATGAGGGGCAGAAGGAAGCAAAGGGAGAGGCTGCACCAGGGCAAGTCAAGGAGGAGAAGAAAGAGGAGGACAAGTAATAGGTCTGAGTGGTTGTGGTCTTCATTCAGATGATCAAAAATGTTTTGCTACCATAAAGAGCCTGTTAGAAGGATAAGACCATTTAATCTAATGAACCAACTAAAGAACCCTTGAAGAACATTTTTTCATGGGAAGCATGCAGTATTTCAATATCAGTTGGTGAGGTTGATGCCATGATAATGAATTGGGAACTGTAAGATTAGCTTTGATTTCACTCGAGACCAGGCTGGTGATGTGAGACTCGTAAAGTGTTGTGTGCACATGTATGTGGTAGTATATCATTCTTTATTTAGGGCTGCAGCTACTAATTATTTTGATTATTTTTGATTACTGTTTATTTGTTTATTTGGAGGTGTTCATATTACCTTGATTATTTAATAAATTATTTTTTTTAAATATATACAAAAGATCTTTATTTAAAGTATTTATTTGCAGGATTTTAATCAGCACTGCAACTTTTTTTACCTAGGTTTAATTAAATAGCAGTTCACTAATTACTACATTAGTGCTATTTACCAGATAATCTGTCATAGCATGAGAATATTATCAAGTGCTCATGTATACCAAATGATTGGTAATACTCATTCAGTATAAGCATTATATATGAATGGTACTGAATAAACACTCCGACTAACTCAAGGTGATGTATGTGGCTTATATAATTTACTGCTGATCATTTTTTTAATCACTTAAAAAAACTGCCAGCCATGATTTCTAATTTCGAACAGACAAATTGAAAACAAAGATAAAATAAATATTTGCTGCCTGTTTCGCTCACTGAAACTCTGAGATGCTAAGTTAATTTTGATTGCAAATGAATGATAATATTACTCACATTAAAATACAAGTTATATCATGAGGCCAGCAGGGTAGTGTACTGTAAAGAGTTTCATACTGTAGAGAAAGTCCTACTGATTTTTCTGCTCAGCCATCGTACTCATATGCATTATAAAATTGCCCTTTTGCATTTTAAAATTGTAATCCTTTAAATAATCCTTTTTTTAATATTTTTTTTATTAAACGTATCAGTTATCTGATTACAACCTTTTTTTCTGTAACTATAACTGTAAGGGAATACAGTTACCTTTTTTGTATCGTAATTACATAACACCATCCCATATATTCCAGTACTCCCCAAGCTTGATGATGTCAGTGTTGGGATCTATTCAGAATGCACTTTCTTACAAAATGTACGTAAATTAAATAGAACATCTATTAATTCAGTTTTATTTCTCTAGAGGTTTTAAGATTACACAATGTAACCAAGCAGCTTTATAGAAATCCAGGTGTACAAGTAGAAACAAAACTCCACAAACACAGAAGTCCCAGCTCCAAATGGAAATATGCCCAATGCTGAATGAAGTGTACATTGTACGTTGTGCAATGTACCACAGAACCCCAGGCGACTCAACAAGCAGGAAGCTTGAAGAAACTCATTAAAATTTTGGACTAAAGTTTTGTTTATAAGTGTTTGAACTTAAACCCATCTGTGTTTTCCTAAAGCTGAAAACAGTTGAATTATCACCCTTAAGGTGTTAACTATAGGCAAGAGAATGAATGGGAATTGGAGTTATGTTATGTTATGCGTAGTAAATAAGTTCATTAAGAATTTGTATGAATGCTTTCTTTCCAGAGGAAAACAACAAACTCATTAACCTAACTTTATTTATTCTAATGGTGTGTTAGCCAGGATTGAAGGTGCAGGAAATGCTGAGGAGGATAATAAATATCACTGTTAACTCAGGATTTTTCTAAATATGCCTATATTAATGTTTGAAATATTAGTTTTTTATGAAACCTGCAAAAAGGAAATGTAATGTTGACCCTGCATGCAAGAACTATCCTGTTTAAACTCAGAGGTACTGTAGATTATAATAAAGGGTGTTAAAATTTATATCTAAATGTCTGAGAGTAGATATGATGCTGTAACAAATGTCAATTTTCTATTCAGGATGTAGTGTATATTGCAGAATAATGTATAGACAATATTTATTTTTATTGAACTAGTGAATTTACAGAAATAATATTAAAAAAGAAATATAAGTTTATTTAAACTTATTTTAACAGCACTGTTGAATTATGTATTCTGAGAGCTCAGGAGATGTCGAAGACAACTAAAATTTTTTAAAACTTCTTTTTCTTTTTTTTTAATAAGGCGATGTTTGTGTGGCATGAATGGAAGGAGTCTCCAATGTCAGCACTTTGTAACAGTCAGAGGTAAAGCTGTAGCTTTAAGTTTTATAACATCTTCAGGACAGAGGAGAATTTCTTTGTTTATTAATTAAAAGACAAAGTAAAAAGCAAAGCTGGGAGTAACTGTTCATAGCTGCTATAATGTAAGTGAGAACAGCAACTAACTTGTTTCAAGGCCATTAAATGTAAATATAAATGGATAAAAAGTATGATGTGCCATACTTTTATTAATAAATAAAGCTTTCTTGAGCATGCTGTTAAATGAAAATAATCAATGTCAGCATGGTAACAGTGTTGCTGTACAGTTCCATGATTGCACAATTATTTTTTTATTATTTTTTTAACAATTAAAGTCATTCTCTCATTCCTTATTTTACAATAACAGCAGCACACACAGTGTTTATATTTTTTATGTTTAAAAAAACCTCTGGAAGAAGAAATAACTTTCTGCTTGTAGAATACATAAAATAAATGACAATGTCAAGAACCATTTTAGCATGAAGCCTTGCAGTGGATTTAAAGCTTTAATTAGATACAAATTTATACAGCAATAGTTCAATCGTATTACTGTTAATGTGAAATTCATTGTAAAGTGATGCGAACAACAGGGAGATGGATTAGACTTAATGTGCTGAATGTTTTTAAATACAATTACACACAAAGCAAGAGACAAGGTCAAAGAAACTGAAAGTCAGAACACAGAATATCCAATACAGTCCAGAGCAGGAAATAATCTTGACAATGAATCAAAATATCAAACCAAATACGAATGAGAGAGACTTCACAAACTGAACCGCAACCTGGTGGTCCTTAAGAGCTAGCTTGTTAGCTAGCTAATATAAAATGGTTTGTTGAAACGTTTGGCAAGATAACATAGCTACTTTATGATCACTGCCAACACCAGTAGCCTATTTCTGACTTTATTCACTAGCTCTTAAGTTAACGTGTTAGTCTTACTAGACAAACTCACAAGCACCCATCAACTGCTTTGGAAGGTGGTGGATGTAAGTTGTATGGTGCCCCACAACACTCTGATCATTTTGTATTGTGTTCATAACACTGCTGTCACTATGATCCTAGTTTGAATCAATGCATCTTGAATTTCTAACACAAAGGCAAAAGAAACAGACTCTTGAAAGTGGGAGTGGTGAAATAATGCGAATATAGTCCATAGACAGGAAGTGTTCGTGGAACAGGATGTCGTAGTTAATACTCAGTAAAGAGGACCCTCTGTTGGTGTGGAGGTGACACAAGCTGATGTTTGAGTTATTATAAACTGTATTTATTAATGCAGTGAATGGTGTCACCTCAGTGTGACTAGAACAGACTGTAACATTTAAATAAATAAATAAATAACAAACACAAGCCTGCATATTCTTCTGATTCCATAAAACTGAGTGGTTTTTGTTTATTTGTTTTTTTTAAATAATAGGTACTCTTAGACATTTAAATCTGTGGAATGTCAGTGATGGTGAGTCTCAATGCCTCAGACTGATCTGATTAGACTGATTTATCATCACTGTCTAATTACATCTTCATGTGGAATAATACTGATGAATACTGTCAGCATGGAGAAAGCGCACACACACACACACACACACACACACACACACACACACACACACGACTCATGGTTACAGCTCAGTGTTTCTATTCTTCATGTGCCATCTGAGACACCAACAAGATTATTTTCTTGTGATTCCTTTTCACTTCATGCTTCTGAAGTGAAGAACACAGTGTTTTTGATGCTTTTTGTCAGAATAACATCAAAGATATTCAATTAAAAAGTCAAAACTGAACAATCGCATGCCTGTCTATTTCATTCTGTACCAGGAGTATACAGCATGAATATAACACACTTTATTTTTATTGCAGCTTTCAGACATAAACTATACCTCAGCATTTATCACAAGGAAAATTAAAAATGCAAATAAAAGTGAGAGGAAAAATGATAAAGTAGTTTTAAAGTAGTTAATTAATTAATTAATTAACTAATGAATAATCACAATCACCACCATCAAGAAACAACATTAAAAAATGTGAAAAATCAAATATTGTGATTCCATACATGTTTTTTTTTAATAGTAAAAAAAAAAAAAGTTGGATTTTAATGTAATTGAATTCAGCTAGCAATCTCATCAGATATAATATTTATTTATTTATTTAATAAACATGTGTTTTTATAGCAGCTTTCATATAGCTCCAAATTCTTCACAAGGAAATTTAAAAGACAATAACAAAGAAAATAAAAAAGTAATAATTAATTATGGATATAATATGTGTAACAGTAATAATAATATATTATTAATTATATAATATAATATGTGATTAAGAAACAATATGAGAAATCAAATTGCTAAAATAAATAAATAAAAAAACAATAAAATTCAGGATAGTGCATGTTTTCGTCATGGATCTACCACTTGCTATTCTTGCTTGTTCTGTGTAAACTCCAATTCCCATGAGCACTTGCACTCTACCAAAATGTTTGGATTTTGTCTTTTTGCCTGCTCTACATTGTTCTGTTTGCTGATCACTCCACCTTGCCTCTGTTTCTTGGATTTAGAGTTTGTCTGCTGCTTTGGACCTTTGCCTCAGGGTGTTTAATAAACATGTTTCTTTTATTGCTGCCTCCTACCATGTGTCCAGCCACATCCTGCATATGTGATAGAATTCTTCGTCAAAACCAAGACACGGCAGGAGTATGGGAGGATGGCCGCATACACACCATGCCCACATGTTTTTTGCAATATCTATGGATAGATGCCCCAGACCCCTATGAAGGCTTGAAATGTGTACCCAGTGTGTTTCTGCTCCAGTGCCATCTGTTTTTTGAGAGCTTGGTAGAGCCTAAACCTGCAGATGAAATGTGGGTGACGTGCATGGTTTTGCTGGCTCATGGGCTCAGCACCCCAGTGGCCTAAGTAACTTTTTACCATAGAGCACCCATGCATGTGGATCTTCACTCAGTTTGGCACCATTCTCAGTGGATTACAAGGCCATTCATGATGAAGCTGAGAGGAAAGGGGCAGAGTCACCTGGGCAGGCTGAGAAGGCAGCCTGCACTCCAGAAGTTTCTAGGCAGGCTAAGAAGGAGGCCTGCAGCCCCAAGTTAGATAGGCACCCCCGAATGCCATAGGCAGGCCACAAAGGCAGCCTGCACCCCAGAGCTCCCTCGGCAGGCGAGAAGGCAGCCTGCAACCCAGAGCACCCTCGACAGACCGAGAAGGCAGCCTGCATCCAAAAGCTCCCTAGGCAGGCTGAGAAGGCAGCATGTACTCCAGGGCACCTACTCAAGAGCTCCCTCCAGTGGCTTAGAAGGAGGCAACTGCTCCAGAGCCCCCTTCAGTAGCCTAGAAGGAAGCAACTTCTCGAGAGCCCACTCCAGTGGCTGAGAAAGAGGACATCAAGAATTATATCATCGCCCTTCCGCCAAGTTTTGAATATGACATTGTCACCATGCCCAGTTCTGCACATATTCCTGAGTCCAAGTCCATGCTTGCCTGAGTCCAAGTCTGTGCCTATGCCTGAGTCCAAGTCCATGCCTAAGTCCAAGTCCACACCTCAGTCCCTGCACCGGTCACTGAGCCAGAGCCCACTATGGCACCAGTTGCCGAGCCTGAGCCCATTCCGGTACCAGTCATCGAGTCAGAGCCTGTTTCTGCTCCGTTCACTGAACCAAAGCCCACTCCTTTTCAAGGTACAGAGCCTGTTCCTGTCCAAGCCACAGAAACAATTCCAGTTTAAACCACAGAGACAGTCCCAGTTCAAACTACATAGCCTGTTCCTGTTAAAGCCACAAAGACAGTTCCAGTTCAAGCTACAGAAACAATTCCAATTCAAGCCACAAGAATAGTTCCAGTTCAAACCGCAGAGACAGTTCTAGTTCAAGCCACAGACCATGTTCCGTTCAAGCCACAGAGTTTTACAGCCTGTTCCAGTCCCATAACCTGCTCCAGCTCCAGCCTCAACAGCCCCAGAGGCCATTCCAGGCACAAGGTCGGTTGCAGCAATAGAGCCTATTCCAACCGCAGTGATACAGGATTCTGGCATGGATCTGCCCCTTGCTACCAGCACAGTATGTTCTGTGTGAAATCCAATTCCCATGAGCACTTGCACTCTAACAAAATAGTCAACATACTCCCGGGCACTTGGATATTTGCATCCAATCTACATACTCTCACACAGACTATATAAGGACTCTCAGTATCACAGTACTTTGTGAAGCATCAGTTTAGCCTCCGTGTCTGCTATTGCCAAGCCTTTTGATTTCGTGTGCTATTCTGGTTTCATCTCAGGTTTTTTCAGTGTTTGTATTTTGTCTTTTTCCCTGCTCTATATCTCTACACTTGTCTGCTGTTTTGCACCTTTGCCTCAGGGTGTTTAATAAACACATTTCTTTTATTGCCGCCTCCTACCCGCGCATGTGTCCAGCCACACCCTGCATACGTGCAGTTTCTTAAACTTTATTTTTAAATATGTATTGAATTTTAAATTTATATCTCATCTTGCATTACAGAAGGATACAGATCGATCCAATTTCTTAGAAATATCTAAGTTAATGAATCGTCAGTTTAAAAGAAATTCCATTCAAACCCATTCGAAGCCTCTAACAGTGTTTACCAACAGAATGACCAGAGAGGTTTTTTTATTTATTTATTTATTTTTTTAAAATCTGTAACATGTTTCCTCTTTCAGAAAGACCTTTGGAGCTAAAGGGCATTGGTTCTGCCCAGCGCCCGTCTGCAGTGTAGAGCACATGGACACTCTGACATTTGAGAGAACCTGCCCTGGAGCAGCGTGTGATCAGTACGGCCACTCTGGTTCTAAATGGCGAGGCTGTCATTCACTGCATTGTGGGAGTGATCTGTGGAGAAAAAACAAAAGGATTCTAATAAAAACACTCATTCTAACTCATGTGATGTGGTTCTAGTTTATTGATGTCTGAGAGCAGAATCGATACATCAACTGCAACTACAGAAAACACAATTATTATGCTGAAGGATATGAAGTGACTGAAAGAATCCCAGCTCTATATTCTCATTACGCTCTAATCTCACCACCTCGTCTTTTCATCACTGAATCACACAGATCTGACTATGTTGTTCAGTGATGGAAAGAGGAAAAGAAACAATTACATGCTGCGGGGTTTGTCTTGTCAACTTCACAAGAAGAAAGAAACCATACAGTTTGCTTCGGTTAAAAACCACAGTGCTGCTGAATTCTGGATTCTGATTCATCAGAAGGTGTTGACTTTTTTTCTGTAACAGCAGCTATGATAGTAGTGCAGCTACAAATCACAGGTTTATACAAAATTCACAGAGATGTCTATGGTGGACAGTCTACTGTTAAAAAACAAACTAAATTGATCATGGATATTGTGACTTTTTATGCAAAGGAGTCTCCAGTGTCAGCACTTTCTAACAGTCAGAAATAAAGCTGTGAGTTTAAGGACAGAGTTTACACTTCCTTGTGGTTTCTTGATAACATGGCAAGCTTTGGTTTTTTGTTTTGTTTTGGGTTTTTCTGTCTTATTAACTTAAAAAAAGAAAAAAAGGCTGGTGAACTTCTTTCACCGACATCCCCCAATGATAAACGTAACTAAATATGGATGAATAGTATGACATATACTTTACTTTAAGAAACATATTAGTCTTAATATTAAATTCATAGTACTGTTATTATCCAATATTTAACAATTACAATGTATGATGTTACATTGATGTGTAAGGACTTTACAATTTAATTTATATAACAAACAAACAAAAAAAACAATCATGTATATTTTTACTGAATAAATTATTATTATTCTGAAAAAAAGCTATAATTATTTTATTTTGTATTTTCTTCCATGAGCCACTCATTAGTTCATGCAGAGATTTCTGGAAAGAGGAAAAGACAGAGAAAGCAGGAGGGAGAAGGATGAGCAGGAATCCACGGTGTGTAATTATCCCCATGGAACTATTCTGTTGCTTTGAGAACATCAGACACATTTGATTGGTTTTGATTGAAGTCCAATGTGGAGGTGATTGTGATTGAAATAATGAGCTGTGCATGTAAACATGAGGAGGAATCAGAGCTTTTTTTTCATGCCACATCACAGAATTTTGTCCGTCACTTCAAACTGCATTTTCGATCAGAGAAACTGAGACTAGATTACGTTTAGCTAAGTGTTGCTTCTCCTGATCGATACTCATGTACTTGAAATGTCACCGTGCTTCAGCGATCGAAGAGTGAAATAATAAGACTATGAACATGATATAACTTGATATGACTTGACTATGAACATCACGCCTCAGAGACACAGATTACAGCCTGCTCCACTCACACTCACCACACAGCAGAACATTCCAGCCCATTTTATCCACCACCATCGCCATCATCATTGTCATCATCATTGTGGAGGACTGAGTATATTCCAGATTTCATCCCCATGGTATCATTTATGCTTCTATAACACATTAATAACACAGCTGTATTTAGTTGTAAAAAATCATTTTGTATTTTTATTTTCTCAAGAAGCATGAAGATCTGAATGAGTTATTTATGCTACAAATGAATAAGTACAACCCTTGGGTGTGTCTGTTGTCCCTATAGGGGAACCCTTAAATGTTCATGTAGAACCCCACAACAAAGTACTGGCCTTTCAGAAAGGGTTCCAAGCAAAACCAAATTTTCTGGAAGCTATGAACCCTTAATGCGCCAAAGAACCCATAAAGAAACCTTTTTCTAAGAGTGTGTATGTTACCTGTGTGGTATGCCATACAAAAAAGAGAACCCTCCAAATTGTTGCTCTTTATTTTCTTCTTTATATCTAGAAGGTGTTGGGAGTAAAGTTTTGAATCTTATATTTGGAAAAAAAAAGGTTAATTGAGAGTTCTTTCAGGGGTGATTAGACAATTAAGGATTTTTAAAATGGTTCTTCATAAAAGGGATTCATGGAAAACTGGAAAGCATTCAGTTCTATGGTTCCCACAGGAGGGACAACCAAAGAGCCTTTAAGGGTTCCAGTGTTTCCTCAAGGGTTCATGCCTGATAGATTCAGGAACAGTACATGTAAATATATTTATCTACAGGACAATCTGATTATGATGTAATTATAATTCATATATCAAAATCCCCTACTGCCCCCTCTGCTCCACCCACTGCCCCCCACTGCCCTCTCTGTCCCACCATTTGCATCCTCTGCCCTGCCTACTGCCCCCACTGTTGCCTCTGCTTCATCCACTTCCGCTTCTGCCATGAACACTGCTCTCCTCAGTACCCCCACTACCCCCCACTGCCTCCCCACTGCCCTAGTTCATAATTACTGTTCCACATGGCTGATACTATCATGTGAAGACTGGAATTGAGCTCCTTACCAATGACTAGGTTCCTGTACTAATCAGCACACTGCTCTTTGTGATCTCATCTCGTTTCTGGTAATTGTTTCGGTTTCTGAGCGTTAGCCAGAGTTCATTATTGTTGCACACTTCAGTCACTCAGGACTGATTGGAAAGCCGTCAGCATGACATGACGATTAATTAGCCCACTACAGATTTCGTTCTACTTTTCAATCCCTCTTCTGATAACGTGGCTAAAATAAGAATCTGTACAGGCATGGCGAGTGTGTGACTTTTGCTTTGTTGTCGATGTGTGTTTTGTTGATGTGACCTCTGAAGATCACCGAGTCGAGCCCCTGTCACACTGACGAGTCTGTCCAACAATAGATGTGGGCAGAAGCCAGACACAAATAGGAAGTGTATTTCCTGCACTCTGATCTCACAGAATCACGAGTTCGATGTTAACCTGTCATGCGCTTTTGGGTCCTGTGGCTGTTTTCATTTTATATTACGTTTAACTTTTTCATATGGAACCACAGGCGTTGTGATGTCAGATGTTGTGTAGGAGGGACATGTTTCTCTGTTGCACTCTGACATGCCACAGTGTGCTAAAATGATGTTGCTTTTGAAAAATCTTAGCATTTTGCTAAGGATCTCATCTTTGTTAGATTTCTTTTATTCCTTCAAGCAAATGTTTCTAGGAGAAAAGTGGCTCTTCAAGTGCCCTTTTTAGATATTTAATGGTTCATATATTTTAATGTTGAGGCGGCAGTAATACAGTGGCTCATAACAAATTTGTTTATAGAAAAGGTTTGGGGGGAAAAACTTTGATTAAAGTGTGCAAGAAATGATAAAAATCACCTGTGCACTGAGAAAATGGAGTCGGCACTCAAAAATGATTATTTATTATTTATATATGACATTTACAGTATATAAATTGTAAAAATAACTAGTTTACTAAAAAATTGTTATTTTATTTGTCTTCAGCTCACTGGCACTGGTCACAATGAAGCCTCTAAAAATTTTGCCTAAACACAAATAATGCATAAAAAATTTTTAAATTTTAAATTCAAAATATTTTTATATAATATTAATATTATATATTAATTATATTAATATTATATCATAATATATTAATATTTTATTATTATTATTATTGCTGTTGTTATTATTATTATTATTATATTTATGTTTTTTTGTCTTGCTTTTGTCATGTGTCACCCATGTTATGGGTTGTTCCTTTTCCAGCATTCATGTTCATTCTCATTGTCTTGTTTTGTTAGACTGCCTGTTTTTCACTTAATGTAAAGGAAAATCTGCACTTGCATCCACCTCCTCCATTTACATGAAACCATCATTTCCTGGGTGATATGGTACTAACCTGTGCACCTCCACACTGTCTAATTGCCTTTCCCATGCTGAGAGGTGAACAATACGGCCGCTGTGAGAAAACTAGAGCCTCTGAGTGATGGGCATGAAATCTCAGCAATGCGCTGTCACTCGTGATCAGCCGAGCGTTTCCGAGGAGAAGCGCAGGACGTTGACGTCGATGGAGGCGGATGGTCTTAATGGAGTCAGGGTCAGACCAGAGAGAGAGAGAGAGAGAGTGAGAATGATGGAGTCCAGGTGGTGGACGTCAAGTACTTACAGTATCTAATGGCTGATTCTGTAGAGAGAGGATTGCAACGGGAGTCTCGATAATTACATTTTCATTGTTGCTCTGTGGTCTCGGCAATTTGCCAAGCCACTTTGTAGAGTGCTCTGAGACAGAGAGAATCAAAAAAGCCCCAGGGGATTAGATGGTTCTTATTCACACTGGAATAGCATGAACAGGACAACCATCAAGAAGGAGATATATAATAAAAATAAGAGCTCATAACCAAGGAAAATGACAAAAAAATCCCAGATTTTCATACATTTTTACTTGAGAGAAATGAGAAATAAGTATTTAATCATCTTTTTTTGCTGTTATCTGTAATTACTGGTCATCTGAAATCCATTAATAGTTTAATAGGATACAAATGAAATTACTAATGAGGATTGGATAATTAAATATGAGCCACAGGAAGCCACAATGTAAACAGACTTTACAGTTTCTGCTGCATCGAACAATCAACAATTACAGTTTGCTTTAATAATTAAAGAATGTCTTACTTTTCAACCATTTATAATGTCAGTTACAAAACAAGTTACAAACCGGATTCCAAAAAAGTTGGGACACTAAACAAATTGTGAATAAAAACTGAATGCAATGATGTGGAGATGGCAAATGTCAATATTTTATTTGTAATAGAACATAGATGACAGATCAAAAGTTTAATCCGAGAAAATGTATCATTTTAAAGGAAAAATATGTTGATTCAAAATTTCACGGTGTCAACAAATCCCAAAAAAGTTGGGACAAGTAGCAATAAGAGGCTGGAAAAAGTAAATTTGAGCATAACGAAGAGCTGGAAGACCAATTAACACTAATTAGGTTAATTGGCAACATGATTGGGTATAAAAAGAGCTTCTCAGAGTGGCAGTGTCTCTCAGAAGCCAAGATGGGTAGAGGATCACCAATTCCCACAATGTTGCGCAGAAAGATAGTGGAGCAATATCAGAAAGGTGTTACCCAGCGAAAAATTGCAAAGACTTTGCAGTTATCATCAGCAACTGTGCATAATATCATCCGAAGATTCAGAGAATCTGGAACAATCTCTGTGCGTAAGGGTCAAGGGCGTAAAACCATACTGGATGCCCGTGATCTCCGGGCCCTTAAACGACACTGCACCACAAACAGGAATGCTACTGTAAAGGAAATCACAGAATGGGCCCAGGAATACTTCCAGAAACCATTGTCAGTGAACACAATCCACCGTGCCATCCGCCGTTGCCAGCTGAAACTCTACAGTGCAAAGAAGAAGCCATTTCTAAGCAAGATCCACAAGCACAGGCGTTTTCATTGGGCCAGGGATCATTTAAAATGGAGTGTGGCAAAATGGAAGACTGTTCTGTGGTCAGACGAGTCACGATTCGAAGTTCTTGT
>JAQMYM010000013.1:12015443-12026751 GCA_030014255.1 Parauchenoglanis ngamensis
AGAGCAGTTGTTGAAAATCAGAGAGAAGGAATAGAGAAGAGGGAGAAGGCAAGAGGACTGGAGCTTGTCAATGGGGAGGTTGAAGTCTCCAAGGAGAGTGAGAGGGGTGTTCTCAGTAGGGAAAAGACTGAGGAGAATGTCCATATCTTCAAGAAATTTTCCTAGGGGTCCAGGGGGTAGATGACAACAATGAAAAGGTTAATTGGAGAGGAAATTGCACCAGCATGGAACTCAAAGGATGTGATGTTGAGATGAGACAGAGAGAGAGGTGTAAAGCACCAACTTCGAGAAAGCAGCAGACCTGTACCACCACCCCTTCCAGTTTCTCGTGAAGTATGTGAGAAAGCATAAGCAGAGGAAAGAGCTGCTGGTGTAGCTGAGCAAGATCAAAGATTATTAATTACAGATAATACATCGGAATTAAACACTCGTCTTAAGAAATTTTTCCTTATAATCCTTATTTCCAGGCCAACAATTTTTTTTTTACATTTAAAAAAAATTTAAATTGTAAGTCTCAAAATGGTCTCAGATAAAGTCATAATTTTTTATTAGCTCTCTATGTTATCACTAGTAAAAGTGATGAACTCCCTGTTACCTATCAGCCCCTGTGACAGGTATATGTTCTGCATTTGCTTAATTACTAACACTATTTAAGTTCAGGATTCATGGTGTATTAATGTTGGCATGGTTCAGCTTATGTGTTTTGTGCCATAGCATTCTCACTCTCATTCAAATGCGCAGTCAAATGTGGATGGTGGTAGCTCAGTGGTTAAGACGTTGGATTTGTGATCGGAAGATTATGCATTCAAATCCCAGCACTGCCAAGCTATCACTGATGGACCCTTGAGCATGGCCCTTTACCCTCAACTGCTCAATTGTGCAAATGAGATATATGTAAGTCGCTCTGGGTAAGGGCATCTGCCAAATGACATAAATGTAATTCTTGTTCTTGCTTTGTTCTCTCTCGGGCATTCATCAGAAAAGGTTTTACATTAAAAAAATATAACAAAAAATGTAAGAGCGATAAAAATGAGTGCACAAAGAGGAAAACTAAAGCAAATTAAGGTAGAAAAGAGAAAGAAGGAGGTGTTTAATTGTATTTTCTTGGTTCTGGTGTTCAGTAATACAGACTGCAGAGTGATACAGATGAGGTTCACTCTGTAACCTGGACTTCCTGTTCATGTGAGGGGTTTATCCTGTGAGTATCACATGACTGGTCATAAGACTGTTTACATTACAGCTGCTTTAGTGGGTTACACTGAAAGTTGAAAAGAAAGAAAGAAAAAGAAGAGTTGAATGGACAAGAAAAATGAAAGAAAGCTAAAAGTAAGAAAGAAAATATGAAAAAAGGAAGCAAACAATGTTTCCTGATGCCACATCATCATTCTATAATGAATGTTGGATGTGATTGGTTGAAGCTGCTGAGCCTATTTTGTGACACCACATCCTGAGCTTTTACATACAATTTAGCTCCGCCCCCAAAATGACTTTAATTAGAAGAATGTAAACAGAATTGATGTAAACATCTGAATGTGTGGAATCAGAATCAATGTAGAGGAGGAAATTTTTAAACATCATGTGTTTGAAGTTTTTATTTCAGAAGAAGGAATTTCTGCAAGGAAAGCTGCAAAGCTTTGATGCAGTGTAATTGCGTTTTCCGCTTTCAGGAAGCGTCAGCTTTGCGGTGATGAGTGTGTGTGTGTGGGGTGTGGTGTGGTGTGTGTGTACTTGTACTTGCTACATACTGAGGACCGAAAAGTACGTGTGTGCGTGTGTGTGTCAGGGACTCTTGGGTGCTTAGACGCCTCTGCACTGGAAAACAATCAGTGTTCCTTCATGAGTCGCTGCACATCAGAGAGCTGTGTAACAAAGAACATAGAGAACAACTAGAACAAATTCCACAACATGGTGGGAGTATCTCAAAGTAAAAGAAATAAAATACAACAGTATTAAATATACATGAATATTTTTTTTTGAAGGGTCCAATTCACTTTAATTCAAATTACTAAAGTTTCTTCTCCACTGTGTGTGTGTGTGTGTGTGTGTGTGTGTGTACAGGTATATGGCCATAATTCACCCGCTGAAGCCTCATCTCTCAGCCACGGCCACTAAAGTGGTGATTGTGTGTATCTGGGTGTTGGCAGTGGTGCTGGCGTTCCCACTCTGCTTCTTCTCCACCGTGAGGAAATTACCCAAGAGGACTCTGTGCTACGTGGCGTGGCCTCAACCCGGGGACGACCCCTTCATGTGAGAATCAGAGCAGATCACATCGGACCTACTTTATTTGTCACGATGAGGGAAATTTGTATGGAGCACACAAATTGTGTAACTGACATCATTCATTCAGTCACTTCATTCGTATTAGAGATCAGTTTCACAGCCAGAGGAGCAAAAAAGTTTTTGTAGTGATTATATCTAAACTTTTCAGAATGCAGAAACATCGATCCGATGGGAGTAGCTCAAATTCTGGATAGAGTACTAACATTCTGATTGGTCAGAAGGTGTTGATTCATTCTCTATCACAGCAGCCCTGACAGGTTTATATTAATGCACTTGTTCTGATATGTTATTGTTTCTATAGCAACGGTTCATTCACGGGAACTTGTGCAACAGATTTTCCGCTTAAAGTAAGTGGAAGTTTATGTAACATTTATGGAAGGAGTCTCCAGTGTAAGCGTTTAACACCACCATCTCAGAGTTTTCCTTTAACAGCACACACAATCATGTTTCATTCCTTATGTAAATCCTTTCATGGGACTGAATTTAACTTTGCAGTTCATGTGAAAACTTTTGCATTCTTATAATGAATAGAATTAGCATTGAACATATGACAGGCAAGTGTTATTATGTCATAAAGTGTAACAGCCAATTACATTCAAGTATGCAAATGCAGCCTGGGTGATGTACGTGTATAGTAGGGTTTTTATTTGGTTATTCATAAAGAAAATGGTTCCTTGTGGGTTCTTTGGGTAGTTAAGAGTTATTAGCTGTGTGAATGGGTTCTACTGGGTTGACTCTGAGAGAAAAAGAATCCTGTAGTAAATTACATGTAACCTTTTTAAAAGATTTTTCCAAAAAAGGTTCTGAGCTTTTTTCTGTTGTTTTGTAGAACCACCACATGACCCAAATTATTGTTCAAAAAATTAAAAGAGGTGTCTTTAAAACAAGCCTTATGTGACTTTTTGTAAGAGTTTGTTCCAATGGTTAGACTTCTGACCTCAGCCTTTCATTATTATAATATCAGGTACTTTTTGTCTGATTTTCTATTCACATATTTTTTTCTTATTTGTTTCTGCACTTTGGTAGGTACCATATCATTGTGATGTTGCTGGTCTACATGCTGCCTCTAGTGGTGATGGGAATCACATACACCATCATCGGTGTGACACTGTGGGGAGGAGCGATCCCTGGAGACTCATCAGACAATTATCATGGACAGCTGCGTGCCAAGAGGAAGGTCGGTGGATAATCTGCTCAGAAAACAAACACTTTCAGATATTGTTTATTAGATAACAGAATACAAGGAAAATGAGCAAAAATGAATGTGCAACAAACAATATTTCAAGTGTTGATACAAGGGGTGCTGTTTAAACAGAATTAGAATGAAAATTAAATCATTTCTTCAGGTTTTTTAAATAGAGAAAGGTGCCGGTAATTCTGCAGTTGACTCTATTGTTTGAGTACTTCTCATCTGAGTAGCGATTTCCCAAAGAACAAATATTTATTTTGGTTTTTGAGCTTAATTTTACATTAAAAGAGAGCACAAATACAATTTCTAAGCATTTTCCATCAGTTTGTTGCTAGCGATGTAGTTTGTGCAGCCGTATCGTACTTCCTGAGCATTATCAGGTAAATCCCGATAACATAAAAGCTGTAGTCCTTTTCTTTTATGAAACTGCATCCCATTGGTGCTTGAACGCAAAAGAACAATCTACATATTGTCAGTTTGACTTTTTCCAAGTGAAACACAGACTAATCCCCAGATTTGAACACAACCCCAATGAAACAGCGGAAGGTAAACTAGCGACACCTGACTTGTTTTGGAGCTGAAGAAAGTTCCTGCAATCTTCTCTTCATCTGAGAGTCCTTCTCTTTTCTTCTCTTATCTTCTCTTCTCTTCTCCTCCGTCTTTAAGTGCTACTGGAGAAACTCATCTACACCTCTCAGATGGTGGAGCAGCATGTGAAGATCTCTACACCAACCTCATCAACCGCGTCGTCTCGTAACTAAAATGACACTGACTGATTGTTTTTGGAGTAGCGCGATCCACGATGAGTCTGTACCTTCATTACTTCTCTTTGAAGCTGCACCATGCGATGGAAGTCCAATGTCTTTCAAATTAGAAAAAAGCGAGGCAGAGATATCTCATTAGCACTGAGATGTGGTTTTAATTACATGCAAGGAAGTAATTAGCGAATCTATAAACGTCTATTATCAAGGAGACAGTGGTACATACAATTCTGTTGTGATTAAAAATGAATAGAGCCATTAGTCTTCACGGATTTGAGCTTGTTTTTTTTGTTGAATAATTTATTCTCAGTCACTTTAAAACCTTAACAGCTGAATGCTTGTGTCATTTCACATTTTCCATCTTCCTTTCCATCCTGGAAAAACAGCAAGTCATCACATTGTGACATGCAACCTAATGGAAGCAGGAACTAGAAATAAGGACAGGAACCTATTTCCAAACAGGAACTAAAACAATGCTACTTAGGATTTTAGTCCTGTTTTATTTCTAACAATTTGAGAAAAGACTGAAACAGACAATCATGATGTTTTGTTTTGTTTTGTTCAAAAAGACTGACAGAAAGATTTATCAGTAAAAGATTTTACATTTCATTAACCGCAATAAGACAGAATATAGCAGTGATCTAAAGGATTCAAGCACCTTTCACAAATATTGCCCCTTAAGACTATTTTTTCCCCCAAAATACACAGAACAGTAAAGCGGCCAGTTACGGGTTGCAGCTGTCTAACTAAATTAAGCTCCACCCCAGTATCTCCGCCTCCCAATCGATTGGCATGTGGTGGCAATTTTATTTATTTTTTTTCTTTTTGGTAAATACGGCTGTTCAAGCTGTGCACAATTTTGTGAACACAGACCAAAAATCCTAAAACTAGTCCACAAAAGTAGTTTTGCACATCATTCAAATCAGCTTGAAATCTAAGTGAGTGGAGCTAAGTAGTTCTTGAGTATTTTTGTGCCATGACAATTGAGCTGATCTGTCTTGCCTGAGTAGCGCATATTATCTACTGAGGATATGATTGGGTTTGCGCTTAGTGCTTGACCTTGTGATGAGTTTTCACTGTGACCTAATAAAACTGAATTAAAGATTAGAATTTGTGAGGATTTTACAGAAATATGAAAATAACACTAAAGTTGGCAACAAGCTTGAACTGGAACCTCAGGTTTTCGATTTCTATTGTTAACAGTTCTTGTACTTTGCACTGTGTGAACAATCTGGGAGGTTACTAATGTCAGGAACAAATTTTACGTGACTATAAATCACACTTAGCACCTATACCTTTGAGTAATGTAAATCTGTACTCTGCAGGCACTTGATCACTTTGTATTCAAATCCCAGCACGGCTTCATGCAGACGGAAGCTAAAGTGAGATTGATGCACTTGGAGCCATGCACCATGGGAAGCAAAAAAAACACTGAAAGCAGCCAAAACATTTTGTTATGTCTGGATTTCATTACTCTGAAGTGAACGTGCTGCTTCGCTGCCTTCTCCTGTTTTCCTGTCAGGATGGAAGCACATCATGTTGATGAACCCTTTCAAAACACTTCATTCATGGACACAGTCAGCGTCGCATCCTGGATATTGTCTGGCTTTATTGCTTTTCCACCACACACACACACACATACGGAGACACACACATGCACAGCTCCTCAAAAGAAAGAAAGACATCACTCAGAGGTCTTTGCATATTGTCTCTTCCTGATCAGCTGCTGTCAGTCACGGCTCTCACGCTTGATAAAGTCATGTCACTCATTACCCACACTGGAATTGCCTGAGATCGTCTCTACAATCCCCAACTTCCTTCCCTTTCCTCTATTACAGGCTACTTAGGAGCTCAGAGTATGTGTGTGTGTGTGTGTGTGTGTGTGTGTGTGTGGAAGCAGACAGGCCTCAGACTTGCAGAATGCCAGCACTTAGGAGAATCATTAAGAAGAGGTGAAAGCAGAAACATGTTCCACTTCTGAAACGGTTCTTAATCATGCCAGGAGACAAGATTTCCCTGAAATACACCTCCGGGACTTTGAAGTATATAGATCTGAAAAAGACCAGAAGAAAGGACCAAGATTCGATTTCCAGTCTCAGCCTGATCTGTGCGAGGAGCGAGAATCTTGGTGATTATGTGCATTTTGGATTTTTGCGCATGAAAAGCGGAAGAGAAACTCGCAGCACTGAGCATTGTTTATATTTGTAAAGCGAACTTGCAAGAAAGAGTGAGCAGATATTTGTCTTTAAATTTAAATTGATGAACTGAGACAGGTGTGATGCATATAGAATTATTGGCACGCTCGCTAATGATGTGCAGAGAACAAGAAATAATAATGTTTATGTTTTTCTGAAGAGATCTTTAGCGCGATATCATAGAGGAGCCATTTTTGGTCCGTAGTGGAGGGTTCTTTAGAGTGATGTCAGAAAAAATATTTTTGGTTCTCTAAATAACATTGCACTGAGTGATGCCATGGGGGATCTTACAAAGTGTTTTAGTGGATTTTTTGTTTGTTTGTTTATTTGTTTTTGATGCCACAATTCCAAAAAATATGTAAACATAAATGTTTTCTTTCTTGCTTTCTTTCTTCCTTTGTTTCCTTCTTTTATAAATTACTTTTTTCCTTCCTTCCTTCTGAAATGATGAGGAAATTCTGTCTGTCTTTCTTTCTTTCTTTCTTTCTTTTTTTACTTACAGAGCAATTCACTGAAAGATTTTTTTAGCAAAAAAAAATGGTTCGTCTGTGGTCCATCTACTGTCGGGTTCTTTACAGAACCAAAAATATTTCTTTTGACATCTTCCCAAAGAACTGTCAACTTTTTTGAAAATAAATGAGAAACTATCACTGCTCCATCATTTTCAGCTCTTGGCTAGTACAGTTTTTTTCCCTAATTTCTGTTCGCGTAAAATAAAATAATAAAAATTTGTGAAATTTAAGGCCGAGCCTTTTAGTTAGTGAAGTCACTGATATTTCTCTCTCTGTAGCTAGAAGTCAAGCTGCATTTGAAATGATTTTTTTTTTCAGATTATACCTGCAGGACATTCTCCTTTTTAAGTTTTATTAAATTTTTTGTCTCTCTCTGTTTTTCCTCTTGATTTAAAGCCGTATCAGTTTATCATCACTCTGGGCATATAGATCACATACAATACAATCTGTGCTGCTCATCAGTGAGTCACACACAACACAGCACGCACACAAAATGCACAGGTCCACTTTTCCTCTCAGTCGTCCTGAGGGTGGATAAAGAGAGACGGATCTGTTTATGGGGGCTTTATGAGCTGTCAGGAGGAAAACGGCTCAATGTTGCCTCTTTGCTCCTTCATCACGCTGCCGGTCATGTAGTTGAGCAGCTCCGTGACACAGAATAAAAAATGCTCAAGGAATACTGATCAGAATCCAACACACAGCACACGCACTCCTCAACTCACAGCCCATATTAAGTACTCATACGGAAAAATCACAGAAAATATCGAGGGCCAAACCTGAGCTCATTGATACAACACAGAGAGAGAGAGACTGAGCCTATAAATTCAGAGTGATTTATTAGAACAGCTCCACACACACTCACAGTGTTTTATTAATAACACTCTCACACTGCACTGCTGGAGAGATTCATGATGTAGTGTGTAATCATGTGATGAGTGAAATGTGTAAATGTGCAGTGTGTAGTGCTGAGAGCACTAATTTAAACAAGAGCTGTGATTTAATTGATTGCACAGAACTGAGGGAATGAGCGTGAGTAAACACATGGTGATCACATCTGTCTCAGAGAGACACACTGAGACAATCACATGATTATTTGCATTTCAGTCTCGTCTCTCGAACAGCTTGTTCACCTTATACACTTTGAGTGCTAGACACGGCACATGATGCACACCGCAATAATCACACGCACGCGCACACACTGTGTGTGAGAAGCAGAGGCAGGAGTTATTAAGTAAAATAATTACTTTATATTTTCAGAGGTTTTCAGCATGAAAACTTTTCCCTCACATTTTCCCCTCGAGCAATGAGAACTCAATGAGAGACAATGGTTGATTACAGCGTTAAATAATTCTTTTCACATCAAAGTGGAATTCTGGATTCTGATTGGTCAGGAGGTGGAAATTTATTTTTTGTAACAGAAAATGTGTGTGGGGAAAAATGAAAAAAATGAGAGAAATAACAAAACTATAGATGGAAGTATATGAAGAAAGAAAGAAAGAAAGAAAGAAAGAAAGAAAGAAAGAAAGAAAGAAAGAAAGAAATGATGTCTTAATACATTATGACCAATTTTCTCATTTATTCCACACTCCTTCACAAAGCTGTACAAAATTAAGCACCTAGAGATGTGAAGAAGAAGAATTAAAAAGCAATTATAGAATGTTAACAGAGTGTGAGGAAAGTAAAGTGGGAGGAGAGTGAAAAGAGTGAAGAGAGTGAAAGTGTGAAGGGTGTGAAGAGATAAATAAGAGAAGTGTAGGGAGTTTAAAGAAAGTGAGAGTGTGAAGAGAGTGAATAGTGTGAAGTGAGAAAATAGTGAATGTGAAGAGAGTGAGGAGTGTGAGAAGTGTGAAGAGAGTGAGGAGTGTGAAGAGAGTGAGGAGTGTGAGAAGTGTGAAGAGAGTGAGGAGTGTGAAGAGAGTGAGGAGTGTGAGAAGAGAGTGAGAAGTGTGAAGTATGAAGAGAGTGGGGAGTGTGAAGTGTGAAGAGAGTGAGGAATGCGAGGAGTGTGAAGTGAGAAAAGAGTGAGGAGTGTGAAGAGAGTGAGTTTGTGAGGAGTGTGAAGTATGAAGGGAGTGAGGAGTGTAAGAAGAGAGTGAGGAGTGTGAAGTGAGAAGAGATGGAGGAATATGAGTATGAAGTGTAAGAAGAGAGTGAGGAGTATGAAGAGAGTGAGGAATGTGAGGAGTGTGAAGTGTGAAGAGAGTGAGGAGTGTGGAGAGTGAAGAGAGTGAGGAGTGTGAAAAGAGAGTGAGGAGTGTGAAGTGTGAAGAAAGTAAGGCTTGTGAGAAGAGAGTGAGGAGTGTGAAGTGTGAAGAGAGTGAGGAGTGTGAAGAGAGTGAGGAGTGTTAAGTGTGAAGAGAGTGAGGAGTGTGAAGAAAGTGAGGAGTGTTAAGTGTGAAGAGAGTGAGGACTGTGAGGAGTGTGGAGTGTGAAGTGTGACCAGAGTGAGGAATGTGAATTGTGAAGAGAGTGAGGAGTGTGAAGAGTGAGAAGTGTGAGAAGAGTGAGGAGTTGAGAGTGAGGAGAGGGAAGACAGTAAGGAATGTGAGGAGAGTGAGAGGTGAATAGTGAAATGTGTGAAAAGAGTAAAGAGAGTTTAATTATAACAGAGTGAGGATCTTTTTGTCTGAGTGTAATGGATGACTTCAGCAAAAGTCAAATTTTAAAAGTCACAATTTTAAGAAAACTTTAAATAATTCTTTTTACACCAAGGTTGAGTTCTGGACTCTGATTGGTCAGATGGTGTTGATTCCTGTTCTATAACAGCAGCTGAGACAGTAGTGCAGCTGCAAATCACAGCTTCATATTAATGTGCTCACTCTAATATGTTATTGTTTCACCGGGACTTAAACGGCAGAAGGTCACCATAAACAGAAGTTTGTTAATTCACTATGTGAAAAGGAAACTCAATTATTTTTCTGTTAATTTTCCTCTTTCACAGTGTTTCTAATTGCTTCTGGCTTAATAGAGAGCTACAAAATGTGTCTTACACATTCTTCCAGTGAGAATTAAACCTCATTCAGGCTAAATTGGCTTTGCTGAAACTCCAATTTAACACGGCTTTAATTGCCTTTTGGGTTGTGGTAAGACTAATCTCATCAGTCAGGTGGAGTTCAGGGGAAATTAGCACTCAGATAGAAGCTAATGCTTTAGTAAAACAAAGAAGAATTATGGGATCCGGTGATGTGTGAGTATTAGGAAAGAGCACTGATTATTTTGTTGTGTAAAAACATTGAGTCACGCTGGTCAGATCTTATTGAGCTTGTCGTGTCTCAGATCTGCTTGCTGTGTCATTTAATGACGGTGTTTCTGCACTCAGCTCCATGTTCTCTCTCCAGTCGAGAGCTCTCCATGCTAAAGAGTGCTAGCGCAGCACGGAGAATGTAATGAGCTTCATTAGTGGAGTAATCACATAAGGGACGGGATGAGGGACGAAGAGACAGTGACAGACACGGAGACAGAGATGGCTCAACATTGGGCTTTATTAGGCTTATAAACCTCAGACATGTATATAATATAATACATTTCTAATTATAAATTTGACAATATGAATGAACCCATTACAATATGAAACAATACAAAATGATGCAATACAATACAATAGAATATGACATGATCTGATGCTATACAACACAAGATACAACACAAAGTAATACAATGAAATACGATACGATGCAATCATATGCATATACTCATGATATACGATACAATAAGAAATTATACAATATGACATGATACGATACAATATAATATGATACCATATGATACTATACAGTATGATCCAATATAATATGAAATGATACAATACAATTCAATACATTGTAATATGGAATGATAAAACAAGATGAAATTTTGAGTTCAAGTTGATGCATCTGAATCAGCTTGCATGTGATTCCTTACTTATCCTTCCTTCCTCCTGCTATTTGTTCCTTCCTTCTTTCTTTCCTCACTTATTTCTTTAATTTATTTTCTTATACCTTCCTATGCCTTCTTATATCTTATATCTTCCTTCTTTCTTTCTTGATCTTCGCTGTCACATTTTTACTTTTTTCCTCTCCCTCTTTCATGTCTTAAATTCCTCCGGTGTTATTGTTTAATTATTTTTTCCCTTTCACTTCATCTCCACTGTTAATAGCCTTTTAATAATTTTGATTACTTCAACTAATAAACGAAGGAGTAATGGATATTCTTCGAGATCATATAACAAAATATTGTAGTGTATGAAGAAGTTCTCCTGTGGGATTTGATAAGATTGTCACACTTCTGGGAAATCCGAAGAGAAACAAAAAGAATGAGTCAAGTCAAGTGGCTTTTATTGTCATTTCAACTATATACATGTAATACAGTTTACAGTGAAACAAGACAGCGTTT
>JAQMYM010000013.1:12026851-12043617 GCA_030014255.1 Parauchenoglanis ngamensis
AGAAACAACAGTCCATCATTACTTTAAGACATGAAGTGTCTTTTAAGTAATAAAAATAAAGAAAAAAACATTGAATTTGAAGCTGTGTCCAAACTTTTGAATGGTAGTGTACCTTAAACTGAATGTAAACACATTCAAAAGTGGATTAGCAAAGTATAAATACGAGGCTACAAGTTTAAACAGACCTAATTTGTGTAGGATTTCTTACTGATAATTTGCACATTGCAAATTCGTCGCATTTAGTATCCTAAAGCACAGACTTCCAGCCACTGGGGCTCAGACCAGTACCAGGGTGTGGCTCGTTTGTTAGAGTCCTACTAATTATACTAGAGTCATACTAGCGCTTTTTACCTTTAATGTGAGAGCATTTGATTTAAAGACTAAGTTTAATGCAAGACCGTAAAATAAATCTGTACCAAGAAGCTAGTTTTTTGGACAACTAGAATTCCTTGATAAACACAAACTGCAGCTACAGTAGGGCAATTTCTTTACTCGCAGTTTGTTTACAGGACAAACTAGGTAGCGTTTGACTGAACACAAATTTTATGAGTGCAGGATGAATCGTCAAACAACTTTCATCATTTTTCTGGTACTCCTGAGCACTAAAATTAAAGAAGAATATCTAATAAACCCATTTTTTGGGGTTGTTTGCATCTACAGTGTCAACAGATTTCTTAAACACTGTTTTTGATTTCATTGCCACTTTTAATTATCAAGACAGCTACAAGGATTTACTGTGGATGAAAACAAGATCTTAGTTCCCTCAGACTTAGCTATATCATTTCCTCAGATGCTCTTTTCCAGCACAATGCTTGTGTTGCTAAAAGGAAAATGTCACATCCCACAGGTACATTGTGAAAAATGTAACCCAATGATAAAATAATGATTTATTTAGCACCTTTCTCATCAAGGTTCTTTTAGAATATTTAAAAATAACTCCAATGGAGTAATGGTAATTTTGGGGGGAAAAAGAACATTTCTAGAGCATTGTGATGTGAACTGAGGTTATAAAAATCAACGGAAATCCACTGGGACGGATTTGTAATCTAACAGCCGTGGTATGGAACAATCCGCCTCCCACAGAGCCTGGTCTTGTCTGGGATCACCAGCAGACCAGAACCAGAGAGCATTACCGCTGTAAGTGAGGAGAATCTCTGCAAGATAACGGCTGTAAACATGAGGTGGAGTTTGTAATAGACTGGAGGTGACACAGGCAGACAGTAGACTTGATGGAAAACGGCTATAACGTGTGAATATTCTAGAAGCTGCATGCTGAATGTTGAATTAGTTTCCATTTATTAAAGTCTTGCCAGATATTGCAATGAAGAGAAAAGTTACAGGGTTTCAGGATTCATTAGACGGAGGCGAGATGAGAGTACCAAATATGAGAAGAGTGCTTACAGCAAAAAAAAATAAAAAAATCGAATTGTATTTTCCACTTATGCCAAATGTATGCCATCATCACCTTTATTTGTAGAATGCAATTAAATATACCAAGTGTGAAAAGACCACTAGAGATCTTAACATTTTTTTTTTGGATTTATGGAGGTAATTTAACATTTTTAAAAAGTCTGTAGCACGTAAAATCTTCATGATTACACATAAAACTATGTCTCTGCTTGCTTCCAAGACATCACCTTACATTCATTCCTGTCCAGCAGGCGGTTTATACTTGTTAGAGTTGTGGTGGTCTATTCCGGGAATACTTGGAATGAGGCTGGAATGGATGGGAAGCCAGTTCAGTCATTTGCACCAAGGGGCAATTTAGAGTCACCAGTTCACCTACTGGCATGTTTTTCAGAGGCGACCAGAGAACATTGACCTGATGAAGTTTTTTGTAGTAACATGTTTATTTTACCTTCATGGAAGGAGTCTCCAGTGTCAGTGCTGTGAAACTTGTTTTCAGGTTTCCCTGTAACATGTCGAGCTGCATTTTTTGTCTTGTTATCTTCAGATGAGATGTAAAAGAGAGGCTGGTGAGGGAAGGACTGTTGCTATAATGCAAGTTATTCCACAACATTAAATGTAGCTATAAACAGATATAAAAAAAATAACTTATAATAATTAATTAATTAATTAAATTATAAGTCATAAATTTTAAAAAAAACTGTCGGTAAGTTGCTATAAAGAATAAAACACTCAGACCCACACACAGAGTGCTAAGACATAAACCATAAATGAGCAGTGGCTGAGATTACAATGAAACAGAAATGAGCGAGAAAATTGTCATGGCTCAGTATGTCTGAATTGAGAGCTAGCAAAAAGAACAGTTCATTAGCGACCCTTAAACAAGCCATCTCTGTGCCACTGTAGTGGATAGAATGCAGACTCGGAGAGGTTATTAGGGCAGAGAGAAATCTATCCTCGAGTGGACATCGCACTTAAAATCAAGTTGGAAAGAACAGAAAAGAGTTTATAGTTCGAGATGTCAAAAAAAACTTCAAGGCCAGGTTTCATAAGAATTGGTGGGGGTAGGAGTTTTAAGGAGCAGAGGAACAGAACTTGACTGCTGATGGCATGCGAGATGGGATCTCAATGAGATGGGCTGGAACGGGATCAATCCTGAGCAGGGATTAGATTTAGAAATAGAGATTCTGAGTAAAGCAGAAACAAGGGGACAGAGGTGAAATATTGGTGGATTGCAGATTTTATCATTGAAGAAATGCAGCTCAATACAGCTGCCAGAGGAGGTGTAATGTGTTTAGTTATACTAGTGAAGATGGTTTGGGGCGAGTTCTTGATGACAGAGCTATAAAAAAAAGTACTTAAACAAAAGGTTAGAACAGTTTTCTTATATTACATTCAGAAACAGACTGATTAAACACACTTTTACGCATCTGAAGAGTTCATTAACAGCAGTTTCTGTTTTTTAACACAGCTTTCTTTCTGTTCATGAACTGTTCACAAATGTCACTGTTCTGTTTATGAACTGTTCATTAACTGCAGTACATTATGCACTGGAGTACAAATAGATTTAGTTTGACATAACCTGTACACAAACACTTCTGTGCTCATAAACAACTCATGAACAGCAAAGCAGCTCCTGTCTTGTGAACAGTTCACGAGCAGCCTATGAACAGCGCAGTACATTTTGCATGTTAAGAGTTTATGCAAACGTGAAGAGCACATGAAAATCTGTTTTGTGAATAGTTTATGAATAGCACAGGACCTCTGGTGAACAGTTCATGAAGCGCACAAAAGCTTATGTTTAAGAACAGTTTATAAACAGGACAGATCCTTCTGCTTCTGAACAGTTCATGAACACCACTTCACCTTCAAAGGCCTAACTGGAAAAGAAGCGATGTGTAACTGGAGATTTAATAAGTGGTCAGCTCGTAGACAAGGCTGTTAAACTCTCACCAACACAAGAGATATAAATATAACATCAGGCTAACATTTGTTGTACTGTAAACAAAGTAGCGGTGTTATTAATTATAGTCATTTAGTGCTTTTTTTCTGAGCTCTCATCCACCAGAGCACTACCAAATTTTATTTTTACACTTTTTTCCAGTTCCAGTAGTTTATCTTGAGGCATTGACATTCGGAGGATGTTGTACCAAAGCACAGTCTGATTTTTTTCCCCTTTCCTGAGAGGAGAACAGAAAAATTTGTAGCTCAGGTTATGCTCACTGATTTTAGGGAATTGCTGGAGCAGATGGTGGGCATCAGCAGAGCAATAAACACTCATGCAGTGATGCACAAAGCGAGTATGCTGGGTAATACACAGTGATGGACGCTATTGATAAGGAACTGAATTTAGGAGAATCTGGGTGTTGGGACGGGGAGCAGCTAATCACTGAGGTAAAACTGTGACTGGTGTGAGTATTAATGGAAATGGAAACTGCTTAATTTTTAATGGACTGATATTAGTTTAATTCATCAAAACAATGTAGAAATTCAGTGTTGACTAATTTTCCCTGTTTCCTGTTTTTTTTTTTCCAATTATCCTGCTTTTCCAGAAATAAATGTAGGAACTGCTAATTATTATACAGTAGCAGAGAGATGGATTTTTTTCTCGCTGTTGACTTCTTACTGCTGCCCAGTGCACATCATAAAAATTAGGGTTTTTAAAATTAGCTTTCAGATCCACTGAAATGCTTGCTAGCATTTCTAGTTATCAGTGTTAGCACCTGCTGTAAAAACTTCCTGCTTTCATTTTCTACGCTGTTCACGGTTGTGAATCGGGTTATGTTGTGATTATTTTTTTTTCTGGAAACACATCACGTCAGCATTTTCCTGCTAAGAACGAACATGTCCTCAGTCTCCCATCTTTATTAGAATTTATAAGGATTTCAGTGGAAAAAAAATTCTTGAATTCCTGATCTAATTGATGTATGATGTTGAGGTTGTGCAGATGATCAGACTGCTGATGTATTTCATGATTGTGTTTTGTTGTTATTGTTTTTTGAAGGTTGATTGAAGTGAATCTGTTCCCTCCAGGTGGTGAAGATGATGATCATAGTAGTCGTGACCTTCGCCATCTGCTGGCTTCCGTATCACATCTACTTTCTGATCACGGGTCTGAACAAGGCTCTGGCTAAGAAGAAGTCCATCCAGCAGGTCTACCTGTCAGTCATGTGGCTAGCCATGAGCTCCACCATGTACAACCCCATCATCTACTGTTGCCTTAACAGCAGGTACAGAGCATCATGAGTTATAGTAAATACAAGTAAATATATACACTAGTAACAGAACCAGCACAAAAAGCACTGGTGGCTGTTAGCTGCTAAACATTTGTAGAGTCGAAACAGTAGGTACGCAGGTTCCTTAAAGTTGATTGGATTTTTAAAAAATCAACCAAATAGGACAAATGTATGAAATACAATATAAAAGAAGCAAAAGAGAAAGATTTGTTTACGAAATAGGTTTGAAACATCGCCATGCCCACCAGCTAGCCACCGGTTAGCTAACTGCTAGTAAACTAGCTCAGGCTAATCACTGGTGGACACAAGTCTCAATTTACATCACCACTGATTTTGTAGTGTTTCAAAATGAAATGTTACCATGACAACCGTCATACATCTTTCGATCTCAGATATTAACTTTTATTGTTCCAAAATGGTGGCACCACAACCTGAGCTCTTACGTAGCCCCACCCCAAATATATTCAATACTGTCTATATTCATATTATATACTTTATATATATTATATACTATATTCACACCAACAAGTCAAATCTACATACTCGGTACACATCGAGGAGTAAAGCAATACATATTTAAACCTTAGGATTTTCATTTCAGGGCAATGGGTAAGATCTTCCAGGAGTGGATCAGACCACAGGTCAATGGAATAAATCGTAACCACAAAATCCCCACAAAAGAAGTGGTGGCTAGCAACATAGCATAGAAATGCTTCTCAATGACAACTGAGTAAAAAGGAATAAATAAATAAACACACTGGCTAATGAGACATAATGAGATTAATAACGAGGAGCTCGTGAGATCAGTGATCAGAGCTGATTCAGTGAGCAAAACAGGAAGCTAAACAGGAAGTGGCATAGAGTCGGCGTAGACATGACGTCTTTCCCATTTAGATAAACTGATAAATAAATGGATGCACTTTATTGACCTCAAGAACAAACACTGGCACACGTAATAAACACTCATATAAAATCACTGATAATGGAAGTCTAAGTGCAGCTGTTACATCAATAAACGTCTAAAATACGTGACTGTAAAACGCAAACTGAAATCATCACACCACTAAGCATTGATGATGTTCAGATGAGACAGAAAATCTCCCCATAGCTGTCATTGTGGACTTTTTTCCTTTTATTGGTAACTTTCCAATACTGGAGCAAGACAGATTAAAAATGATCCAGTTATGTTACACTTTCCTGAAGGTAATTTGTATACAAATTTACAAATGTTAGCATTATGTGTGGGGTTAGCACTTGTATCTTTTCTTAGTATATTTATACCAAGAAGTCCCAGAAGTCCCAGCATGAAAGTTTTAGCTGTAGTGTTATTCATTTTTGACCTGTTGCTATGGCAGTATGGGAGACGCTTGAATATTATTCTTGCTCAGTGAATAAACTTCACTGAAGAAAAAAGGACGTGGGTTGCTTCCATGTGCATGATCATATCTATTAACATCCTCTGTTTTTGTGGTCATTTGTTTTCTAACTTTGCATGGTAGCTACTTTTCTCTTTTCGTCTGCAGGTTCCGAGCGGGATTTAAGCGAGCGTTGCGCTGGTGTCCATTTGTTCGCTTGTCCAGTTACGATGATCTGGAGCTGAGGGCTACACGCATGCAAGCGACACGCCAGAGTAGCATGTGCATGCTGTCACGTGTGGAAACCACCATGATGGTCATGAGCGACTCCACAGAGGGCTCCACTAAACGTAAGAGCCTCATCAGCCACCACCAAAACCACAACGGCTGCTCTCACTCCACTAAGAGAACCACCACATACACACCCAGCAACCCTCACGATGACTTCTGCTGACGACACGTGTTCATTCGTAAGAATTCTTAACAAGCATTTGATGAGATTTTTCAGATTCAGTATGTACAGTATTCATGGAAGTTAACAAAATTCAAGGAAGCAGCAAAGTTGACATTTGTGCAAATGTTTACACGATTAATTGGATTAGATGTAGAACAGAAGTTTTCTGCAATGTAAACAGACAAATTCGTTATAATCTGACGAATTCTGTGTGAGGTCTGGTGGGTCCATGAGGTGCAGCAGTGATCTTCCTGGATTTTTTTCTTTATTTCTGTTCATTTTAGTTTTTTTCTTCATCACTGAAGTTTCATTATATCACCAATAAAATACCACAGTAGTGTGAAGGCATGTGGGGGAAACAGCATAGTTATTCATTCACCTGCTAGCCTCGTGGTTTTGTTTTTTTTTATTGTTGTTACAAGAAGGAAAAAGGAAGCCTTGTTAAAACCGATTCTCTGTAGGCTTGTTATCTCGGCCTAGTGTTGTGACAGAATCTTCCAGCCCTAACAGCTATTTCCTCAGATGGGAAAAAAAGGAACGAGGGCCATGTTTCCCAAAAGATAATCCTTAAGTTTTAGAGCAAAGCTCAGCAGTGGCACGATAGAAAGCCTTCATACTAAAGGCAGAATGAGAATCCCATAGATCTCTCTCTCTCTCTCTCTCTCTCTCTCTCTCTCTAACAGTTAAGATTTTATCTTTACGATGCACATATATTTCTATAATAAGCTGTTTGTCTTTGCTAACTCTGACAGATTTTTCATCTGTATTTTGACATAAATGCATATAAAACATTTTCACCATGGATATAAATAGAATTTACATAATTCAATTTGTATTATGAGAGTTAGTCCAATGAAACCCTTAAAAATGTGACATATATTAATAGATGAATCTGCACTCTAGCTAAGCACTGCAACAATTGCAATGAATGAGATGTTGATTATGTAGAAAAATAGTAAGCTTTAATGATATTTGCAATAAAATGTAAAATTAGAAAAAAATTGACAATTCCAATTTTACTGCAACACTTTGTTAAAATAAAGCCCGAATATTTTAACATAGGAAACTAGCTGAGTTTCTTTTTTTTTTCTTTTTTTTTTTTGACATATTTTTAAAAATTTGGCAAAAATGTATTTTGGTTTTAAATGTAAAACAAAAAAATGTTACTTAATTGATTAACATTTTAATTTAAATAACCTTTTTTTACATTGTATGTTTCAAATCATTTTTTTTTAACTAAAACAACTTAAATTACAGAATTTTTGTTTGTTTTTAGTTAAAAAAAAACATAACATTTCACTGCTATTTTGTATGTACTGGAAGTCAGCAAGATTTCCTTCTCGTTTAATATTAAATATATCTATCAAGAGAATGATTATTCTATAAAATAGATTATACTAGATTAAATTGTAATAATAATAATAATAATAATAATAATAATAATAATAATAATATTCCATATTAAACAAACTTTAAATCATTGAATTGTATAAAAATCTATGAATTGTCCAGTATTTAAAACTGTAAACTTAAATCTGCAATTTATTCAGAATATTTACAAAACACACTTCCAGACGTATTCAAAGGGGTAAGTGGAACATTCTGGCATAATGCTGGATTTTCAAGTAGATTTAAGTTCAAATTATAACTAAAATCATCTGAATCCTGTCTGTTGTTCATTTTTTCCGTATGTTAATGGTTTTTTTCGTGATTTATGATTCAGATTTATATAAAATGTATATATTGAGTCCTGATACTGCATTGCTACCAAAACATCATTTCATATTGTAGCTGTTTAAGATTCTGTGTCAGTGTTTAGTGCTGGATTTCAGCTTGAGATCTCAGACACACACTCGAGTCTCGAGATCAGAGAGCTGGAATTGCTTTCCAACAACTTCAGAGCATGCTGAACATAATCACGTTATCAACAGCCGCGTGGACACTCGGCCTTTGCGTACTGACTCAAACTCTTGGGATGAAGAAGTTTTTCCCAGAAGTATGTGTAAGCTTGTGTTGTTTAGCTTGTAGTAGCCATTTTTCTTTTTTTTTTTTGAGTCGGCAAGTTGTTTATCCATCGCAACAAAAAAACAATACAATGAATTTAGACTCCAAGTTCAAAGTTTTGGTTTTTTTTAACCCTTTTTTATCGTAAGCCTTTTGTTTAGATTTGCATCTGATGAAAATCAATTTCTCCTTTTTCAGATATTAGCTTAAATGTTTGTTTTAATGTAAATATATATTTTCAAGTGGATTGTGTTGAATTACTTACGTTAATTTCTTTCTTCCTTAAATTTTTTACACTTTACACATTTATTTCACACAAACTAACTCACAAGTGATTCAAACAGTTAAAGTTATACTCCTAAACTTATTAGCAGTCATAATGTTTTATAGCATTTTACTTCAGCACGGTGTCCGTGGGGCTACATATCAACTATGTAAGTGCTACATGACAACTGATATAAACCTCCATAAACATTTATAAAGCCTTATTCCAGAAGCCATCAGAGTTCTTTCAGCAATTTAATAAGTTGATATTTGACTTTAGGGTGTTATGACTGTTTTACTTTACTTTGAACCATCATACAGTCATCATAAGCTTTATTAAATGTCATGTAAACTTATATAAACATTTCTAATGACTCCTACACTGCTTTGATGTCACTTTGACATTAGGTTGTTATATCACTTTCCAGGCTGAGTTACATTATAAAGCATTATAGCAGTTCTGGAGGGTCAGAATCATATAAAGGTTATAATGTAACATGTATAATAAGATTAATTTGATTTTTTTAAAATAAATATTAATAACAGTCAAGACCTTTAAATCAACCGGACTTGAATTCACTACTTCTGTTTACAAAGATTTATAACAATGCCATAATAACAAAGTTATGTACGTCTTTCCTGACTCATAATTGAAAGTGTATTAGTCTAATTATATTATTTATAAGCTGTTTATGAAAACCTGTCACATTGTAACACAGTTATATATTCTCTGCCACTTAATATTTATTAAGAAGAATTTATATCATGGTAACATATAATATGTGTATAAAAACATTTTGTAAAACTAGAACAGCAGCATAATGACAGGGTTATGCATATATTCTCTGACCCTTAGATAAAAGAACTTATGTTGTAATATTTATAAGATATTTATAAGATTACTTTGTCAGTGGAATAACTCTTTATATATGTTTATGTTTTCAATATGTTTATCTCAGATGTTACTTAAGAAGGGCTAATGTAGGTGTTATGTAGCCTTATGAACATATCCTAAGTCCTAATGTGTTTATTATGAATTCAGTGAATTGAATAATAATTAATGATTACAGTGGCCTGGTTTGAACTTGTGTGGGTCAAGATTGTGAATAATGAAACACACACACACACAATTATTTTCAGTACCGCTGACACAAACAGAATACAAAATTTTGGGTTTATTCTCATCTTCTAAATGCCCTAACAGAAGCAGTTAAGCCCTGAGCTGAATGCATGCGTACACACACACACACACACACACACACACACATACACACACACACATCCAGGAGTCTTAGCGAGCTCTCATCTGACCACACTGAGAATTCAAGTGTAATAGATTTCTTTTTTTACGGATGATAGACATCCACCTGTGGCCTCCACACACACACACACACACACACACACACACACAAACTTGCAGTTCAGACATATTAGGTGTTCACTGTATATAGGTTTTGTATTGAAATAAAGACATGTACAGTAAATGTTCATAACATCTCTTGATGTACACATTACATTTATTTTAATGTAAATATAAGATCTACAACTGCAATTATAGGGACCAAATATCACCACCAATGCTTTTACATTCACACACATGCTATAGCATGAGTGGTACAATGAGACAGAGCATGTCATGAATGCATTACTGATGTGAACTGAGCTCTGATGGACAAACATTCTGCATTAAACCCTTTAAAACCTTTACATTTATTTTAATTTAAATACTTTATTATTCTCTTTATCACCTGCCTTTATGCTCTTTGTTTTTTATTATAAAACTCCACCATGTCTCGCACTTTATTCCTCATGTGAATGTAATCTGAATAGCAATCGTACTTTCTCACTTACATACCGTATATATTACGTCTAAGCTCGTTGCTTTGAGTTTGTGTTTTTGGAAAATAATGCACTTTTTTTCTGTAAATGATGGTCAGACATGTTGAAAGTATTAGCCATGACATTATTGTAGTGCATGTGCATAACATGTCAGTTCTGTTACTTATAGAAATTGAAGTTTTCATGAAATCGTGGATTTATAAAACTGAGCTTTTTATATTCTTAAAGAAACCATATGTGATTTAAAAAAAAAACTCTGGTGTTTGTGAGGCAAAACAAAATTTCTAATGAGCTTTTCCCTTCACTCAATTGTACCTGAGCAGATCTGCATCATTAGTTGCCTTTTAAGAAAAGATAAAAAAGGTAGTGCTGTGCAGCTCTGATCAGCTAAGGGTGTGGTTGTGAGTGGGGCTAATTTTAGGGCTAGAAAAATGTATACTACAATGATGTATAAAAGTTATCTTCAGAGATGAACCCTTAAAAGTTCTGAAACAGAATTCCACAGTGAGTAAAGATTTCTGTAGCATGTCATAGAAAATCCAGAATTCATAATGCATTATACATTCATTTATAATCTATATAGCATACATAATACCTTAAAACTAGGCATGTAACTATATATCGTGCATTGAGTCAATGAACAGATCGAGTCAAATCGATGGAAATAATAATGAACTGCGATTCATCTCTTAGTTGCTTCTAGCTGTAATTGTGTTCTATAGACAGCAGAGGGCATAATAATGTACAATAGCGGGAATTCATGTGACATTGCTGTAGGCGGATTTAACACATCATTAATGCCACGAAAACACACAAAACAAATCTAAAATGGGAACGAGCTTTTGTGCTCAAACAAGAAATCAACAAGAAAACAGAGCTCTCTTTTTACAGAGTGCCAAAAGCTAAAGAAAAAGAGAAATGCAGGGAGATGTTTTATATGTAAGCTTTTTAATTTTTTACGAAAAAGTTTGTTATTAACTTTTTCATTTAAAAAAAAAGGAATATTGTGGTTAATAACAAAACAAAACAAAACAAAATGAATATTTAAAATCAAATCTTGAACCCAGTATTGTGAGTAGAATCGAATTATGAATTGGGTGAATTGAAGTGGTTTTATAATTATAATATGATTATGAAGGTATTTATACAGGCATCATAGGATGCTATAAATGTATTAACAATTCATTATGAATGCTGGATTTACAAAAAAAATAATTTTCAATGCTTTAAGTAGGCCAAAGCTCTTGAGAAACTCTTTTCTAAAGGTGGAGGTTGCTAATTGGCTCAATGTTTGTGTTTTATTCATATATTCATGCATCCAGACTTTATTTATTTGTTTAAATTGTAGCTGTAGACCTTTTCAGGGTTCTAGTTTGGGAAACTGAGCTAGAATAAATCTGTGATGAAGTTTGGGGGTTTTCAGAAACCTGGCTCAGAAGGAGTATCATGCATCGTTCCAGCACTGCATTATTTGTGCCGTACTTGAGGGTGAGTCATTGTGTGTTATTACCTCCTCGTGAACTCTGGATCAGTTCAGCAACACACAAAGTCAGGCTTCAGGACATGGCTTTATTAGAGAGGACGTGAGGCGTCTCATGCAGGCTTGTCATGCTGTTTCACTTTTATTTTATCCATTAATTTCTCTCTTATATTCAATTATAACAGTTTCTCTGTTGTCTGGTGGTAAAATGTGCCAATGTGCCAAAAAATACTTTTTTTTCTAAAGAAGTTCATATGATGTTTGAATGCCTCACAGCTTTGATTCTAATGAACAAAATAAGCCAATGTTATGTCATTGTGCCTAAGAAAAACTCATTCAATAAAAAAAAGCGATTATATTTCATTGTGTAAGAACAAAAATACCTCGCGCTTGTGTTTCTGTATAATAAAATGGAGTAGCTGAGTTATTCATTTTAACTCCCACTAATTACGTTTATTGTCTTATTGTGAAGAACTCGTTTAAAGACATCACAGTTTAACTGAACTAGGGTGAATTTTTTAAAATGCTTTTTCTCTCTTTTTTGCTGTGCAGTATTGTTAAATAAGTTCTCCTGTCTATCACAGAATAATAACATGCATTAATGTCTCTTTTATATGGAAAATTAATTTGACTGCTTTTGCTGAATGTAAACCGCAAGAGAATCAATTTAACGCTTAGATTTATGATTTATGGAGTTGTCAGATATATGATGTGTTATTGAAATAAAATGTATTTAAAAATATAAAATTTGTTTGTTTTTTTCTAATTCACTCAAAAGTGCACTGAACCTGAGCTCACTAAGCCATTATTATGATTACAGTTTTACTTCAGAAAGTGTTACACAGGTAGATATAACTACTTATGAGCATTTCTACATCTTGAGTCAGGCATTATATATGAAGTCAGTTGCATTTATACAGAGTTCTGGCACTATAACGCTTCACAAAGAGTTATGTTGGTAACTACAGACTCCTCTCAGACATTATAAGGCTTAATAATTGTTAAGCAGGTAATTATAACTACTTATGAGCATTTATACAGGCATGTAAGACTTTATAAGACTTTATAAAGTATTATGCAGGTAATTATAACAAACTATTGGTATTGTAAGGTGTTATAGAGTGTAATCTTGGAAAATATAACTACTTGTGAGCATTTATATAAACTTGTGTCAGACCCTATAAGGCTTTAAAAACTGTTATGCAGGTGAGCATATATACAGACATTATAATGAAATGTTAAATTGTTTCTGGGGTTGTCATGAATCATGCTATAAAGGTTCTTATAAACCATTATGAATGCTGGATTCATGCACAAAGACTGTTATGAATGTTTTAAGTAGGGCAGAGCTAGAGAGAATGATTTTTTTTTCTTTTTTGCTGATTGGCTCCATGTTTGTATTTTATCCATACTTTCATATTAATTTTAGGCATATATTAGAAAAAAAATTATCACACTTTTTTCTAAACACACGGACGCAGAATGGTACACTAATCACAATAATGAAATCCACGGAAACCTGTGAGCTGAGACTAATCCCTGAACCCTGGGGATGAGTCTGTTTGCTGTGTCCAAGACACACAGCTCTCTAAATTCCTAAACATGAAAGTACTTTCATTAGAGCGAGCATTGCACACACAGTAGACTTATTAGCACTCTGCAACACAAGCAATAATGAGCAAAATATTTTATTTTTAAGTATTTTTAAGTATTTTATTTTTATTAACATGATAACATTTCAAGACAGCAGTCATTATTCCAAGTTATTATCACATAATTTCTATTTGCTTCCTTTTGACTTATCTTGTAATTTTGATGTAATAACTTATTTCAACTTATCTTGTTATTTTGCCTTGATCTTATAATGTCATTATTCTGACCTAATATCTCATTATTTAAAGACACCATGATGTTATTTTTACCTTAGTATTTTGACTTAATGTATTGTTATTTCAAGATAGCTATGACATGATATTGAAAAATAATGAGTTACAAAATCTAAATTAGAATAACAGTTATTATTAGTCATTATCTTCATTACCTCATTACTTGTCATTACATCAAATTAACAAGATGTTTATTCAAAATAACTACATAATATCTTGAAAAAATTAGATAAACCTCTTAATTATCCAGGGAGTCCTTATAGAGTTCTTGAAGAACCTTTTTGTATGTGTTAACTATGTAAGTGTGCAGTACTAACTCTAAATTATTGCTTACTAATTTCTTTATAATATATAGAACCTGGCAGGAGTTTAACATTTGGAATACCTGTCTTGGTACGCTCTTAATAAAAAAATAATAAGGATTTTTTTCAGGGTTCTTTTGATAATTTAGGATTCTTAGCTTCCTAAAAGAAACTTTTCTGATAAGACACACTGTTTTGAACCAGAGAAGGCAAATGAAGAACTCTAATGGGTTCTAGATCGTGCCCATGAATGTTAAACTATCAGTGTATATTTACATTAAGGTTCATAAGACTGCTGCTGCAATGATTAATATATTTTTTTGGAGAATCTAAATGAAGATCATTTAAATTATTTGTTTTCCATTTGCTGATCTGGCTGTTTTATGTGTTATTATGTTTACTAAGTTTTTAAAAGTGTTTTAAAAATAAAACATACTTTCTTACTTCTGTGACTGAACTGGAAAATACCAGAATAAAATATTTAATAATCTGCTTGTTTCATTAAAAAGTCTAACAAATCGCATCCTTTGTCAAGCAGGTCATTATGAAACATCATTAGCGGCTTCGTTCACGTCTCAGCTCCCTGAGTCGTCTCCGACATGGTCTGCTAATCACAGAAGCAAGCGCTGCACTTTCCCCATCATTACTTATCTCCATAACCACAGGCTTTAATGGCATTTTTTATTAATCTCTTTTCTCAGTTTTTCAATAACTTGCTGCAATTTGACAGTAAAATGATGTGTTGAGGAACCGTAATGACGCGACACAAAGGAACGACAAGCTTTTTAACGTCACTATGACATGTTTTAGTCTTAAAGGTGCGTCACGATACCTTTTCCGAACATTTGGTTAATGTAAACAGAATTGTTTGAGAGAGGTCAGTGTGTTACTAAGGGAAAAACAATACCAATGAGGAGAGATTTCTAAATTCTAGCTTTTGTTTTGTTTCTTAGTGTTTCTCTGAATGCTAGCGAGAGCTGGAGGAGGTTAGTGCTCCCAGTAAAGACTCGCCATTTATCCAAATAGCATTTTATCTTTTCAAAGAGAGATCAATCAAAGCAAGCAGCCAGGAAGCATGTAGAAATTCGCAAAAATGTCTCCATATCAAATTTCATCGAAAGTAGGCTACATCATAGTACAATTAAATGGATTATTATTATTTATTTATTTATTTTTGTATCTAAATATACATATGTACATACATATGTATATATTTCTATCCATATATATATATATATATACAAACACTACTTGTCCTGCCTAACAAAGGTGACATTAATTAACAAAACAAAACACCAGGTTTTTGCTATTTCTTTATAGAGAGAAACAAAAATCAGACAATTACAGGAAGTTTGTGATTCAAGAGCAAACTTGGCATTAACACTACCTAGGTCTGTAATATACTTCATGCAATACCTAAATAATTGGTTAGTCCACTGCATTTACTACCATTTTGTTTGTTTGTTTGTTTGAAACAAAGAAAACTGTTTTTGTATTGGTGACAATTCAGAGATTGGCAAATTATAAGAATTACTCTATCCATCCTACCCTCAACCCTGACCAGTTTCTCAACATGATGCTACCACCACCATGCTTTACAATAGGAATGGTTCTCTCTGAGTGTTGGGTTTCGGCCAAACACAGTGCTTTGTACCAAGGCCAAAAAGTTCTATCAGAACCTTTTTCCATGTGTTTGATGAGTCTCCAACAGAATGTCATGTGATTTTCTGGGTTATGGTTGTCCTGTCAACAGTATCTCCCATCCGAAGTGATGCAAATTGGTTGCACCTGAGCTAATTATGTCGTTAGACTCGGGGAAATTACAAAATGTGCGGAACTCTGAACGCACATCACCAGGAATGAATACAAAGCCTTAGAACTTAAAAAACACACATCACTTGTGACTGAGCTAAATTGAGTGAGTCAATCTTCCAACATTCAGCTCTCTAAAGACACCTGGTGTGATGCCTATGATTTCTGAGCTGAGTGGTGAGAACCTATGCGGTGAGTGCTCACGCTCTTCTGAAACGCATTTGTTCATTATAGCAAGTACATCAGGCTCTGCATACTGAGCTTCTTTTTACTGAAATCTCACCTGGAAGTCACACAGTATGTGGTGAAGCTCATGTTCGGTTGAGTACACAATGATCCAGAAGAAAGGGTAACATTTCATTCAATATGATCGTAAAATAGATTTTAAAAATCCAAATATTTCAACATATCCTGTTTCAATACTAATTGTCCCAGTAAACCTTTGCATAAAATAATCTGACAGAAACTCAAATCATGTTTCGTTTGTTCAGTTTTAGATTTATAAACTTGATGAATTTCAGATTTCTTTTATGTCCTTACTTCAGAGACAAATTGACATTTAAATTTGAACATAATCCCAGCAAAGTAAATAGGATTAATGAATTACTGTTAATTAAAAAATCCATCCATCCATCCATTATCTATACCAAGCCAACACAGACAAACAACCACACACACTCGCATTCACACCTATGGGCAATTTAGAGTAGCCAGTTGACCTAATCTG
>JAQMYM010000013.1:12057001-12070616 GCA_030014255.1 Parauchenoglanis ngamensis
AAATTTCATAGAATTTTTATTTATTATTACTTTTGTCAGATTAAAGTTATTTCTGTGACCATTGTGAGTTTTTCTTTAATTGCCTGAAGGGTACCAACAATTTTGTCCACGTGTGTATATATATATATATATATATATATATATATATATATAAGCAATTTATTAAACAGAATATTACAGAATGTTATATACTATAATGTCAAAACTTCTCACATCTCTACATACTGTATACAGCTTTCAGACACAAGCTGACATTTTGGAAACATTTTAACTTAATTTAAAGTTCAGTATTATAATATTCAATTAACAAATTTAAAATTGCTTCTAAAAATTAACATTTAAAGACATTTACTAGCTTTATTTATTTAAATATGCATTAAATTATAGCCTAATCACCTTTCTTTCCCTTGTAATATTCATATCATATTAATGTATATATTTAAATGTATTTAAAACTTTTTTTAATTGTTTATTGAATAACTAATGGTAATTCATTAAAATCAAACAATAAACTGTATATTGGTAATTAATAATAATTATTAATAATAATAATTAATATTAATATGCAAGTAATGATAAGTGATCAGCAAGTAAAAATGATAAACAAGTAACGATAAGTAATTATTAATATGCAATAATGTAATTGGGTTATTACTAAACCCTACCTTAAAGTGTTACTGAAATTTTCAAGTTTCTAGCAATTCTAACAATAAAGATAATCATTGAACATTAAAACATACTGGTAATGAAAATCTGAAGCCTGTTGTTCTTCAGTAGCTCCGTTTTAGATCATCACTGCTTGCACACAGCTTTTAAAAAGCTGCTTACTTCACCTGTCCTCTTCTTAATCATGGACAAATTGCGACATGGATGACGCAGACTGATTTCCATGTGTCTCCCACTTTCCCTTAGACTCTAGAATGCTTATTTAAACAAAACCAAATGCTGACCCATTGCTCTCGTCTTTCAGCACAGAAAGGAAGTGTGGAATAGCCATGTGCCAGTAATCAGATATAACATTCATTATGCACAATATTAACATCAACACCCTCTTCCTAAGGCTAACCAAGGGGTGACAGTGTGTCTTACATGCTCACCCAGCGGCAGGCTCAAACCCCAGACAACTCAAGGCATCCCAAAGAGAGGAATGCTGTGCTGTGAGCTGAAATTGCGAGGGTGAACCCATGTGCCAAGCCAACTAAAAAAACCCCGAGCTCAGCTTGAACGTAGTTCTGGAGGATGGAGGTGTAGAAAGTTGAAAACAGATGATTTTAGGAATAAATTAGGAATACATAAGTAAAACAAGGTATTAAAAAACAGGCACCCATTTTTATTTTGTATAATTTATTTCTAATTATTCTTTGATTTAATCACTTTTGTGATTTTATTGCAGTTTTAAGTATTGCAGAGCTATTCCTCATCCAGACGCTAGAGGACACATTGCGCTGGTGGTATAGATTAGTGTCAGGCACTCAGAGAAACAATAAACCTTTCAGTTGTCAAGCTAACACCAGCTCTACATGAATGACGGCTTTGATCTTATCACAGGTCAGTAAATGTGCAATAAAATGAATGTACAAAACAAAAACTCTGGAGGTGAAGATGTTGCTAATTAGATAGCTTGCACAAGTTGGTAAATGAAAGTGGTTCATGAAGAGAATTGTGTGTAAATATTTTTTATTTACTTAAAATTCTTCGATGACTTAAATACTAAATAAAAAAAATAAATAAATAATATAAATAAAATAAATGACTTCGATATTGTGAAGTAGTGTGTAGGTGGAAAGCTAACCCAAAATAACTGTGACACTGGTGAAGTCACCTTTTGAACTTAAGTCACTATGCACTATATGTAATAGATTTCATGCAACATGATATTTTTCTGGTTAATGTTAATAGCTTACTGTACTATATGTAACTTAATGTAATGTAAATGGATGCCAGTAACACTGATTATTGAGTGGCAGCTCTCTATCTCCCTCTGCGGGCATGCCCCTTACAATTTCACCAGTCACACTGACATCTATATTTCTTCTGCTAAACGCTATCCTACACACATTTCAATAATATTGTGTACATCATCATAGTTCCAGGCATAGTCCATAGTCCATAGTTCCATTATAGATCCATAGTCAGAATGTAAATGCTTTGATTTGGAGTCAGCACTTCCGCATCTCAGCTAGTGTAAGTATTCCTCAGATGTTTCTAATTGTTCTGCCAAATCACATTTATATAATACCTTACCAAATTCTGACTTTTGAAGTGATGTGATGGTGTGTGATGATGATGCATTGTTATGAATGAATATAAAATGTCCATAATGAATTAAAAGTAGCAGACCATAATAAGCTTATTTCTGTAATGGTTACAAAATAGTAAGAAAAGGTTTATTTTTGAAATTGTTTATTGATGTTAATGCATATTCTTATTTCATATAGGTACAGAAATAAATCCAATACTATGACATTCTGATGCATTAAACCCAGTAATTGAACATACCCTCTTTGACTTTTTCCTTATCACTGTGTCCAGTGGCCACTTGCACAAAAGCTGAATGGGTTCAATATTAAATATCTACCCTAACACTGAAACCTGACCTTAAAATTGTTAAAGTCAGATGGTCTGTTACAAACAGAGCAATATGTTTATTCCTCTTCTTTTAACTAAACTTGTCCTCTGACTCCCCCTAGTGATTAAAGCTTAAATAGGTAAAATAACATTTCAGTCCGTTTTAAATCTACTTGACTTGAAGATGGCATTTAGATGTTGCAGGACATCCTTTAGATCTTTACCTTGTGGAAGATAAGTTTCCATCTTGCTGCATTTCCCAGGTCACTGTGGTGTTCTCCAACATGCCATTTTCCTCCAGTTTCTGCTTCATCTGTAGATTTAATTACTCAAACAAAAAAAAAGAAAAGAATATGAGTCACAGAGAAGCCAAGAATTAATAAAAGGAGCAAAACTCTTGAGAATAACAGAAATTTCAGGAGGTGAGCAGTGAAAAATGCTAATGAGATGTTTTACACAAAATTTCTCCAAATTTCAGAGACATCCTGTGACTTACCTCCTCTAAAATGGACAATTGCACAGGATCAAACACACTCCCATCAGACTTCATCTGCACTCATATTATCTGACTCCTCTTTGGGGAAACTGTGGAATAAATGCATGCACGCACAGTTTTTCTACCCTTCTTTAAAAAAATTCCCTTTAAGAACATGCTACCTTCTCAGTGAATATCATGATATATGGCCTAATGGCCTAACACCTTCCAGAAGGTAAGTATATGTGTCAAAGTCAACAATCAAGAGAAGCCTTAACCAGCTTAAAAACAGAGGGTTTATCTCTGATGTAAATTTGATATCCTCAAAAACAGGAAGGCCAGATTGAACAGATTAGAGTTTACCAAAAATAATCTAATAAAAGCCCATATAGGTCTGCAACAACATCCTATGAACAGATGAGATCAAGATCAACTTGTACCAGAATGACAGGAAGAGACTATGGAGAAGTGAAGAAACTGATAATTATCCGAAATATACCACCTGATCTTATGGTGTGGGTATGTATGGCTGACAATGAAAGACTGTATTTACTGCTGATGTGATTGCTGACAAAAGCAGCAGGATGTGCACAGAGCAACATCATATGCTCATTTCAACATCCAACCCTGATATTTTCCCTTTTGACCTCTAGAGGGCACACTCCACAGAATTCTAACAAACTTCATTTTTGTTATCTCACCCATTTCCTGTGTGCAGCTATAAAAAGCGCATGGACTTTTTATTAGGTGCAAAGCCTTAAATTTTGCATTTAACCTCACAAGTTCTGAGCAGCAGTTTTCTATATAGCATTTTTCGTATGACCTTTTTTTGCCTGATCCTGTTTCTTGTTTTTTTTTTTTTGTTTTTTTGTTGCTTACCCCTTTTTGTTTCATTACATTTACAAATTTACAGTAAAATTATCACATTATCAAATTTAGTTTTACATGAAATTAATTATGAAGGAAGTACTATTTTTTTTAAAGGTTTCAAGCAATTCGAATAATAAAGATAAGCATTGAACATTAAAACATAACTGTAATATGGAAATCTGAAGCTTGAAAATCCGAAGTTTTTTCTTCAGTAGCTCTGTTTTAGATCGTCACTGTTTGCACAAATCTGTTTACTTCACCTGGCATCTTAATCCTGAAAAGATTATGACACGGATGATGCAGACTGAGTTCCATATTACTTTCACGTTTCCGTTCATGAGTCTGGAGAAGACTCTAGACTTCTTATTTAAACAAAACCAAATGCTGACCCATCGTTCTCAAATTTCAGCACAGACTGGCGGTGAATGAGTTCATCAGGTTGCCTTTAGAGAGGAAGACTCATGTGCCAATGGTCAGATACAACATTTAGCATGCACAATATTATCATGACTGCTTTATAAAATCATCACTGCCTCTTCATGGTAACTAGGAGGCAGTATTTTGGAACAGTGAGATAAAATTGGATTTGAAACTGAGGAAATTCCTTGAAACTGAGGAAAAATGTAGGTATACCTTAATTATAAATATTTCAGAATGATGAATCTACAAAGGAGCTACAGGGTATTTTAATCATTAATAAAGATATACGTGAAGTATTCAAAGTCAGAAACAGACAGGGTTAGATTTTTATATATCTTCCAATGTTATGCAATGAAGAAGAGCATTATCCAATGAAGACGAGCATTGTGACAATTTGAATACATTTTCTTGGCAAATAAAAAGTGTCACTGTTCTCCAGTGCTGGATTAAGGGGTAAGCCAAGCCTTCACGTTGGAACACAGCTGTAAAAATAAAATAGTCCTGTTTTACATACGATAGAAAGTGTTGCCTTCTTAGACCAGCATTCAATGTCACTAGCCTAAATTTTACAGAAAGAGTATCTGATTACACAGTTGAGGGTAAAACAAGTCTGCAAATTAAATAACAGATTAAATTGTAAAGTCATTACAAAAGTGTACAAATTTAACAATATGATAAAGCCACAATACACTTTGTTTAATATAAATTTCTTCCACATTTCTGCATAAGATACACATAAATGACATTATATTATAGGTATAAACATTTTATAAATATCCTGGAAGACTGCAACATAGCCCAGTTCAGTGAGTTCCTGCACATAATCTCATCAACACACTCTTCCTATGGTTAATCAAGGGCTAACGGTGTGTTAGGTCATCACTTCATACTATCTACCTTTCTACAGCTAAATGTTTTCCCGCACTAGTTCCATAGTATTGTGTGTATCATCATAGTTCCAAGCATGCAGTCGAGCCCATAATCAGCAGCTCCTGACCAGGCTACAAATGTCCAGCATTCAGAGCGTAAATGCTGGGAATCTGAGTCAGCACTTCTGTAGCTCAGCTAGTTGTAGGTATTCCTCAGACGTTACTAATTGTTTTGCTGAATCACGTTTTATATAACACCTTTCTAAATTATGACCCTTTGTTTCAATTCACTTTATTGGAAAGTAAAAAGTATCATCATTCGCCATTGTTGGATTAACATCTAAAACAAGTGACTCTACACCTATAAAAACAAAGAGTCCTGTTTTACATAAGAAAAGAAGTGTTACCTAAGACCAGCATTTAGTATCACCAGTCTAAATGTCATAGAAAGAGTATTTTATTACACAGTCGTGTGCATAAAAATCAGTTAAATTAATATTAAAGTAAATAAAGTGTGTTAAATCAGCATTTCACACTGATATCTACATTTCTACTGATAAAAGCTATCCCACACAATTTCCATAGTATTGTGCACATCATCATATTTCCTGACACACAGTCAAGGCGCGTAATCAGCAGCTCCTGACCAAGCTACAGATGTAAGCATGTAAATGCTGGGAAGTAGAGTCACCACTATAGCACAGCTAGTGAAGGTATTCCTCAGGTGTTGGCATGAAGCAGGTTATTTAAGCTGAAGAAGGTAACCCTTTGTTTTTTTGCTACAACTGTCACTATGTCCTGACAGTAGTACATGGGACAGATAATCTGTGAAAAATAATCAGGCTCCTCTGGCTCCACCCAGTGCTCCGAATTTGCAAGAATTCACGGCATCCCAATTAATTCAACCAATCAGAGCCAGAAGGAGTGTCTGATGGAGTGTCAGTCACTACTCTTGCACATACTATAGGCAGCCCCCCCTCCCCTGCACACTCACTAACCCACTAACCCTAACACTAACACTCACTTGATCAAGCTTAATGTCTTTGAAAGGATTCAAAACTGATGCCACATATCTGCTTGACAGGTAATTACCCCTGCTTGATTTATGTTTGATTTGGTATTTGAAAAAATTATTCACAAAGCTAAGATGATAATGGTTACCATACAGTAACGCTCCATAGCACATATCTCATGTTACTTTGATGATGCAGTTTCCAATGCAAAGGCTTCTGGTTATCTTTGTTTTATTTGCAAGTTGGTGAAAATACCTTTGCGAAGTACGAAGGCATTTGTATCAGTTTGGTGCTTGTCCTGATATTTTTGTGTTCCTGTGCTTTCATAAGTGATTTCCTGCTTATTTAACACTAATTCATGACAGTTTCTGTTAAAAAACAAACATCAGAGCACTGAAATAAGTGTGTGATAGTTCTTTTGCTGAAGAGCTATTGCTGTAGATTGCTTTTCATGGCAAAAGGTTTTATTTCTGCTTCTTTTTGACAAGCAGCGTTGAGCTTTTACAAGAGTAATGATTAACCTTGGCAGCTGTAAACCAGTTTAACAATGTAAAATGGCAAAATAATCCAGTGAAAATCACTTTTAAGAAATTTTTGGAAATTATGCTGGGCTTACAGACTGCGTTTGGAAACTCCTTGCTGTTTTCCTGGCCTCTTTTAAAGTTGCCAAGATTGCTATCCTGCATGTGCACACAGCTTCCTCTGAGAGGAGGGGGTTTGGAGTGCAGCTGAGATGGGGGGGACCTGGAAATTGCAAGTATGTCTTGCTGCAGCCTGCAGGATTGGATTTGGGCGGAGAGAGATTTCACACACTTACTATATATGGAAGCTGGGTTATGGTTAGGGTTAGGGGTTGTGTTAGGGTCTAGACTATGTAGTTGTTGTCCTTACATGCTTAAATGTGGGCCGGATTGGATGTCAAACCCAGCTTTCCCGAAGGTCGCGGGAGGCCTCTCGAAAATTGTAATCGTTCAAATTTTCAAGTTCAATCTCTTCTGAATCCTACCAACTGAAGCTTGAAGTAAATCATTAACAACTAAGCGTTACAGTGTGAATGTGTTGATTTAGCTAAATTATTAAGTCCAATTGGTTATTATTCAAAACCCAGGTAGCTCCATGATGCAACAAATTAACACAACGTAAGAATTAATACCAATTCGAAGCAGCTGCTTTGCAAACCTAATCACATGGTCACCTGTTTACCTTAACACGTACTGTATAACAAATGTATGTTGATACACAGAAGGAAGACCTTTTTGTTACCTAAATAAATCCAGTGTTTGGATCTGTAGCAAATCCAGTTCAGCACTTTAGCTTGTATTACTGATTGTTGTTAGATTAGTTCTAAATGTTAAAGTAAATATCTGTACAATAGAATTAATAACATTTTTCTAAATTTGGACCCTTTGCTGTATTCTCCACTCATATACAGGGCAGTTTTGAAGTGATTTTATGGTGCCTTAGATGATGATGCTGTCACGGTGTTCCCGCCGACGAGGCATGGCTGGACACAGGAGACAGAGGTAAAAGCAGTAGTGTTTATTTACACACAACACAGCACAGCAGAGGTACAATGATGGCAGGCAAAACAGTAATCCAGAATACTGAAGGAGGGGAGAGCGATTAGCAAACAGAGTAACACAGGCTAAGCAATATACAATAATCCAAAACAGAGAGTCCATAAACCAGAAATCAAACACAGGAAATAAAGGCTCGGCAATAGCAACACAGAGGCTAAACTAATGCTTCGCAAAGTCAGAGTGCATATGAGAGTCCTTTTAAACACGGCATAATTGTCTTGACTGTCCTAATGGCTGGGCGCAAGTGCTCACGGGAATTGTAGCGGAAGTGCGTGCTTTCGCACTAACCGCGGCAGAGATATTCAGAAGCACAGCGCACGCGCGGCTGAGTCCTCAAGGCGCATGCAGCGAGGAGCAGATCATGACAGACGCAATGTTATGGATGAATATAAAATACCTATGATATGATATAATATGATATAATATAAAAGTAGCAGACCATAATAAGCTTAATACCACCAACACTACAGTGGTGAAATAAGGTTTATTACGTTTATATGAGTGCAATGACTACATTATCTAAATTATTAATGCCTAAAGCACACAAAATAGTAATGAAATACAATGATAGCATTAAGAATATATTAATCACTTTAGGAGAGTAAGGAAAAAAAGAAATTACAATAATTGTGGTATGTATATTATATATGACTGTTCAAGGAACATACAGTTTATTAACAGGTTCTATCACATTCTATATATTTTATATGTGAATTATTTTTTCTTTTATTACCATGCCAGGTGGTTGCTTGCAGTAAATGCTGAAAATATTTAATATAAAATTTTTGCTATAAAATTGACAAACTGAATTTACAGTTGAGATGGCAAAGTCAAAGAGGGCATGTTATAGACAGTGCAATGAAAGTCTGTTTATTCCTCTACTTGTGGCTAATCTTATACTCTGATGCTCCCTACTGATTTGAAGCTTAAATGTTGTAGGATGAATAAAAGTGAGAATATAGACAGTACAGGTTACATTTTAGAGAGGTTTATTTTCACAGTTCATACTTTTCTTTCCTTCTTTTTCTTGTGGAAGATGTTTCCATCTGGCTGCACCTTCCAGGTCACTGTGGTGTTCTCCAACATGCCATTTTCTTTCAGTTTCTGTTTGATCTGAAGATCAGTCAGTCAAAAAGGAAAATAAACACTTGTCACCCAGAAGCCAAGAATTAATAAAAAGAGCAAAAATGTAACATGGGTGTTGAAACACAAAATGTTCACAAAACGTCAGAGACATCATGTGACTCACCTGGTCTAACATGGACGATTGCACAGCAGGATCAAACACACTGCCATCACACATCACCTGCACTCTCATTATCTGACTCCGCATTGGGAAAACTGCAGAATAAATGCAAACACATGCAATAGTTTTAATTTCACAATAATGCACCATTCTTTCCTGTTAGGGACACTAAAAAACTTATGGAACCATTTATGCTAAATTTACATTTACATTAATTGAATTGACACTACTTAGGTGTTAGATGTTATTACTTAATCATTTTGTTTACTGTATAGTCGCATTTTTATACTGCAAATTTTCTCATGCTTATTTTTTAGAGATTTTTTTCATTTGCACCAAAACAAAACTGTTTCCTAATTCAAACTTCATCTCATTTCCAATATCATGCCATTGTTTAATCATGAACTGAGAGCTATGGTTGATGGATTCAATTGTTTTTAACGAGACGTAATCAACCATCACTCACTGTACTTTATTAGCTCACAGGAAGTTAGATCTGTACTTACTGGTGTGACAGAAAAAATAATGAAGGTTGGTGCATTGTTCATCATAGAACTGTCCATTACCAAGGACTGCACAGTTCTCACTGTGATAGTAATTATCAGGTTGTCCAGAAGCCCATGGGATGTTTGACGTATTGGTCCCATCTGACCACTTCCAAGTGTCCATGTCTCTGTGTAGGCCAATCCAGGAATCGCCCTGGCTAATCTTTATCTGCACCAACATGCCATCATCTGAGCTGTTAAGAGAGCTGGCCAAGTCTGTATAGTGTGTTTGGCAGTAAGCCTGAGCATCAGGCCAGCTCAGTTGAGGACTAGCGATGCCAATAAACTTGGCAGTGCCTCTGAAATGAGCTAAGAAATACCAAAAATATATATAACACATATATCATACATATAATTTATAGGTTAAAAGACAATTGCAAACAAATTGTGTTGCCTCTGTCAGCACTGAAAATATGGTAACCAAAAATGTGAAATTACATAATTTTAGAATGTCATGTTTGTAATATATATATTCTAAAATTATGTGATTTCACATGTGGCACACACACACACACACACACACACACACACACACACACACACACACATATATATATACAGCCTTTAACCCAAACCTAATAAAACAGGATATTGACTCACCATTGTAGCATATGAAGGGTCTTATTAAAGTACATGGTACATCATACCATTGATTATAAGCAGCTATTATACCACACAGTTCTTCTCCCCAATAATTATTAGGCTCTCCAGGGTACCAATTGGTATAAGTGACATTCTTCAGTGGGAGCTCATTTAATGTCCAACGCCAGTTATAGATATCAATGTACAATCCCACCCATACAGGTGTTGCCAGACCTTTACTTGCTCCTTCTTTCTTCAATCTTAGCCAATCAGTATCACTTAGGATTGTTGCCAGGTCATTGTATATCACCCTGCAGTAATTCTGTGCCATGGGCCATGTCATTGATGTCATGATCAGATTGTATTTGTGAGGGACAGTTCTCAGGATGGAAACAGAAATTGGAAGAATAGCTGTTGGTAGCATAGTATTTAATGAAACACACAGTAAGTTTACACTGGTCAATGTTTGATAATAGAAATTACTGAAGAGAAATAGTAAGGAAAAAAACAACCAACCAACAAACAAAAAACCTAAATGCTTCTCTTTTGTTTAACTATGTAAAGTATGCGTTCAAATTTCTTATTTGTTTTGTGTCTTTCTTATTTAACGATTATAATTTATTTTGCATTAGATTTCCTTATCATATTGTTTATTATATATAGTTTTTTGGGACAGTTTAGTGTCCAAAGCTAAACTGGTGTCCCATTTAAAAAAAATAAATAAAAATTTTATGAGTAAAAATTAAAAATAATTAAATGATTAGACATGCAAAAGTCTTTAAAATAGGAAGAAGTGGGAACTAAATTAAAAAATAAAATAAAAAGGGGCAGTGAATGATAATGGGATGCATAAAATTAAGTCATCTTTATTTTATTGACTGAGTTATTTAATAATTAAAGAAATTCATTTTTAATTATCTCTCCAAAAATTTGTATTTATTTATATTTTTGATTTGTTAGATATACTTTAATATCAGCATTTATTCTTTTGGGAATTCTACACAGTTTAGCAAAATCAAATATAAATAAATCATTGCAATTCTACTCATTTGTTGAATTTTGAATTGCAGTCATAAATATGTTGAGTAAAATTGTTTTATGAAAAGGCTCTCACCAGTGAGACACAGGAGAAGAAAAAGATTCAGCTTCATGTTGGATGGGTAGCTGAGGAATCACAATACAAAATACAAAATCATTTGTTTACCTTTTTGCACATTTAAATGATCTAATCAAGTTTTATATCATTATATTGATTACAAAATACAATAGTTATTTTATTTGAGTTTAAATCGGTTTTTTTCTATCAGTGATATTTGCTCTCAAGCAACTCAGTTGTCCTAAAGTGTGATGATTAAATCATGCTGCTAAACATCTAATACAATAACAATGATATCTGCTTACAGCTTGGCATTTACAGAGTACATCACTAAACACCAAATAACACGGTTTCAAGTGACCAGTACTTTGCTGTTACTGACATTTTTAAGTATTAAACAATTATAACAATAAGGATAAGCACTGAACAATAAAGCATACCTATAACATGAAAAATCTGAATGCTGGTGTTTCTTCAGTAGCATTGTGTTAGATCTTCGTTGCTTGCATAGAATTCTCGAACATGCTTGTCTGCTTATGTTACCTGTCTTTTAAACATGGAAAAACTACAATATGGATGACGTAGACTGATTTCCATATTGCTCCCACTTTTGTTTAGACTCCAGACTTCTTATATAAACAACACCAAATGCTGAAAAACCATCCCTGAATTTCAGCACGTAAATGATGTGAATGAGTTCATCGGTTTGTCTTTAGTGTGGAATAGTCATGTACCAGTAATCAGATACACAATATTATCATCAGAAGTAAAATCATCCCTGCCTTTTCTTGCTAACTAGGAAGCAACATTTTTTTTCTAACCCAATGGAAAGCCAAAAGAAAAAATCTAGAGCCTTCTTAAAAGTAATTATATAAAAATGATATATGTTGATGTATCTGCAAAGGAGTTACAGATGAAATATTGTACTGAAAAAGATAGATCTACATAATGTATTATAATTCAGAAAGGGGTCAGAGCTAGATTCTTACACACCTTACCATGTTAGGAGAAACACATTGTGACTATTTGAATACATTTTCTTCCCAAATAAAAGTAGCACTGTTCTCCAATGTCGGATTAACGTGTAATACAAGCCTTCATTTTGGACTCTACACTACAAAAACAATGAGTCCTGTTTTACATAGGAAAAGAAGTGTCGTGTAAGACCAGCATTCAGTGTCACTGGCCTAAATGTCACAGAAAGAGTATCACATTACACAATCCAACTACGTTTGCTCCCATCCTGCCTCTCCCAGTGCCGCCTTCTGCTGATCTTTCCATCAAAGAGCAGGATGTAAATAGGCTGTTCAGAAGACAAATGGTGAGAAAAGTTCTAGGTCCAGATCTTGTTTCACAATCCATTCCAAAGCATTGCTGTGATCAATTAGCACCGGTTTTCACAGACATTTTCAATAAATCACTGGAACTTTGCTCTATACCTACATGCTTAAAGTCCTCACCATCATTCCAGTCCCCAAAAAGACAAGCATTATAGAATTAAGTGACTGCAGGCTAGTTGCTCTGACCTTTGCTGTTATGAAAGTCTTCGAATGCCCACCTGAAAGCCATCATGGATCCTTTGCTGGATCCCCTGCAGTTTGCATATAGAGCAAACAAGTATGTTGATAATGCTGTGAACTTGGCACTACACTTCATGCTACAGCATCTAGACAGCCGAATGCCGGATTGTTGTTTATGGACTTTAGTTCTGCTTTTAACACTTTGGCACCAGAGCTCCAGCAGGTGAAACTATCCCAGCTGTCTGTGCCAGATTCCATTTGCCAGTGGGTCACTGATATCATTACCAATAAAAGTCAGCAGGTGAGGCTAGGAAAACATGTCAAGACACCCGAACCATCAGTACTGGAGTACCGAAAGGTTGTGTTCTCTCACCCCTTCTCTTGAGTCTCTACACTAATGACTGCATTTCCAGAGAGCTGATTGTGAAGTTCCTCAGGTTTGCACATGACACCACCATGGTTGGTCACATAACTGACTGTGATGAGTCTGCCTACAGATTTGAATTTGAACAATTGGATTCCTGGTGTAGTCACAACCACCTGCTACCTAAACACACAAATGATTACAGAGATGCTGGTTCAGACGCAGCCCCGTGTAGCGCCCCCATGTATGTACGTACAGTATGTAGGGTCTCTTCAATTTGGCCTACTGCTAGATCTTCACTAACACTAACCACCAATATAGCATGACTGACATCAATACTTTCCCCCCTGCACCACTGAACTAGCTCAGTTTGGTAATCCATTTCCATAGCAGAATATAATAATGTCAATAAACAGCAGACTATAGTATAAGACAGTAAAATATCCCTCAGAAAACACTAGAGCAAA
>JAQMYM010000013.1:12094917-12118080 GCA_030014255.1 Parauchenoglanis ngamensis
ACTGAAAATCAATGCTCTTTGACCTCTGAAAATATTTGGTCCGCTTCTGGTGAGCCTTAAGACCAGTGAAATCTCCATCACTCGGTCAGTGGCACCTTTATTGGCACCTTTGCATGTCATGCACTCAGCATCCCGTGCATCGCGACCGACACGAAAGCACGGGGATTTTTTTGTAAATCGTCAGTGAATTTACAACGGCGTTTCGGCATTTTGCACTGCAGATATAGAGCACCATGTGCTTGTTGTAACCAAGGACACCGGTGTTGATGGCAGTGATTGGTGCTACTTGCAGTGCTGACCAATTAATTTTTTTTAAGGTTAAGATGAGCAACCAATTACGGTAGGCTGAGAACGTGCAGGGAAATATCAGGGAGATATCCGAAGCCCAAAACTGCTTCCTCTCTTGTCCCCCAACCTGCTCACTTGTCTCTTGGCTCTACTAGCGCGAGTGGAAGTGAACAGGCCTGTAGGATAGTAACTAGTTTATGAGAGATGCCCATGACCTGACGAATGTTTATACAGCTCAAAATCCCGAACAATTCTAAAATCCCGGCCGGACGCAATTTCCAGGTCTCAAAAAGAGGACTTGTCCGGGTAAAAGAGGACGTCTGGTCACCCTACATAATCACCTGTGAAAATAATCATCCAGCACTATTAGAAGTACAATATTTTACTCCTTCTAATCCTGCATTCACACGAGAACGTGATGAAGCGACAGTCGATTGTTCATTTCCTCTGTGTGTGTACAAAACTTTCTTAATTCTATTCAAAATAGGTATCAAACCTTTCAGTAATATGCAAAGGTCTGCAGTCAGAACCATTTAGTTCTCCAGCCTCACATTTATATTCTACCAAAAATTAGTTCCCTTTACAGTTCGACACACAAATTTACAGTATAATCTCATTATGGTTTCATCTTCTCCTGTCATATACGACCTCGTTAAATGTGTACAGAGGCATTAGGGAGAAAAATGAAGCTCAGAAGGAGGTAAAAGATGGTTGTTGCCACTGGTAGGGTGTGTAGCTAGCACAGTTAGCTCTCGTTGCTAATCTAAATAACTGATGAAGCTGAGCACATAATGTAAATCACATCTGATTTTCACTCTGATGAGTGCATTAGTTTTGGAGCGATGTACTGTACTAGTATGTATACTATAGTAAGTATAGTAAGTATGCATACATACTTCTGTTTCTCATCAAAACTGAAAAAACAACAACACCGGACTAAACAAAGACAAAGAGCAGCGATCTTGTTTCTCCATATAAACAAAAAATAGCTTTAAGTTGCAGCTGTACGTATGAAATTATGATTAGATTATAGGACAAGGTTTGTGTAGAATATAAAACATTAATTATATAAACAACATTATACCAATAATAGAAAATTAAAAAATTCAGAAAAACACAAAAGTATTCATTTATGTTTGTACCTTTTTAACACTTATTTCTTTGTCTAGAGGTTGGAATGTAATGAACACAATATGGTTTTAGCACAAAGCTTCATTAAAGAAGAAGAAAAAGAGTTGTTCCATTTCTAAAACCAGCTCGAGATGGACAATCTCACGCATCGGCTCTTCCTGTGCATTTCAGAGAAAACCCACAATAGCGTGTGGTTTTGTCCTCACATCGTTGCCTAATCTGTCAGATCATCAGTTCACACTCTACACCACACGATCGCTCAGCTGCACCTCATCACTGCTGTGTCATTCACAGTATTTCTTTTTATGATATCTTTTATTACATTAAATACCTAAACACTCTATCTCAGTTATTTTAAATCTAACATTTTGAACTCCAACATAAGTTTCCCCTTTTATGGATAATGATGGTGTAAAATGTTAAATGAAATTAAATGTTCATGGTATAAATACTTAGCTTTGCTGTAACCAAAATAATCCTTACAAATATGTTTCAAAGACATTTTGTCAAAATATATGTGTCAAAGTTTACACCACTAAATATTTAACACAAGTGTTTGGAAGCGTAGTGCAGCCATGTAAGAAAAAAATATTTGGAACTTATTACAATGACTGTTACCCATTACGATGTGAAAAGCATCTCATCATAAAAAATCTCAAGAACAACAAGAACACATTTTGTTATTATGAGAAAAAAAAACACCTTTCAATATTACAAGAAACTAGAGCTGTAGGAGAGCACAGACCTCAGGCACGGACACCAACTGACTCGTCTGTGATGCAAATCTGCAACCACTTTATATGTCTGGATATATTTCCAATAGTCATCATATTCCTACATCGGCTATGTTTTGTCACTATTGAACTTTACGGCCATCTCCTGGAATTTAAGATGTATGGCATCGCTGAGGGCAGACTTCCACCTTGGCCAAATGTCGTGTCTCTCAATGTTAGTCAAATAGAAAGTAAATTCTTAGAGCCACCCTGTGACTTGGATCTGCTCCAAAATATAATGGGTTCCTTCTCGGCCCACGCAACACCCTGACACCAAGTTTCATGGAAATAGTTTTGGTAGGTTTTGTGCAGTCCTGCTTACAGTGAGACAAACAAACCACACCGGACACATGACCTCCTTAGCAGAGGTACATATCTAATATCGTGTGCCATCTAGTGTCTGAGAGCGGTAATGCATCTCAGAAATCCTGTGCCCTGTTTGCTGTGTACTGAAAATACTACTGAGGATACTGAGAGAAAAGTGGCTAACATTACCAAACCAAATTGCAAAATAAATTATAAATCAATAGTCACAATTCTATTTGAAACTAGAAATGTGTGTGTGTGTGTGTGTGTGTGTGTGTGTGTGTGTGTGTGAGAGAGAGAGTGTGTGTGTGTGGGTTCACTCTGATATCTCTAACCTGTCACAAGTTTTATGGAGATTTCTTAAAGTTCTGGACTCTCATAGACATCCTGAGGGATTGTTTAGAACAGGAAGTGTAAAACCAAACACACTGCAGCTGAAGCCAGTCAGTGGAAGAGAGAGATGCTGGCGGAGTCCTCTACTGTCAGGATTCTATCATTAAAATATCGTTCATTAGAACTGAACCAGTTTAAAAAATCAACATCATAATTAAACCCTGCTGAGTTAAAAACATCCTGTGTTCAGTCCGTGTTGTATCCTGTGCTGGGTTTCTGAATTTATTGCATACAAACATTGTTCATTTTCATTGGACAATATTAATGTAAAATGAAATATTTACGTGATCAATCATTTATTTTGTCACATCAGACTGATCTTAAAACAGCTACAAGATTAGATTTTTGTGCCAGATTTTTTGGAATGATATATTCTTCAACATTTTACTTTTTGGACAACATTATTTTAGCATTTCAGAACTAAAATGAAAACAATATCACATTCTTGTGCCCTGCTACAGATTTGAAGATTATAGGAGTCCTGCACAGATATAAACATGCAGCAGTATGGGGGAAATAAAGTGTTTAGTAAATGGAAGACATTTGAGCTGTTATTGAGTGCTGCACCGAATCTTCTTTTCACAAAGCCCATGAAGAGTAAGGCTGCACCGGATATCGTTCCAGTTGGCTGTTACTGGAACATCCCGAAATCGAATTTCAGCACAGTCCTCATCAGCGTAGGGAAGCCCAGAGTTATTCGGCTCATTGATCATCCAGTATCTAAAACACACATGGAGGCTCAGTGAAATTCATGACATTACAGGAAAAACCATCATCAGTTCTACTGCTGCAGATTCATGCAGCCAATCAGTGACAGCTGTGTCAAGTGGTTACACACAGTGACACGCCCACTAGATTTGGTGGGCTCAGCACTAACACTGTCCATCTACTGATAGATACTACATTTTAGCCTCACATCTAATATCAGTAGCCATGACCTGAGATTCTTCCATACCCAGATTCCAGAGGTGTGTTATCCACCCATTTCCACTGTCCCTCCTGCTCACGATCAGTCAGTCCGATCCATACGTTCTTCCCAAGTCCAGAAACAAATTGCTGCAAGTAAAACAAAAATTATGTTGAGTTATCCATAAGCAAATATTGATTCACTTCAGAGCTTAGCTTCTTCCCTGCATTCCCCTCACCTGTTCTTCTTTGCTGTTGATGATCACCAGATCTGCTCCTGTCATTAAGCAGTCCTGTCTGCTCCACTCCCAGGTTTTTGGAGAGTAAGTGATGCGGTAACAGCTGGACAAGAACCTCATCCATCCATACGGACAAGAATCTTCAGCAGGAATACAGTCAACACTATCAATTAACGTCTTGATGATGTTTGGTTAGTTTCATATTTTTAGCAGTTATAACTCACCTATGTCAGTAAGCTTCTTCTGTATTGCATCCCTCTCAGATTTCAGAGCGTTGCAGCTGCTGTGTAACTGGTTTCTCTCTGAAGTCAGTTTGTTGTTTTGGTTCTGTAACATGATTCTCTCTGTAGTCATGATGTTATACCTGCTCTGTAACGTGTCTCTCTCTGTAGTCATGACGTTATACCTGCTCTGTAACGTGTCTCTCTCTGTAGTCCAGTTATTATTGCCTATCTGTATCTGACGCAGCTCTTCGTTGTGTTTAATACACAGCACAATGATTACAGCCAGTAGGAGGACACACAGGAACCCCAGCCCCACTGCAGCCGTTTTACTGATGTTCACCTTTCTCCTTTCACAAGCACCTGCAGAAACTACAAAAGGAACATGGTTACTCTTTCACTACTGCTTTGTAGAGATATATGATATTTTAATGATTTTGACAGACTGCTAACCAGACAGAGATAAACCACATGAAAGTGGATGTTAGAGAAATGTTACATGATGATTTGTATGAGTCAATATATTTAATAATAAAAAATTATCTCTTAGACTTTAAAAAAATAAATATTATAAATACATATTATTATGTATTTATAAAAAACATTATTATACATTTTTGGGGCTTTTTTCTTTTGATAGTGATAGCATTGTCTTTCCCTTCTATTGCTTTTTATTTAAATAAACTTTTGAAACCTCTATTAAGCACATGTAAAGAACAATTAGTTCACCTCTAGTGATCTTTTTAATGTGTAAGAAAAAATATATAAAATTTTCTGCAAAAATGTATTGACTTTAGCTCTACATAATTTAATTTAATTTTGTTTTTTAACAAGAAATGAAATTATTATTAAATTTAGATTCATCACACAATAGTTTGACAGCATGCAGAGTGTGTTTTAAATGTATGTATAAATTTATATTTTAAAAATTACTTTTTTGTTTTTTTTACCTGGGATGTCAGGTCTTGAGTTCAGGTAGATGTTGTCATATATTTCACTCTGATTAGAATTCTTTTCAGCCTCATCCACGTTCATGTAGATGCTCTCAGAATCGCTGTCGTTCTCCATAAGCTCCATGGTCCTGATTAACATTCACACTGAAGGGATGCTGCTGCTGTCTGTCTCGCTGTTTGTTGTGGTTATATCATGTGATGTACATCGGGGTTTTTTTCTTTCCCTTGTGCAAAGGAGCATAAAAGATAATATGCGCAACAGAAATATGTTTCTAATTTCTGTTCATGAAGGCTGTCCACCTAAGATGATTATTTTCCTATAACAGCATGTCCCCAAGTGTTTTATTCCTCACATACTACATAAATTTACCCACAATTACATTCTTTTATTAATTACAGAAATGCCTGTCATTTTAAAAAATCTTTCTACCTGTTTATCCTCTGCGTGGCTGTGCTGCTGCATGGCTGAGCCTGATCCCACACAGACAGGGATGGAGGGAAACACCTCACGCCGTGTCTGTCTGAGCAATATCACTATGAATATCAATATATCAGTATTAATATCAGTATCAAGATCAATGTCAGTATCAGTATTATCAGTATCGGTATCAATATCAGTATCAGTATCAGTATTAGTATTGGGCCGATAGCAGCAAAAAAAAGATATTCTCACCCTGGAGGAAACACATTGAATATTTGTTTTGTAAGAAATGACAAAGAATTTAAATTAGATTTAGAAAACAAATGTATTTTTGGAACTGGAAATGTTTACATACACAGACTGTTTTTTCCCTTCTGTTACTGATTTTATTATATTTATACTTTAATATATGTATTATATTTAAAATCTAAGTGATGGATCAGTATCAATATCAGTACTGGGCAGATACCAGAAAACACTGTGGATCAGATATTGGAGAAAAGATATCAGATATTAGATCTGCAGGAAATTACAAAGAACTGGATTTGGAAAAAATTGTATTTTTGGAACTGTGAATGTTTTTTCTTTTGTTACTTATTTTATTCTATTTATACTTCGTTATATTTACAATTTAAGTGACGTTTGTGTGAAGGAGTTTTCGTGAAATGCTTCAGTTTAAAAAAACACATTTTAAAACTTGGTCGTTTTTAAAGAAATCATTAGCGGTATCAGCCGATACTCAGGCTTTCAGTATCGATATCACCATCATGTCGTCTCTCTGTGAAACCTGTAGACTTAACCAAATTCATGTGCTTTGATTTTGTTTGTTTGTTTGTTGATTGTTTGTTTTTGTTTCTTACAGTCCTGAGTTTTGGTGTGTATTATACAGTCCTGTGAGTTGGTGCTGCCCCGGGTTTTAGGTACAGTCCATTGCGTTTGACGTTATCAACACGTCACGTAGAAAAATGGCGGCGTAAAGCGCGTTCCCGAGCTATCGACTGTATGCGCGTTCACGGGAAGCTGTGAGCTGCGTAACATGCACGGGGGGGAAATTGAGCTAGCTAACATTTCTGATTGACGATACATGTTCCGTTTTCAGGTAAATCCTTTATTTCGTGTTTGATTTTTATCTCCGTTGTCTGTTTCTTGAAATCTAACGGAGCGTTTTCAGACGCGCGAAGTCATTTTTGTGTCTTTGTTTACGGACACAACCGGCTAAGCTGGCTAGCTGGCTAGACTAAAAGCTGGCAGAGTGTGTTGTGAGGCCTGTGTTACTTTTCCCATCCGTTTTCAGACAAATACCGTATTCCGTACTGTGATTGGTTACTGGCTTATGCCTACACACAAAATGTCGAATAGGCGCTTGTGAGTATGAAGAGCTGGTCAATCACAGCGGCGGAGGCGGGCTTTGTGGAAATGCGGGCGGGAAAAGGCCTAAACTAAGCTGAACACCGGTGTTACTTTTATCGAAAGTGTAAAGGAGATATCAGGATTTCCGAGCTGGTTCCTAGTCTAAACAAATATTATTTATATTGATTTAACTTTAAATTGTATGAATTGTAAGTGTATTTGATTTACAACTGGGAATGTACTTGCATAATGGAGATTATGTTAAGTAACTAAGTAGTTAGTTTGTTGGCTGCATGAAGAGGGTAACTAACTAATAGTCTTGTTAGTCTAATTAACTAATTAAAAGAGCAAAGAGTTGTTTTCAATTATTAAACCCTCAACTGCATAACTAGCTATTCAAGTCTAATGCAAATATTATAAAACCCTGCTGAGAATAACATCATTATGCTCTCATTAAACATATAAACAGTGCAAAAGTTTGTATCCTCTCTGTTTTACTGCATATTATATTTGCTTTATTAAACAAAATCAGTAAAACAGAATTCCATGTTTAATTAAAGCTTTGACACATCATTCTAAACAGCCTATTACAGCAACAGGCCCTAAGTTTATATTCTCATTGACGTTAAATTGGTTAATTTATTTAAATTTGCTTCATTGGAGTGTTAAGTTTTGTTTAAAGTGCCAGCGGTGTGCTGTGGGTTAGTGGGCATCGCACTCCAGATGAAATTTGCGTCAGGTGTAGGATTGAGTCACATACCCAGTCTAGTCTCCGTTCACACTGACAGATGACAGACACCCGTTTCATACGAGTGCGATGACGAGGTGCGATTTAAGAGACTCGGCCTGCGTTCGTGTTACAGGACTCTTTACTCCGATCATATCTGTATCCTGACAGCTCATGTTTGTGACTGTAAAGTGACCCAAATCACCACGATCTCCATTCTCCCACTGAGTCCAGTGGTGGTGGGTGAGTGAGTTATTCGCTCTGATTGTCTTCCTCATGTTCTGATTTACTCTGTTCACCTCCAGTCCTTTGATGATGACTGCACCCTGGAGGAGGAGGAGGAGGGTCTGGTAGAGGAAGAAGATGAAATTGACCAGTTTAATGATGACACGTTTGGAGCTGGAGCAATCGGTAATCCTGCAGCGTTCACACACTTGCTTCTGCTGAGAGACACTGAGTATTGTTAAATAATGAACAGAATTACAGAACTGCACTTATATTTATTCGACTTTACTCTGGCTCGGCTCTGATACAGCTTAAATGAATAAATTGTAAATTATTCTTGGTAACTTGCTGTGGTGTAGGAGGAATACACCACTTGGGGGTGTGCTGATGGAGGAAAATAATTCAACTTCATGATGGAAACAGTAACACTCTGACTCACGACCCCCCTCCCTCCACAGATGATGACTGGCAGGAGGAGCATGCGCGGCTGGCGGAGTTGGATGAGAGGGACGGGCTGCTTGGAGGTGGTGATGTGCCCTCCATCGTCTCTCCTCCACCCAAACCTCATGCCCTCCCCCCACCCCCTACTTCCTCCCTCTCTCTGCTCGGCTCTGAGGACAAGGCCGGGGGCGACCTGGCCGAGTCTCTGGCCCATCTCATTCTCGACTCTGATCCTGCCATCGCGGAGGTGGGCGCGGCTGAGCCGGACAGATCCCGCCTCCCACCATCAGCCCCACCCAATCAGAATTTGCCTCCAGGTTTGAGTGGCGTGTCTCGCTCGCTGCTCAGCTACCAGCAGCAACAGCACCTCCTGCACAGAGGGAAAGTGCCGCTGCAGCAGGTTCAAGCTTTTAACTTGCGCTCGCGCACACACACACACACACACACACACACACTGTGATCATTAATCCGGACTGTCTTTTATTTATCAGATGAACTCGCACAGTATTTGGGAGAACAACATGGGCTTCGGTCCTGTTAATGTTGCACATGGACTCGTCACACACATGGAGGTAAAACACAAATGCTCACACACACACACCTTCAACTTCACCCTGTGTGTTATCTCATTGTGAAATGCATAAAAGAAAATTTCTTATTTTAGCCATGTAGTGTACTTCAGTTGTCTCTGTATTTAACATTTTTATAAGATTAAAAAATCTATTTTGTAAATTTAATAACATTGAACATTGTGATTTTTTTTCCGTAAAAAAAATGTATGTATGTAAATTAGCTTTTCTAATAAGGAATATATGGTGATGAGTGTTGATGTGTACAGAAAGTCTAGAAATAAGTATAAAGTAGGTTTCTGTACAGATTTATAATTTTCTATGACTGCTGTAACGTTAGTTATGTTAATTTAAATAAAACAATTTATAAGTGCTGGTTTACCTACATCTTTATTTCTCGCAGGACTCGCCGTTACTGTCCATGATGAAAGATCTTCCAAAGCGGACTCCCCCGATCAACAGGGAGGAGGGGCGGGATTTGTCTGAAAGGGTCCCGCCCCCTCGGTCTTCCTCGCCTGTTATCGGAAGTCCACCTGTAAGAGCGATACCTATCGGAACTCCGCCCAAGCAGCCCATGAGCCACGCCCTGAATCAGCAGGTACGCTTACAGCACAGCATTTCTCAGTTCTACTCCAGTCTAATTCAGCCAATGAAAAGAGGGAAAAGTGCTGATTCGATCTAAGGCAGTGTGTCGTTGCTGAATATAATCTGGATGTTTATTCTGTGCAGATTAGAGACAGGAAGTCTCAGTGTGGATGATAATGCAGCTTTAAAGGTGCAGTTTGTGATTTTAGAGAAAATAAATATTAAAAACACTTAGTTTTGTTGTGTTCTGGTTACGGAAATTAGCTTCACCCACAATATGGAACAGAACTGCTGGGCTTCTCCCTTCACACTGCTGCTGTAAACTTTTAAACGTGTGTGTGTGTCGTGTGTGTCGTGTGTGTCGTGTGTGTCGTGTGTGTCGTGTGTGTCGTGTGTGTCGTGTGTGTCGTGTGTGGCTTTCTCTCGCCTCAGATCCACCATCCTACTGCGGTGCATGTGAGGGCTCCAGTTCCTCACCGTTACCCTCCTCCCTTCCCTGAGCGCCTCTCACCCAACGCCCTGCTGAACATCGCCGTGAGTCTCTCGCACACACACATACTTCATTTAAACCTGACACACTCTGTGTGAAGAGATGATTAATCCATTATGTTGGTTATACATTCTCATTTATAAGCCACTCCCACACAATTTAATCAATTATTAATTGATTAATTCGCATGACTGACTGTTAAAATGTTTATTTTATGCAGGTCTAGTGATATTCAGCAATGACAGTTAATATAATAATTATAATAACTTCTTGTTATTAAAAATCTTGATTATTTATCACAGTTGTTCAGCCAGTTTTTTTTTAATCTATCTCGTGTTAATCATTTTGAGTTGGTTAATAAGTGTTAATCACATTGCTATTAACACAACACTGCTACTGTTAAAGTAAATATGTACAACTACCTGTGTTAAAGAAGCAATGCTACACTGTGCTACTGGATTAGCTGTATTATGTGTAGAAAGAATAATAATAATAATGAAAGAATTATATGTAAAAGTAAGTTAAAGAGATTTTTCCTCCATTATTTCTCGGTCAGAACTCTCCACTGTGTCGTCCTCCGTTCCCGCCTGGAGTCGCTCCTGTCCTTTCTCAGATACAGCGAGCCCAACTGCTCAACTCTCAGGTAACACGCCTTTACACCGTTCCCAAATCCATCACAGCACCACCGGAGTCACGATATAAAGCTCTAGTGTGTGTTATGTCTACATTTTTAGTAAGAGTCACGCCTTGTATTGTGAGTAAAACTGCGTGTGTCCTGCAGGTGGGCCCGTTCCCCCGGGGTCCTGCTCCGGCTCCTCCCATGCTGCCTGGTGCTGCTGGAGGCTTCAGGCCTTACTTTGGGCAGCCGCCTCCTAGAGTGGGTCCTCACGGCCCTCACGGCCCCCATCCGAACCACGCCCCTCCATCTGGCCACGCCCCTATTCGCCACAACACCACGCACCTCCACCCCCAGCACCGCAGGATGCTCACGCAGAGGATGCAGAGCAGAGGGTGTGTTTTTATATACAATAAAATGAGCATTTACATAAAAATGTGATGGGCGTGGTCTAATATTCTACTGACCATGCTTGATTCACAGCTTTGAGTGAACATTCAACTTATTGCAGTGCCCCGTGTAGTGAGAATCAGGACTGATCAGTGTCCTAGTATAGTACAACAGTATAGTAGCTGTGCTCACTAGGTTAGCTTTCAGTTACTCGCTAGGTTAACTTTATCCAAGATTAGCCCCGCCCACTTTATGTACAAACGGGAGTGAGTGAGGATTATAGCAGTGTAGTGAGAGAGTGATCGTTTTCTCTTTGTTCTTTCTCTCGCTCTCTCTCGGTGTGTGCTCAGTGGTGGAGTGAGAGGCGGAGGAGGTGACAGGAGGATCAGGGACCCCTACAGTAATCTGATGACTCAGAAGGAGAAGGACTGGGTGGCTCGCATTCAGATGATGCAGCTGCAGAGCACTGATCCTTACCTGGACGACTACTACTACCAGGTACGCGCGCGCACACACACACACACACACACACACAGTAATTCCTAGACTCTAGATCTGACCCGACCTTTACCCATTGGTGTTTAATGTGAATGTTCAGAATTACTATGAAAAGATGGAGAAGCGTCAGGAGCGAGACCGAGACAGCAGCCGGAAGGAGCACACCACCAAACTCATCACTCCTCAGGTGGCTAAGATCGAGCACACCTATCGCCCAGGTAAACACACACACGAGCGCACACACACACACACACACACACGCGATTCTCTGTTAATGCATTCTGACTTTTAACTGAACGTGTGTGCGCGCAGTGCAGTTTGCCGGTTCTCTGGGTAAACTCACCGTGTCCAGTGTGAACAATCCGAGGAAGATGATCGATGCCGTGGTGACGAGTCGCACTGATGACGAGGTTAGACCTTTATCTCTCGCTGATTAAAATTGTGTGTGTTGTATCTGTACATCTTTGTGTGTGTGTTCAGTTTGATCTCTTAAAATGCACTGTGATTGGATTTGTTCAGGAGAAGAGAGAGAAACAGGTGTGGAATAAGAGACGGCAGATCCTCTACACTGTGGAAAAGGTGAGCAGGATTCAAACCGCAAGCCAACTTTTAAATTTTCATAATTAAATATCCGGATAATTGAGATCACATAATTTACATATAGTCACCTAATGGAATGCTGTAGAAGCATGTTGCGTAAACATTTTGCCAGGATGCCACTTGTCATCTGATGTAATTACAGTGTCTTGTCACTAGGGGGCAGTATCAATCTTAGAGTCCCCTGGTATTATAAATAACCTGACAACATTATAACTTTTGAACATTTTGGACGTCTGTGTACAAATGATCAGTTTTCACTTCCTGTATTTTCCACAGTATGAAGATGAACTTCAGCCTGTTGTGTTGCAGCGTAAATGTGCATCACAACAAGCTGTGATTCTTAAGGACATTTGACAGCCATGTCATAAAGAAGTTATGTCCTTCTGTTTCACATCTGTGTGTGTGTGTGTGTGTGTGTGTGTGTAGATGTACAGCCTGCTGCTAGAGGTGCAGGACTTTGAGAAGAAATTTCTCCAAACCCCAGAGGAGGAGAGGGAAGCTCTGCTGGAGCAGCACAAAACCAACACACTGCAGCTGTACAACTCACTTCGAGAGAAAGAGTGGGACGAAAGGTACGGAGACGAGACGAGTCAGCGTCATCAGTTCATCAGTCAGAATCATCAGACGTCCTGTATTAATGTAATCAAATGTGAAGGAACTTACAACATTATCCAGTACTCTGTGTGTGTATTTAGAGTGAGTGATGAGCAGTGTTTGATGATCATGTCGGTGCGTAAAGGGAAACGCCTCATCGCTAGGCTCCTCCCTTACCTGTCTTCGTCCCAATCTGCTGCTGTCGTCATGGGAATCGCCCGCAATCTTCCCGCTCTGGCCAAGAAGGACAGACAGGATCAGGTAACCATGCCCACATTCAGTGGCCACCTCTGTTCTAGTTTTTCTGTCTTGTATCTTTACACACACTGAGTTCTACATTGTGAAAGTGTCGTACACAGCTAGCCCCGCCCACAAAATGCCACAAAACCCATAAGCTAAAAAACCTAAATGCCAGGTAAAAGTTAAAAGGGCACCTCCTAAGTGTGGCATGCATTAAAGCTTGCAGTAAAGCAGCTCAGACACAGCAGCATGTCGGCTACCATACACACACCCCATCTACTCCTCCTTTATAGGGTCCCATTACATTTGTTTTTGTCTATGGATTTGTTCTGGAACGTTGTTAAAGTGGAGTTACCGTGTTTCACACGAGGCTAGTTGAAATAAATGATAGTATTAGTTGGGGGGAGTTGTTAGTAAATGTTTTAGTAGAGTAGTAGATTGTTTTATTGTACGTTGTAAATAGTGTGTGTGTGTGTGTGTTTGTGTTTTCCCCCGTAGGTGCTGTGCTGGTTGGTGGAGCCGGTTGCGGCTGTGATCCAGTCCATGTCGAGCTCCGCCCTCACTGATCTGCTGCAAGAGCTGCAGGGGGGCGACGGCCACTTTCCACGCGTGCTGCAAAATAAAGTAATTTACACACACACACAGATACGCACAGAGACAGACAGGTCTGAGAATCATGTGGTTGATTACTGTGAACTCTGGGCTGTTGCAGTTTGGTGTGACGCTGCTGTACCTGATCCTGAGCGAGGGAGAGAGAATGCAGAGCTCTGATCCTAACTGTCAGCTCATGGATGATAATCGCTGGTGAGTTCACAGTCACGTGATCACCGTATCGAACTAATGCTCCTCCAACTCTGTTATACAGCATATGTAATGTTCTCGTGTCATGTTGCAGGACAGAGTCAGTGTTCTCTGTGACCAGGGAGCTGTTACAGGTTCCCCCCTCCTCCCTCTCTGCTCCCCTCTTCACCCCTCCCAACCTCCTCTCTCTCTTCTCACGCTATGTTGACCGGCAGAGGCTCGAGCAACTGCAGGAGAAACTACAGTGAGTTTTACATCTCTCTTGAACGTGTACGCGCGCACGCGCACACACACACACACACACACACACACACACACACACACACACACACACATGTGCATATACACAGATGCTAATAGAAACCTATTTTCAGCCCTTATAATTACCACATAAGATAACAGACACAATTATTTACATTTAAAATATTTTAAATTTTAATTAGTTTATATTGTTTTAATTGTTTAAAATGTGTTTATTTAAATTAATTGTTCATTTCTCCTGGCCATTATGTTTTGCCCCCCTCTATAGCAGCCTCACACTTCACACACCTTTATAACTCCCTGAGTAGCGTACCGTACAATGACAGATCCTCAGTCGTCTGGGGAACCGTGGTTAAAATGGCATGATGCTGGTTACCATGGATACGCCGTTACCACTTTTTGGATGACCGGAACTGTGCATTGTTCTGTTTTTGCTGCACACTGGAGTCAAAACTCAAACCTGCCTGCAAACACATCAGTGCACATTAGAGTTTGGCTATGAGAGTCTGTGTGTCATTTAGACCCGAATACACATCACTAACACTGCAAATGTGGGCGTAGTGCAGATGTGCCCAGATGTTCACCTGATCAGCAAATTGGATTGAGAGATGCTGTGTTCTGTTCTGTTCTAATAACTGCTGTGATTTCTTTGTATTTCTCAGGATCACTGCCTTGTCCAGGTAGAAGTTACTTCACCCATCGAGTCGCTGTCCACTGTGTGTGTGTGTGTGTGTGTGTGTGCATGAGAGCGAGAGAGAGAGAGAGAGAGAGAGAGAATATTTAGGGCTCATAATTATTTTAATCATCATAAAACTGTCACTTTCTTATTTTCCCCACTTATTAGTCGTGCGTGGGTATGTGTGTGTGTGGGTGTGATTGCGTCCGATGAATTTGGAGATGAACAATCCACATTTTTAAATATGTTGTTAACATGATGCCTGTGATAAAACATGAATTAAAAGTATTTCTATTGTATAAAACAGACTCTTGAATTCTTCCTGTTGAAGTTCAGACGTCACTCTGAGACACTCAGACAGATTAACGATTGCAGTTTCTACACTCAAGTCTCAGTCATTAAACCATGGATTACTTCACCTGGATATTAGAAACTTAAGGATAACTCCAGTGATATGAGCCGTGGTCCTCATGGTCCTACTGAAGCTCTTGCAGCATGCTGAGTACTGTGTGACTCTGTACTATACAGTTACAGAAGCGAGTTATTTATAATCACACACCCCGCTGTCTCCCAGAGGAGTCTGGTTCTCTTCAGTCTGGTTCCTCTTAAGGCTTCTTCCTCATGATGTCTCAGGGGGTTTTCCTCTTTACCTCTGGTTACTCATTAGAGATCTCATTTCTATCCAGATTTCTGTAAAACTGCTGTGATGAGGTCCATTGTTAAAATCACTATATAAGTTAAATTTAATTGACTTATGAACAAGTTGGACTGAAAAATTCTGAATAAATAAAAGTTAAACACATATTAGCTAGACAATAAGGGCTACAATATAGCTGTGAGTGGGTGGGTTTCCAGTTACATAGACGTTCCTTCTTTTACCTGCTCACACATTCTGAAATGTACGGAAACAATAAGCAGGCAACAAGAAGTGTGTTTTACCAACCAGCAGTTATTCTTAAAAACAATTAGAGAAATTTGGTGTCCAGATGTCACCATATCACAGACGAAGTAACTTGAAAGTTACTGTGTTGATCAGCAGTGTTTATGAGGATTGTGTATGAGGTGTGAGAGAGGTTTGAACCTTCATTACATTTATTTTACTCTCCATGTGTGGCTGTTTCATCAGAGAATGTGATTATGGACACCTCTTATTGAAATGATCCATTTTGTTGTATTTTTTCTTGCAAGAAAGGCGATTATTTTAAAGTGTATTGGCTCGGTTTAAATGTTAAGAAACTTCAGTTTAAACTGTTCGAAAGTGATGGGAAGAAGAAAATTTCCGCCCGAACAGGGACTTGAACCCTGGACCCTCAGATTAAAAGTCTGATGCTCTACCGACTGAGCTATCCGGGCTTCAGGTGTGCAGAAATACCGTTACTCCTGGAAGAACATAAGAGCGTCATTTAGGTTGCATTTGCGAATATATTTAATTTAATTGTATTTACATCTGGATACAGGATTATATATTTCGCTTAATTTGCAATGTCGTGCGGATGAAGAAAACAAAATTAATGCCATGGTCATAAATATAAAGGCGATTATAATTATGTCAATTTGGCCAGATCAGTTGTGTCAGTATAATGCGATAATATAGATAAAATTCCTATCTCTTTAAAATCTTTATTTTGACGTGAGATTCAGTTTATCAAAAATCACAACGGTTCATCGTAATTGACGCTACAGAGATGCTGGGTGGCCGCCAGAGGGCGCTCAATACCCATCAATAATCCATACTGCTTTTATATAGATTATATTTTTAACTCTTGTCTCAGAAGAGGTTTGAAGATTGGACGACAATTTCATTTTGGTGTTTTAAATTGATTAACAGAAGATTTATGAGCGGAATTATTATTATTTTGATTTGAAAGATATTCTTCTGAAAAGAGAAACGTTGTACATTCATAGGTGCAATTACTCACATACTCAACAGGTGGCTCCGTGGCGCAATGGATAGCGCATTGGACTTCTAGTCGAACACTGGAGTAGTGATTCAAAGGTTGTGGGTTCGAGTCCCACCGGAGTCGCATTTTCTCCGTCCTCCACATTAAAATAATCCGTTTAAATCTGTGAATCACCTTACATTTTGATGACGCTTTTAATCGTCGATTTTTTTTCAAGGTTACTCGTGAAAACTTCTGTCCGGCATATTTGCAGTAAATATATTCAAAAATATCACTGTTATTCATTCATACAAAACATACAGTTTAAAAATTGCACGAACGTATATGAGAGTGAAAAACAATAATCCAGTAAACTACATCTAAAAAGAGTAAAGCGAAGTGTATAAAATAACCGACACCATATTAGCCTTTGTCACTAGCCATACAGCGACGCTTCCGCCATATTGGAAAGGTCACGATTTGATTATTAAAGACAATTCTGGTCTTTACATGATGCTTCTCTACCCTGATAAAATCGGCTGTAACTCACTTCATGTTCAACCAATTTTCGCAAAGTTTGCCTTGCTCTAAATGTCGTAATTTTGTACAAATATAAATATTTTAAGATCAATGTTTCCAATGACCCCAATTCCTTAAAAACGCCACTAAATCAGGGCTATGCAGCCTAAATGTAGACATGTTTGAAAAATGCTAATAAACCAAGACCAAACAAACAAAAAAACAGTAATAAAATGTAACTTCACCCTTCCTTAACTCTTAAGGACCATCATCAAGGAAAAACATGTTTCCAGAGCATCACCTGTTAAAAGTTAGTTATTATTATATTTTTTCTTTGTTTATTTGTGTGTTTTGTTTTCTTTCCTTTTCTTTTTGCTGTCAGTGATTCTTATGTACAAGAGCTGCACAACGTGTCTGTATTTTTGTATATAATCACAATGACGCTCTAAATATATTTCAAGTAAACCCGACCGTTTCCTCTCCAAGATGGCAGCGCCGTTGACGTGCCTAGCTTGTTTCCGGCCAGGTTAACTGCGCATGCGTATTCACTCCCCGGTATCGAGCATTAGGAAATCCTCTGTGTAGAGAAGATTCGAGACGTTCGTGTGAGAGAGAGTTAAACAGGAGAAACTCAGGTCGATGAGAAAAGAACCTTTATTACATCACACAGTAAGGGGAATTATATTGATAAAAATAAATTGGTAATGATGTACAAAGTTAGTAGCTAACGTGACGGTTTATTTTGAAGTAGATAGCTAGTTACTGTGTTTTGCTAATCTGGTGATATGCAGTAGCCTGGTGAAGACACCAGTCTTGTCTTTTTACTAAAAATGTGGATAATCATTTTTCTTTTCTTCAGTGCTTAACTAAAAAAATGTCGAACAGAGATGCTCCTGATTCACTTTGACATGTTCTGGATATTTGGTAAAAATCTGAACTGACTGTTATTTTTCACTACATTGAGCTTTAGAGAAATACCTACTCAGTGTTTACAACGTAAATAAATCACAGTGTAATTATATTACACTTCATCCATTGTGATGTTTTTTTTATCAAATATTTGACTCAATATGACTAAGGAGCAAGTCCCTAAGAGATCTATACCTTGGAGTGCAAAAGTTTTCACCCCCTCAGGATTTACAGAAGCTCCTAACTCGAACTTTTCTGAATGGGATATAAATTAGTTTATTCTCTAATAACTACCATTTCCACCAGTTTCATATCCTCTAAACAATATTATGATCCTCTTGGTTGTAATGTTCACTTTTGTTTGTTACTGTTACCTCTGACTGATGTTCTAGGACTTTTTATCCAGAAAGTGGAAGAAACCCCACATTTTCAATTTGCCCTTGACATTAAATTTTCTAGTAAAATTAACAGTTAAATAAGATTTGAATAATTGTTTGTACATTGAGATCACCCCGTTTCCGCCCGTGCGCACAAAGCTACGCCCCAAAAACCTATAGCGGTCAGCTAGAGTTAGCATGATGATGCGTTCACGCGAACATTCACCTGCCTGAAGGCCGAGTTATAACTCTATAAACGTGCACCTTCTCTCCATCATGATTTATTTATAAGGCATTGAATCCTATAAGACTTTGAGTCGTTGGGCCGTGGCTATAAAATACCTGACAAGAGGCCAAGCCAAATACAAACACAAGATTTTTCCACATATGTAATACACCTGTTCTGAGAAAATGATTTGATCATTTCTGTAAAACTCTTCCTTATCTGTATCAATAAGAAATTGAAAATGTTGACTGTTGCACCTTTCTAACCTACTCGCAAGCACTGCAAGTCAGTTTAAGATTTCCGCACAGTGTTATTATTTTGTATAGCTGTACCATCATGTAAAGGGAAACAGGCGCACGTTGCTCTTTACAGAGAGCTCCGGATTCAGATCGGTACCCGAGCGTTCTTCTGATCCAGCTTCTTCGTCTTCCTGTTAGCTTTGTTCTGTCAGTTGTTAGGATTGTCTTATTTCAGACGTTCTTTATGTAAGTGAAGTAGTGAGACGTTTTACCTTTTTTCCACCCAAAGTCATGATGCATAAAAATGCATGATAAGGAATCTACCTGGATTATATTATAATCTGTGGTGTGTGTGAGTAACTGCACTTCCTGCCCCCTCCAGTTTAATCTTCTCTGTGGCCATCATGGTGAAGGAGACGGCTTTTTATGACGTCCTGGGCGTGAGTCCCAGCGCCAGCCCTGACGAGCTGAAGAAAGCTTATCGCAAACTGGCCTTGAAATACCATCCGGACAAGAACCCGGCCGAGGGGGAGAAGGTGAGCGCCTCATCAGCGTGGGGGTTATCTTCAGGGGCAGGGAGAGACGGGACGCTCCGCCGCAAAGGCTGTGATATGATTAGAAAGCCGAAATCTTAAACCGTCGCCATTGTTTTATTTCTGTAACTTACTGTGTGAATTTATTCATTCAGGCCATTTTTAGACATCATTTTAAATCTTTGTAAACTTTCATCATTTTGTCATGTTTATATTTTATGGCTTTAAAATGTTCATAAATTACAAAAAAAAAAAATATGCATGTTGAAGATTCTCTTCACCAGCATTTAAGGTGCTGGTAATATTTATGGTAATAGGAAACATGTCCTAGTTCATTTTTTATTTTTGCATTGTATAATGCTAGCTGTTTTTTTTTTCCAGCTAGGAATCTTTCTCTGCATCTGAATCTCAAATGTTTTATTGACAGACCGTGCAGCCAGTAGAATCTACAACTCCTCCTGTAATTATTCCTCCTGAAGCTGGTGGATGTTTGGATGACAGGAAGTGTAGGAAAATTAAACAAGTTACCATTGGTAGATAAAAAAAAAAGAAAAAAAAGATGATTTTAGCCCCTTTGTGGTTTTCTTTGCTTTCAGATTTCACTTTTTGTAGTTTGTGATATTAATATTCATTGTGCACTCATTAATATTCATTGTCTAACCAACCCAGATTTTAATACTGAATGTATTTTCACCTGGTGTAGTTTTGTATACACTGTGGGTGTGTGTCATGCTGCACCATCATCCTAAAGATGTGTGTGATGATAAAACTTGCTTTCCTTTGTTACATCACGGTGAGCGGTTCCTGCCTTTCCAGTTTAAACAGATCTCTCAGGCGTACGAGGTGCTGTCCGACACGGAGAAGAGACAAGTGTACGATCGAGGAGGAGAGACGGCCATTAAGGAGGGTGGGAATGGAGGTGGAGGAGGAGGCTTCAGCTCCCCCATGGACATTTTCGAAATGTTCTTCGGAGGAGGAGATCGCATGCGGCGAGAGAGGAGAGGTACGCCACCTCCTCACGTGAATACCTCTTCTATACATCAACAGACCACACATCTCGTATTTTACACACACTTTACGTTTCTTCCTGATAAATTACAGCAGTAACGCACTCGTAAAGTTCTCACGTTGGAAAAACAACCTCCTTCTGCTCTGCGTTTAACAGAACAAAGATTAGTGTTTGGTTATGTAAAACATTTTTTGTACACTTTAATCAAATATTTAAAAATAACATTTTCCTCAGGCAGGATTAATCCTGCAGGTTTTGTTTTTCTGTGTTATGTGCTGTGTCTGCAACTTTACACCTGAGTCACAAGGGTTTTATTTTCTCCTGTTCCTGTAGTGGACAAGAATTTATATACAGAAAATCACTAAATGTTTAAAATTTGGGACTAAAACCCAGAGTGAAATCTGCAGATGTGTGAGACAGGAACTTTATCCAACTTTCCAGCACAGTATTTATTGTAGTTCCGATAATGTTACAAAGTGTCCAGACGCCGTCACAGCCATACTACAGCCACCCAAAAAGTAGTCCCATCTCTGAAAGGAGCAATTCTACACATTTAAATTTCTATACTATATACAAATAGTTTTAACCGCAGAGTTTTCTGTCAAAAACATTTCTAGACAGCGTTTACCTTCTGTTCTGTTCTCAGTGCAGGGAAACATCGTGACGTATAAACAGTCTGAAGGATGTGATTATAGTATGATGTCTCGTGTTCTCAGGGAAGAATATTGTGCATCAGCTGACCGTGTCTTTGGAGGATCTGTACAACGGAGCCACCAGGAAACTGGCTTTACAGAAAAACGTCATCTGCGAGAGATGCGAAGGTAACCGTTCATCTAAAAACATCTTTTTTGTGAAAAACCGACTGCTTTTGATTAACGGCACCTCCCCGAGCATGTTTTATTCCTCTTACATCGCTGCAGTTTAAGCATTGTCCGTTTATAGTTGCATTTAATGTTCATGAAAAAAGTTCTTACTTGCATTATAGCAGCTATAAACAGTCGTTCCTTCACAAGCCTCTCTTTAGTCTCTCGATTAAGTTAATTACGCAAAAAAAATTACACCACTTTTCACAACTTTATCTCTGCTACAAAGCGCTGACTCTGGAGACCCCTTCCACAAATGTTACATAAATAAACATCCCCTTACAGAAAACTAAGCGTTCCCTGTGCACATGCCTGTGAATGAGCTGTTGCCATAGAAACGATAATGCATCATAATGAGCGCATTAATATAAACCTGAATTAATCAACCAATCAGAATGCAGAAATGATCAGCACTCTGTTGTGCTGTGCTTCTCAGGCCGTGGGGGGCGTAAAGGTGCGGTGGAGGTCTGTCCGTCCTGCAGTGGGACAGGAGTCCAGGTGAGGCTGCATCAGTTACTTCCCGGCATGGTGCAGCAGATCTCCACCATCTGTGGCAGCTGCAGCGGTCAGGGCCAGTGCCTGAGCCAGCGCGGCCGCTGTAAAGCCTGCACTGGACGCAAAATCCTGCGGCAGAAAAAGATCCTGGAGGTGCACGTCGATAAAGGTGAGGAGGTGGGGAGCTAACAAATAAATGGATATAAAGTGAAAGAGGTTCTATGACACGGCAGTGTGTTAATCAGGTATGAAAGATGGACAGAAGATTGTTTTCCATGGTGAAGGAAACCAGGAACCGGGACTAGAACCCGGTGACATCGTTATCGTCTTAGAGCAGAAGGCACATCCTGTTTTCACGAGGTACGCGCAGGGCTATAGCAGTGCTATAACACAAAACAGCATGGTTTTATTTATTTTTAGTTAATATTAACAGTCTGACTGTGTGACCCACACTGGATTGTGCACTCATCACTGTGGAATTTATTTTTCACACAGACAGACCAGAGATCTGATCATGACCATGGAAATTCAGCTCGTAGAGTCGCTGTGTGGTTTCCAGAAACCCGTCCAATCACTGGACAACAGAACTCTGCTCATCACCTCACACCCAGGTTAGTGTTCTCACCTACAGGTGTGTAAACTCCCCTCACTCCCAGGTTAGTGTGTAAACTCGCACCTCACTCCCAGATTGAGAGCGAAGCACCTGCTTGATGGCAGTGAATATTTTAGTTTCTTCCAGCTGTAATGATCGGTCATGTCTTGAGCAGGTGAGTTGATCAGACCAGGTGATAAGAAGTGTGTGCTGAATGAGGGGATGCCTGTGCACCGTCGTCCCTTTGAGAAAGGCAGACTCATCATCCTCTTTAATGTGAGTGACACCAACACAGACACGTTCCTAATTCAGCTTCTTACATTTTTAATATTTATGCTAAATTCTAGCGCTCTTAGACTAATGTAAACAGAATTAATCTTCAGAATTTATCGACACAAGCAATGTGAAAGCGGCGCTAAATAAATCCACCATATTAATGCTGAAATGTTCCACATACATGTACTTTTTGCTCTCTTTTTTCCTGTGACTGAATCTCAGCGACTACTGTATGCTGATAATAGTACTGTATCATGTCTGCTAATAATGCCGTTACGTCATTATACCCAGTGTGTAGTGAGCATATATAGTGAATAGGAAGCCACTTGGGATTCAGCTTTATTATGGTTCAGTATGAATTTCAAAAAAATTTTAAATTGAAAAATATCAGAATACAAAAAAAATAATTACAGCGTGAACTACAAAATAGTATGTATATATATATTCCCTTCCATTCAACCAACCACTGTCTAAAGACAATCGCTTTTTATTTTTATTTTAATTGCTTTTATCAACTGCAGCACATTTAATCACTTGTCTATTTTTTATAT
>JAQMYM010000013.1:12135940-12146630 GCA_030014255.1 Parauchenoglanis ngamensis
TCACCTGGCAAACTAATTATCACAGGTGTCCGAGATTGATTTCAGTGATCCAAAGAGCCCTGAGACACAATACCATCAATGAGTTTAATTGAAAAACAAAATATTTAATCTTTATGATGCTTAAATACAATTTGCATAATAATTTGGAACACAGTGTAATTTATCTCTTATAGCAATATTGGTAAAAACAAACAAAAAAAAAAAAACAACAACAACCAAGCTACAACCACACACCTAACATCTTTAGATGGTCCTAAATCACAGAAATATTTCTTTACTGTTTTCAAACCCAAGGTTGCTGTAATTAATTAACCTCCTGCAACTACAACACTAATCGACAGCTTCTTCTTCCAGAATCTGATTCTCCATCACAGCTCCTAACTTTCCTCCTTCACTGAGAAGTCTACAAAAACTCTCATCTCAGTCTAATGGATTATTTCCTCAGCGCATCATTGGAAGTAGGAAAATCAAAAATATCACTCCCAGCATAGGAGGTTAATAAACTGTCTGAAATGAGCACTCTTACAAAATAAAAACAAATGGTCCAGAAAAGGTTCTTTAGAAATTTTTGGTGAAAAGACGCTACAGAAGTCGATAAATACAACCTTCTACATGATGTCAACATTTAGGACCAAAAATAAGGTTACAGAACCTTCCATCCATTTATCTACCTATAGATGCTTTCTGGAAGCAGTCTTTATTCCTCAAAGCAGTAGATCATCACAAGCTTTATCATCAACATCATCATAATCAAAAACAACAACAACAAGATCTCAAATAAGAAATGAAGCGCGTGCAGAGTTTAAAGTGTGAATGATTAAACCCGACACGTAAAAGCCACTTAATGGCTCTGCGGCATGGACATGACATTTCAATAACAGGTCATTCTGTGATTATTATACACACTGCACAGGGCTCAGAGAGAAAACCCCAACACACTCACTGAGCTGAGGAACAGTTACAGGGCTTATTTATTTGGAGGAGACGTGACTAGATCATGCTTCAGAACAGTCCAGAAAAAAATACAAAAGAAAAGAAAAATGACTGTTGCATTCATGCAAAGTGGCATGCATATTTCTTACACACACACGCACGCAGTGATCACACTCCTGTACATGATACTCACTCGGCGGATTCCACCTCCAGCTCCATGGCTGTGTAGAGCCGCAGAAACACCACTCACATTCTCCACCAGCGCTCGCCCTCGTGTCTGCGCGTCCCCGCCACGTGAACGCGCCCCGTACACGTGCTACGGCTGGGATTGAAATCACGTCATTCACTTCCTCCGCGCTAAGTGTTACGGTTAAGGGGGCGTGTGTGTGTGACGCAAGAGATATGGGCAAAGAAGAAAAACAAACACGCGTAAACTCGCTCACACCCACGCGCGTCACCTCGTAAAATAACTGTTTACAGCCTATGTGCACGTAATTAACCTTAAAAGGTGTACATATCACATACGCACGTGTTGACAAGAAACGGAGCGTAAAACGCTCATGATAAAATGCTGATGTGAAAGATACACTCAGCGGCCATTTTATTAGGAACATCTTAACATTCATGGCAAGATGTTCACATCAATCAGCATAACGAAGAAACTCTGACCTGAGCTCCCTGAGAGATTTAGTACTCCTGTTCGTCATTCTGCACCAAAGAACAAACCCAAAACTGATAAATACTCATGCTATAGTCTACACACTCAGGAGGTGACTCCCTTAGTGAGGGCCGGAGGACCTGCAGTATAAATCTTTGAATTGGTGTAAAACGCGACATTTTGACTCGGTGTATACGTGTATACGTGACGACATGGGCGTAGAATCGGGCAGGAGTCAGTGCAGTGTAATTTATCCTGAACGCTTCGTGAATTTCAATAGCCTGGCTCGATTAAGTAGCGCCCTCTTCTGGTGCAAATAAATACAACTCGAATAATTGAGTTCTGCTGCCGGCTGGTGGTCACCTGCCTCATCAAACCAGCCGGAGCTCTGCCTACTTTTGGTCCTTTTTGAAACCTACGCTTGAAAGATGGAATACTTTATCCTAATACAAACAGAGCCACGGGAATACATGGGAGTTTTACGTGTGGCTGGTGGTTGTATTTTACTAAATAAAAAAAAAAAACTACTAAAGACACAAAAGACAAACCACCCTGAGAAATTACTGACTTGAAAATCATCAACAAAAAAAGAACAGGTTTGTGAGGGGAAAAAAAAAAAAAAAAAAACAAAGCTGCAAATGCAATGCTCAGATTTATAATCAGCTCTGTAGTACAAAAAATGACCAACTCTCAGCTCAGCATTTGGCTTAATATGCATCTTTGTAAATTACTGAGACACATTAAAAATACTTCAAATCATAGGTGACATCACAAACCTGAGTTAAACAGGATTTCTGATCTTGAGATTTTTCTCTGTGGTGAAAGTGGGAAAAAGACACAGAAGACCTGAGCAAAACCATTTTGTTGTTTTATTTGTCATGTACAAGCGGCGAGTTTTTATTTCTGGCTGGACTCGGATTTGGACTGGGAGGCTCTCAGGGAGGAGAGGCGGCGTCTCTTGGCGATCTTCTCCTGACGCTTCTCTTTGGCCTCCTGTACAAAAGAGCAGAGACACAGACAGACCAGTGAGTCCCAACAACTTTACTCCATCATGCGTGTATAAACCTGTGCAGTTCCAGATCACGAGCAGAGAGAAAGCTGCAGCTCTGATCATCTCGTACCTTCAGCCTCTTGGCCAGCAGCTTGGCGTACTCCGCTGCTTCATCCTTGTTCTTCTGCGTGCGCTGTCTCTTCAGTGCGATGCGGCGGCGTTTGTGCTGCAGCACACGGGGCGTCACCAAGCGCTGGATCTTAGGGGCCTTGGTCCTGGGCTTCTTACCTAACCAGGAATCATTCAGTTTATAAACACACTCAGCTTCCACGGTGTGCTTCAGTTTTTCTCCTCAGTCTATGAAGGTTTGAAGAAATCAACATGCATCTACAACTGCTGACAATGCATCGACAAGCGCATTAACAGAAAATCAGCACTTGTCGGCTATTATTTCATTAATTAAGGCAAACGTGTCAGATTCAGCCAAATGAGTAAACTGGCGCAGACGACATTTTTATTAATCAATTTCAAAAGTAAAACCTCCATATACTATGAAATCATGTAAAATTGAAGCATTTGTAATCAATGACCATTTACATGTTTAATTCTGGGCAAAATTAACAAGTGTGTGTGTGTTGGAGCGATGCAGTTCGACCAGCCACAGTGCGTACAGATCAGGTCGTTATCCGGTTTGCAGCTCCACTCTCACTGTGGCATCACACTGTCCCCCCTTTAGAGCTACTGACCAGCCAGAAAGGGTCTACTGGTGTGCCGAGCTTCTCCTGATTTGCACCGCCTCGCCGCTTACTACCCACTCTACCTCTTTAAAAACTGCCCTCACACGCAGTAATTCCATCACAGAGCAGCTCCCGGGGTCAGAGTTTATCCAGATCACACTCACCTTCCTTAGTGAGGGGTCTGCGCACCACGTACTGCCTGACATCATCCTCCTTGGACAGGTTGAAGAGCTTGCGGATCCTGCTGGCTCTCTTGGGACCCAGGCGACGAGGCACGGTGCTGTCAGTCAGGCCGGGGATGTCCTTCTCACCTGCACAAAACAACATGTTACAATACAACAAACAATAGAGTGAAAGTTCAGGATAAACACTGAGCACTGCAAGTCATCCACAAATCTCCACACAGTTACACAATACATATGAAGATTCATTATAAAGTAAATTTTCCTGTTGATGGAATGAATCTTTCAAAGAGTTAACATGGGAATTTGCTTCTTTAACCAGTAACACTGCTGCATCGGCACCATCCATCATAGAGGATGCACCAAAATATCTCAGATTTTCTTTTTTTTCTTGAAACACTTCTCAACCAGAATATAAATTGGAGCTGAAACGATTTAACCCACAATAAAATCAACAACTTAACCATCAAGGGAAACCAGTTAGAATGTAAATCTGCATGTGTAGATATATACACACACACTGCAGTTTACTGCAGCTTTGCAATAAATAAAAAAAAAATACAAAGAAAAATAACTGACTTTACAATGGCCACAAATCAGAGATGCTGATGTACGAGCAGAGAGCAGGTTCACGCCACTCGGTGTGTAACGTCTGTCTGGAGCAGGGCTTCTGGTGCAGTTTTGCGTGAAACTTGTTTTTTTAAAGTCATTTCTACTAAACACAACTGCAAATAGTCTGCGTTTCTACCGAGTGATGTTCAGTGATTAAAGCTGGGTTTTCACCTGTAATGAAGGCTACTTTTGTTTAAAAAGGCAGCAATTTAATTTGCTCTTCATAGCATTTAAAAGCAAAAAATGTGTTTCCATTTAAGTTTTGTGAAACACTGCTTTATCACATGTAAAACCCCTCATGCGACTGTAAAAACCTGGGATATTTGAGAGCTTTTTCAGAATTCACATTTTTCCGTTCCACGCGTTTTAATTTGCACTTGCATACTGTACATTAAGGACGTTAACGGAAACGTGGCTTGTGTTGAGTTACAGCCAGTCACTGAGCAGCCTGGCCTACCCTCATGGCTTCATTTCATCTGCTCTTCATACAAAATACAGAACTTCGTAAATGATTGTATGTGAACTTCTTAACCAAAAAACTTCCTTTAAACTTTGTTTCATAGGTATTGTAAATGCCAGTTACTTTTGATTAGGATATTCCTCTTGTATCCCTCTTTTTCTTTAATCCTCCGATCAGTCCATGTTTTCACTGCTTCCATATACTCAATTTTTAAAATACCACCTCCAAACTTACTGCACAACACTACTGAGAACTCCACCTCTTTTAATCTCTCCATCACTCCTGCTTTCTGTTTTTTTATTCCCTCCCCTTTTCTCCAGTACATATCGAGGCCTAACTGCTCCTGGAGATTAAAGGCTAGAACCAGCGATATTGGTAAACGTCATTAGGTTGTCACACCTTCCATAAATACAGCACAACTTTCTCTGCTCCTCTTCCTTTCTTTTTCATCCCTCCATCCTTCCATAGCAAGCCACTGATTTTTACTACACTTTCAACTTTTAAGGCAGAACTGAAACTTCAAATGTAGATTTATCTGCTGAAATAAAGCACAACCTTACCCATCTTCCCCTCCCACCCATTTCATTCTATATGTGAATATCTAACTTCATGGTAACATTTAAAACTCCATTTTTCATTTCTTTCACTCTTTCCTTCCTTCTCTCTCTACTGCATTCCTTTAATTCTCTCCATTTTAATATCCCCATTAACTCCCCCAAGTCTTAACTTGTGTCCAAATTCTGTATAACTCCCTCTCACTTTCACTGTAGAATTTGCAATTTCTTGTTAGCAAGCACTAAACATCCTCAGAAAATCCAAATGTAGTTAATAATTTGATTTGCCTCACCTTTCCTGACGATGACCAGGTTGAGGACGCTGAGGTTGGCGTCGACGATGCAGCCGCGGACGGATTTGCGTTTGCGCTCTCCGGTGCGGCGTGGCCTGTAGCACGAGTGACCCTTGCTGAGGAGCAGACGCACACGGCCATTAGTCAGAACACCCTGCTTCATGGGGAAACCCTGCTTATCGTTTCCTCCGCTGATGCGCACCACGTAGCCCTGAAACACACACACACACATATTAATCACTCACGTACACAAAACACACACGGGACAACTACAGAACTAATGTTGGAGCGATGCAGTTCGACCAGCCACGCTGCATACAGATCAGGTCGTTATCCGGTTTGCAGCTCCACTCTCACTGTGGCATCACACTGTCCCCCCTTTAGAGCTACTGACCAGCCAGAAAGGGTCTACTGGTGTGCCGAGCTTCTGATTCCAACACTCACTCAAACATGAGACACAATGTACACACACTGAAGCTTATGTACACATCACCAGAAACAATGCAGCAAGATACAATTCCATTGTTACAATAACAGCTATCACCAAAGATAAAATTCTCATTCCAGTTAATTCTGTAACATTTGCATGGTTATTTTTAATAAGATGACACTGGGAATAAATAAGGTGGTGTATACTGTAGCCCTGGGATCTGAGACAAGGTTTAAAGCAGTACAAAGCTCCAGAGAAACGATGCTCTATAGGACACCGCTCAGCAGACAGACAGCAGGTCAGTAAACATGGATACAGAAGGTGATGTGTACAGGTGGGACGAGAAGAGACTCACCTTCCACTCATCACCCAGGGGGTCAGCAGACACCTCAGTGGCCATGCGCTTCTCGTAGAAGGTCCTCAGCTTGCGTTAATCGTCCACTTCGATGAGCTTCTGGCAGCCGGTGGCGGGAAAAGAGATATTGAGCTGCAGAAAAGATTAAAGAACAATCAATGGGATCGAATTGTACGTTGGACACACGTAATCACACGTGTTAAAGAACACAACCTGTTTTAAAGCATTACAGTGTTCCACCACTGATATTTCGCTGAACTTAAGAGGTGCACATCAGATGTCAGCATCAGCTCGCACCTGGACTGGGAACATTACAGACACCGCCATCAGTGGAACCACAGCGTAGCTACATGGGCTGAGAAAACTAGCCTCATTATAGCCTGGTCCTGGAGATCAGATGTTTTGAACTAGACACATTATATTACATTAGATCACACATCCGCAGTGGGACTAAAGTTTCCCCCTCAGAGTGCACTTTTTTTTTTCATTAAAAACAAAAATATATATAGTTATCTAGTGAATTATTTACTTAATCAACAATATCAATTAAAGAGACCTGAACCATGGATCGGTTTAACTCAAATCAGGTTTATTTAAGCTCCATGTGTGTGTGCGCGCGCGCTAGCTAACAGAGTTGGACACACATTAGCTGATGTGGCATTATTTACACTCTTAAAAACTAAAACTTTATTCCAAATCCTATTGAAGCCGAAATACAGAAACAAACGCCCGCTCTAACGCCACTTCCATCTCACACACACACACACTGTAAAATCCTCACATTTCTATATCAGAACGCCGCCATGTTGTGTTTAGCCAGTTAGCTGCTCGACAGCCCGGTGTTCTAATCCATCATCATCCGCCTCCCGGAGAAACTCCTCATTACTCCAGTAAACGCGCTGCGCCTCTTTATTATGTGAACTCTTCAAATACTCTCATATTCGGACCCGATTATAAGACAAACCATTAAAAAAGAAACATTTGGGGAAGCTCACCTTCATTCTGGAGGACCGTCTGTTCCCGAGTCCACCACGGAAAAGAGGCCGGAAGTTCTCCGCGTACTCTCACATACACCCGGAAATATCGCGAGATTTCACACCGCGACTTCCTGACGCGTTTATTCAGTAAAATAATTCTCCAAGATAAAAGCAATATACATTTGTGTCGTTTTTTTAATTATTTATCATATGACATTACTACTACTAATACTTTCGTTTAAAATAAACAAACAAACAAATAAAGTGAGACGGAGTTGAATATCTTTCTTTCTTTCTCTATAATGCTTACCTCCGTAGCGCCCTCATAACGGTATTTATTATAAAGTATTATGCTATAATAGTATATAATAAAGAATAGTAATCGCTAATGATAATAATAAAATGCTAAACAATGTAAAAACTATTATTACTAGGTAAAAAAAACTCCCTGTATAAACTGTTCAGAAACTTTATGAAAAGTTATGAGGCAGAAAACAAAAGTAAATTTTATCTTTTGTACATTTAACAAATGACACTTAAGTTAAATAGAGTCCTTTTCAGTCATTTGTGCGCATGCAGGCTGCTCTTGATGGTTTTCTGTTGTGGAATAAAGCGTGTGATTGACAGCCGAGGTCACGTGACCGGCGCGTGGTCGCAGTTGTGGCAGTGGAGTGATCGAGAACACAGTGAGGGTTAAAGTTTTTATTCTGAAGTCACTGTGTGTTATTTAGAGCTGAGTGTGAGAGCATGCAGGAGGAGGAGAGAGGCTCCGGACTCAGAGACAATCAGCAGCAGAGTGAGCATGATGATGATGATGATGGTGATGATGGTGAGCTCTGAGAGCTGGAGAGATCAGCTCCAACCTGGCACCTCTGAACTGGACTGGTGTGAAGGAAATTATCTCATCCACCCCAACATTGCTGAGTTCTACAACACGGTCAGAGACTTTTATTATCGCTGGAATATTATTTATTTATTCCTCATAATAATTCTTCTTCTTCTTCTTCTTCAACTGCATTTTGTTGATTTAAGATTAAAATATTAAACCTTTCCATAAAAACACACTAAAATACACATGTTGGTTATTTAAAAAATCCCTTCCCTCTTTCGTTCTTTTCTTTTCTTTTTTGCTTTGTCTATACTCTCCATCATTTAACTTTTTCCTTTCCTTCCTGTGATTTCAGATCAGTAATGTGTTGTTTTTCATCCTTCCTCCTCTCTTGATGCTCTTATTCCGTCAGTATGCAGTGTATTATAACAGTGGGATTTACATCATATGGTTTCTGTTCGTGCTTGTTGGTAAGTGACCAAATGCATTTAATTAAATTTTGATAATCACTTTCCCTTAAATCTGTTCTACCAGAAGTGTTAAATGTAGAGAAGTGATTCAAAGATGTGACGAAATGACAAAAAGTAATGAGCAAAACCTAAAAAGTTCATTTTTACAGTTAACATAACTGAAAGATGATGTAAACAGCTTTACAGAGAAGCGTTTGAGGCTCACAAATGTACAGTTTGGTAAAACTTTAAAATATATTAAATGGTTGACTGATTGAAGTGAACAGAATGTGATGAAATCTGCACTATTGTAGGTTAAATTCCACTTAAAAAAACTGTTTTACAGAGTTTTCAGGGGCAGAAAAGATCACGTCGCATAAACGACACGCCATTTAAAGTCTTTGTTGTATTTTACAGCACAAACTGTCACGCTTTGTCTTTTTTTAATATCATCAAGTGTGACTTTCTTAGACTATAAAAGGAACTTTTAGTACTTTGTGAGCTCTCTGTTTGGGACAGTTGAGTTTGTAGATAACGACAGTTGGAGACGTTTCCTCAGAGATACGGCCTCCTGCTTCCTCCACTGATAATAAATACATTTCACAGCACATGTGCAGTTTCTGATGTTCATCCACAGCGCTGAAACGTATAAAGTAAAGAATGTATACAGTGAGGGGATGGAATCAGGATCAGTTCGAGACGTCTTTATATCAGATAACAAGCGTTAAACAGGTTCTATCTTGGAGACGCTCTCCATCTCCATGGCGGCTCTCATCAACATCCAAACAGCGCATTGTTCACTTCTGCTTTAATAAAGTGCGTCTCTAACAACATCATCATCATCTGTTTTTCTCAGCTTAAAAGGAAAAGAGCTCCAGTTTCAGTTAAACTGAAACTTTTAGATCATCAGGTGGACAAAAGTACCAGAATATTGCAGAACTTTTCTTTTCATGATATGATGATGTAGGTGCAAATTATTTATTAACTGAAGCACAAACCGAACAATTGAAATGAAAACAAGAAGCTTGAACATGCGCTGACAAAACAAGAGTGAGAGCTAGAATACGCTACACTACAGACAACAATCTAAACAGAAGCGTGACAAAGAAACACACAGAAACCCGAAACTAAACAGAGGTGTTAATTATGAACAAACAGGACAGGTGTGAGTGCAGAGTGACATGTAGCATGCTGGGGCTGATGGGTAATGTAGTTCTGTGTCATATTCAGCATAACCCTGACAATAGGATACACCGTATTCTATCCCTAAAGTTTGGGATTTTTGTTATAACTGAACACTGATTGCTTCTTTTCCACAAGTTTCACTCTTAGAAAATAAGGTACTAAAATCTACCATTTCTTGTCATTGCTGTGTCAGATGTGCACCTTTTCTACATTTAGTGTCCTGCAAAGTGCATACTGAGTAACATTAAAGGTAGTTATGGCCAATTATTTACCATAAATATTTTTTATCCAGTGAAAGATATATACAAAAGGTACAGGTACCACCTGTGACATGAAAAAGTACAGTTTAGTACCCTTTAGTTCTTTGGGTTCATATTGAGATCACATGACACTTTAATTGTGCCCTAGCAGACTCTGTTCTAATCATGTGACTCCTGATGGAGAACCGGAACTAATTCACAGATTTCACAGTAACAGGGGTGTGAATACTTTTGCACTCACAACTTTTATATTTTCTATTCATGAATAATTTTGATATTGATTTCAACTTCAACCAGGTGAGCTATTCATGAGATATAACCCTAAAAAAAATAAATCAGTACCTTCTTTTTCACCTTCTACTTTTTGTCATTAAAGCTGTATACAGATGGAAGTGGATTATAATATAAATGTTAATTATTGTACGTTTTGCTCTGCTAGGTGTGGGCTCGGCGTACTTTCATGCTACGCTCAGTTTTATTGGTCAGCTGTTGGATGAACTCTCGATCCTCTGGGTGCTGATGTGCGCTTTAGCCATGTGGTTCCCTAAAAGGTTCCTGCCCAGAATGTTCCAGAGAAACAGGTACAAACATGAAACCATTTTCAGTAAGAATACAAGGTGAATAATCTGTCTACTTAGTTCACACAAAATTGCCAGGAACCCACAAGGAACCCACACAACTTGCTGGCTTTCATACAGATGAAGTTGTGACAAACGTTGTTACTCAGAGAGATTTTTTAAAATTAATTTGCAATGACATGACCTCGTTGAACTCTTAGTTTTGTA
>JAQMYM010000013.1:12146730-12173757 GCA_030014255.1 Parauchenoglanis ngamensis
ACCAGAATGGCAAACTGACATGCCTGAGGCGAGGCTGAATGGAGACACAGCGACCCTCATACACACTTTTAGATTCAGTGAGTTATTTCAGAAAGGATATTTATGCTCTATTTTAATTGCTCTCTAATTATAACATTTAGACTAAACAGAATGAATGATCCTGGATAATATCTGGTTTCAATATAATTTTTATCTACAAGAAAATATTAAAATGGCCTAGGAACATTTTTGTAAATGCAAATTAGAACATGCAATTCTGACCCAGCTCCTTCCATCACTACCCTGGTTACTCTATGCTGTTAGCTAAGGTGTACTGCACTATTACAAAAGTTCATAAATCTCAGACCAAATCAAAGTTCAAGAGAAGACCAACATTAAACAATTATTTATACACTATATGTTGAGAAGCATGGGCACCCTGACCAAACGCTGCTGATCAGAATCAGAATGCTTTTATATTTAATACATTTTAGTTATTATTTTTATTTCAATACCATATGGTACAATCCAATCCAATCCAATACATTACAGTGCAATACAGTACAGAAACAACAAAATACAAATATACAATATCTGCACAGGAACACAGTACAAATGTTTAACGCCATAAGTGGTAACTGTGGATACGGATAATGTGACTATAATAAAGTGTCAGTGTGCAGTTGTTGCGGGTGGTAATGCATTACTGTTGGCAGAAATTTCACAAATGGATTTGTGGCAAAGAACTCTGCAGTACAAGCCACTCTACTGATAATATTTGTCTGTGGAGATTGCATGGTTATGGGCCCGGTTTTGTGCATCTGTTAGCAATGGGTGTTGTTGAACCATCTGAATTAACATTATTTTGGACATATAGTGTACATCAAAGCACAAAAAATTATTTTTCTTTAATAATGATAACACTAATTTAATTTAAAACACAACTATTTAAAAAACTATTATTTAAGCTAACATACACTTGCCATTTGTAATATACATGAGAGATTTAATTCTCAGAATCTTTTTTACTGGTGTGTTTTTGTTTTGTGTGTGTTTGCTACTGTAAGATCCTAATAAAATATTTTAAATAAAACATTCTGAGTTACAAAATCATTGACTAAAGAGGCCAGAAACTTGGAAAAGTTTGACTTTAATCTCGACTGCACTCAACTAAGTGTTTTAACTGCGAGTCCAAACTGGACCAGAACAGTATCTTTGACCTCATTTGTATTTGGGGAGGTGATAAAGACAATACCTTTCCACAAGCATGAGGTTGGATTATGAATATTTGGTCGTGTTATTTGGCTTGGACAGGCCCCTCCAGTGTTTCCTGCTCCACAGGTTCGTTCTGGGCTAAGTTAAAGATATCTTGCTATACCCTGCTCTTTAGGAGAATATGGGTAACACTGAATACAGAAAATATTCAATTCCATTTAAGTATTGTTTTCTTCCAAAGAGATTACACCTGGCGAAAACCAAAGTGCAGGCTGGCCTGAACTAGCTATGCCCCAGAAGTGAAAGGTTACTCTTTTGCTGCTGTATTATCTCATCCCAATATGCTGCTCCCATTTGTAGTTGGAATATATGCCTCTGAGGCAGAAGTCCTGCACTTGTAGATCTTTGATAAGACAGAGTAGTAATCACTAACCACAATAATTCAGTAGTTTGCGTGAATAGCAGCTTACATCCTGGGAGTCTCCTACGTTCTGTGCAGTCCTTTTCTTTGCATTATGTGCCACCTTGTGGCGAATCTTTAAAATACATTTGATGCACAAAATTTTGCTCATTTTCAGGCACTTAATTGCATAATAGCTGTAAATGTCTGCAATATCTTTTATTTAATAATATACACAAAATGAATACAGTGTATAACATAACTTAAAGCACACAATATTAAAGGCTACAGTGAGGAGAAAAAATGGCACAAGGAGTGAGATATATTAGGTAGCCAGTGAACAGTCAGTTTTCAAAGCTGATGTGTCAGAAGCAGGAAAAATGGACAACCATAATTATCTGAGCAACCTTTAAAAAGCCCAAACTGTGATATTTAGATGACTGGGTCAGAACATCTCCACATCAGCCGGTTTTGTAGGGTGTTCTCGGTGTGCAGGGGTTAGTACCTACCAAAAGTGGTTCAAGGAAGGAGAATCGGTGACCCTGTGACAGGGTGATGGGGCCCGAGGTTCATTAATGCGCATGGGGAGTGAAGGCCAGCCGTCTGCTCTGATCCCTCAGAAGAGCTTCTGTAGCACAAACTGCTGGGGAAGTGAACGCTGGCTCTGATAGAAAGGTGTGAGACACACAGTGCAGTGCAGCTTGCTGTGTTTGGGGCTGCATAGCTGCAGAGTGCTCTGAGTACCCATGCTGACCCTGTCCAGTGCAGAAAGCTCCTACAGAACTGGACCATGGAGCAAAGGAAGAAGATGAACTGGTCTGATAAATCACACTTAATGTTCTGCTAGGAAAACTGGGTCCTGGTCTCCTTGCGGATGTAATTTTGACATACACCACCAACCTAAACATTGTTGCAGATGAAGAACACCCCTTCATGGCAGCGGTATTCCTTAATAGCAGTGGCCTCTTTCAGTGAGATAATGCACCCTGCCACATGCAAAGGTTGGAAGATGACAAAGAGTTCAAGATGTTGACTTGGCCTCTGCATCTGTGGGATCTGCTGGACAAACAAGTCTGATCCATGGAGGCCCCAACTCACAACTTGCAGGACTTAAAGGATCTGTTGCTCAAGTCTTGGAGTCAAGGCCTCGACACCTCAGAGCTTTTTTTTAGTGGCACAAGGAGACCTTCACAATATTAAACAGGTGGTTAAACAGGTGGGGGTTCTGTGGTAGCTCAGTGGTTAAGCCATTGGACTAGTGTTTGGAAGGTTTTGAGTTCAAATGCCAGCACCACCAAGCTGCCACTGCTAGGCCCTTGAACAAGGCCCTTAACCTTCACTGCTCACTTGTATAAAAATAAGATGTATGTAAGTCACTATGGATAAGGGTGTCTGCCAAATGACATAAATGTAAAATGTAAATGTGGTTTTAATATAATGGCTGATCAGTGTATAAAATATTTATGTAATCAGAATTCAGACATGGGAAATGAAATTGGCTCCTTCGTACTGATCAGTACTTTTATAAATTATCCCTCAATGCTAATAGATTCTGTAAGATTGCAGAACCCTACACCCTGGAGAGTTTTATTCTGTTCAGACAGGACTCTAAGCAGACAGGTGAGAACCCATAGCTATCCAAAGATCACAGTTTCTTTGCTTGAGTGCATGCTGAAAACTGTGTAAAAAAATAATAATCCTCAAATATTCTGTTTGTTTTAAAGCTTTCTAAAGGACAAGCATGCAAATCTCATCATATTGATCCTGCACACTCACTGCGATGTACACCAACATCACGAGTGACGGGGTGGTGTGATGGAGCCGTGTTACGCTTCAACGTGGAGCTTCTGCAGTCCCTGTGAACGAGCTGTTACTATAGAAACCATAATGTGTTATGACAGGCACATTAACATAAACTTGTCAGAGCTGCTGTTGTACAAAATTAATCAACACCCATTTTTGCATTTGCTGTCAGTGTTGTGATGGACATTCTCAGTCATCTGCTTGTACATTGGATATTTTCCTACGTGACTCGCATCAGTTCGACATGACGAATCACTTACACTGTGTTTATATGTTCCATACATTTCTAACCTTTTATACATTGTTATACACAGAGAGATCCTCACAGGTATGTTAGATTTCTGTTGTATTTACAGAGGATATGACAAATTCATCATTATAATTTTTGTGACTAGCGCATATAAAAACCAAATGTATTTCAGGTTTATTATTAGCAGTTATAGGAAGCTTATTTGTATTTCATTCATACATAATATTTCGATTGAAAGTATTGATATGAGAGCATGTTTTAGCCACTTAGTTTATTAATCAAGAGTGAAAATAAACTTTTTTAAGTGCGGCTGTCTCACATACAACTTATTAGTGTTCTGTATGATTTTCTTTACAGTTATGTTTATTATGTTATTAACTTTAGTTTACTTTTATTGTTTTAAACACATTATACAAATAAAGAAAACGAGCTGGTGTTCAAACTGCGCAACATCTGCTTTCTAATGTATATTACAGATGTTATATATGTTTGATTTGAGTTTTAGAACCCCTGTAAGATGTTCAAAACACTTGACTATCCAAAGAACCTTTGAGGAACCCTTGAGTTTGTGCAAATCTCACTATATTATATATATAATATACTATATTATATTGATTTTTTGTGTTTTTATCCTTGTAGGATGTTTGAGAGTATGAACACCAACATGACAAACTCCTCCCTGGATGTGAGGGAAAACGGGGGTCTCACCGCTTCATCTGTGATTGTTATATGCAACCAGATCATCAGTCTATCTGTTGGACTGCCTTTAAACTGCCACGTCCTTATCCTTCTGTTCACTCAAGGTGCAGGGAAGGACACAGATGTGACTTTTACTGTGAGTCAGTCTGCCTCTGAGATCCTCCTGTCCCTCACAGCACCTCTGTCCATCACCTGCCACGTGAACGCTGATCTGTGTGCCACTAAAGTGCTCGGGTTTTTCTGGGGGTTTAGCATGTCGGCTCGCTGTCACTTCCAGTGCTGTGTGTGTTTGGAGCGCTACATAGCCGTGGTCCACCCCGTCACCTTTCTTAAGTACAACCACCTGAGGTGTCGCCTGGCCTGTGCTGTGATTAGCTGGACAGACTCTCTGGCATTTGCTGTTTCCTCAATGTTCACCTTCCCACATTTGCCATTTATCAGTCTGGCAGCCGTGCATGGTGTAATTCTCATCGTGGACCTTTTCTGTTTCCTGTTCATTTTGAAGGCTTTGAGAGATCCGGGACCAGGAGACATGGAGAGGGAGCGTAACGAGGCTGGAAGGAACGGCATCAAGGAGAGGGCTTTTAACATTATTTTTTTCAATTTAATGGTGTTTTTGATGCAATCTGTGCCACTTATGTGTATTTTTGTCTTGAAACAAAACGTCACACTGGAGGTATTCAACCTAGCCATAGCCATTTGCATGTCTGTGAATTTTGTGGCTGGGTTTGTGCATCCGATCTTTTTTCTCCTCAAAGCTAGAAAATTAAGATTAATTCGACGGTTGTAAAGACACATGGTATCATTAGTTTTTCCTCCCTGTTTATTAATGAATTTAAGCACTATTTCTATCCAACATTCTGTAAAGATTCAGCCATGAAGAATGTTTAAGGAAAGAAGGTAAAATTTGGGCCGCTGGTTAAGATCCTGCTCACACCAGAGACTCCTCACATAAATGTTAATGTTTCCTTAGAGAAAAGTTCACCATATCAACAATTATGCCTGATTTGTTCCCCCAATAACTTAATTTGAATCATCTTGATAAATAAAATAATAGAAAACACAGTGAGATACTATTAAAATAATTTAAATGAAAATAAATTTACAACAGAAAACCCTACTAACTGAATAACATGTTCACGCTCACATACTGCATTGTTTTATTTTAGTTAGCATTAAATAAGTTCATTATTCAATTAAATCATAATTTTGTATTTCTTGTTTATATTTTATTTTTTACATTTTATAATTGTTATAACAAATGTGTCTTTATGTTTTGGTACTTTTTTAATCTTAAAATATTTCAATTAAAATATTTATAAATCATGATATTTCCATGTGGGGAGAAATATTTTACATACAATATTTTCAGTAACGCTGTATGTGCTTAATTAAAAGCATACTTTATTGGGATTTGTGTTACACATACTTTAGTTAGAGGAGCATAATTGCAGTAAAAGCTCATTCAGGTACATGATGAAGTTTGTAAAGGTGATTTGCATTGTTCGTACCTGTAGAGTGAATTTGTTTCTGAGTATTGTATAAAATTCTGGTTGTTTTTCACATATTCATGGTGAAATAAGTAATCACAGATATCTGAGTCAGAGACAAAACAATAATCAGTCACTCTTCACGGTTTATTAAATGATATACAAAGTGTGGTGTGAGTGAGAGACGTCTCCCGAAGCCAGGGTCAGGCTCTAAACACAACACGTCCACATTTGTTTATGTCCCATCATATCATTTACTCACAGCAGGTGTGCAGGATGAGCCTCATTTCCCTGCCTAACAACAACAACAACAACAGCAGAAGCAACAACAACAACAACAACAACAACAACAATAATGTGCAGTGTTGTTAATATGCACCTTTTATCTGGTTACAATGTTTACAGACTATTTAAAATATTTAAAAATTATTTAAAAGAGCGTGTTCAGTCCAAGCTCACCATGGAGTTTGAGACAGCACACACCCTTGTTTATTTTTTTGCCCCAATACATATATATGTCACACTCTCTGTCATACTGCAGGTGTTTTTTCTGGTTCTCTCTGCTCAGGTGAGTGAGTGGATTTTACTTTATCAGCTCTGATTGACGTGGCATGCAAATCTCTGCTGAAACATCAGCTAACATTCTCAAGCTTTAAAATGACAAATTAACACCATATTTACTTATTTACTGCAGCGCTGCTGAATTCTGGATTGTGATTGGCCAGAAGGTGTAGATTCATTTTCTATAACAGCAGATTAGTACATCACAGATTTAGATTAATGCGATTGTTCTAATACATTATCGTTTCTATAGCGACAGCTCATTCACAGGGACGTGTGTGAGGAACCTCCACTTAATCCCATTAAAAAATGGTAGTGTGGTGGAAATTTGTTAGAGTAAGGAGACGTTTGTGTGTCCTGTATGAAGGAGTGTCCAGTGTGAGCGCTGTGTAACAGTCACAGGTAAAGCTGGAACTGGAAGCTTTCCCACATCTTCAGGACAGAGGAGTTTACACTGTGTAGGTAATGGATGGAAGGATAATTGGGGGAAAAAATGGGAAATTGAAATCAGTGAAAAATTGCTGTGGTATAAGAGGAAAAAAAGACTTTGTGACATGCTCTTATAGGAAAATAATCAACTCACACCAGCCACAAATGCTCAGTATTTTACATTTATAATGTGTATTTCAGATCTAATCTCAGATATGATGAACGAGAGTGTTGTGTCCTTCAACGGCACCAGTTTGGTGACTCCACTGAACCCCCTGAGTTTGTGGGTCTTTGTGATCTTGTTGCTCGGGGCGGTGAATTTCACGCTGATGTTGCCCAGTGGATTGTGGGCAGCGGGGCTCATGCTGAGAAGCTCCCGTGCAACGCAGGAATCTGAATTCTTCTCACTTCATCTCCTCTGTACAGAAATGACCTGCGCCTTCATCGTCCTCTGTGCAACGTTTAACTTTTACTTCCTGAGCAAGCCGCTGCTGTTACGGACAATCAGCTTAACCATGTGCATGCTGAGTCTCCACAGCCAGCCTGTGTTCCAGTGCTGTGTGTGTGTGGAGCGCTACGTGGCCGTGGTCCACCCCGTCATCTACCTGAAGTACAAACCTCTGAGGTACAAGGCAGCCGGACTGGGCGTGGTCTGGCTCGTAGCAGGGCTTCTTGCTCTGAGTGGCCAAATGATCGGGAACCTTTTTCTGCTCATGGCGATTTTGCTGATGATTGTGTGTTTGGAGTTGTTCTGCAGTTTGTCCATTCTCGCCGTTCTGAGGCGCAGCGGCCCGGGAGATGCTCATGAAAGCAAGGAAGGCGAAAGAGAACAGAGCAACCTTGTAAAGAGGAGAGCTTTTATTATTGTCTCCCTGCTGCAGGTGAAGCTGCTGGTCAATTATTCCCCCCTCATTGTAATATCGTCCATCGAAAACATGATCTCTGATAAACACCTCATGGGAGATTTGATCACTTTAGCTATCACATTTTGTTTCTTTGGTAGTTTCATTCAGCCGCTTTTGTACCTCCGAAGAGCTGGGAAATTAAACTTCATTAAGCGAAAGAAATAAAATCCTCAGAATTAAAACAGCAAATAGAAACATTCTTTAGCAGAAATAGAGTGAGACATGAGAAGTGTGGGAATCTTCTGATAGACTAAAAATTGTGCACAGAAAAATAAAATTGAAATGATAGTTGGATGAAAATTTCTGAAACACATTCTTTTAGAATATTATATTCTAATGTTTAGATGCTTTAGAAATGCTGTTTTTGTGGAAATTTTAATCTAGATTAAACCCTAAGCTAATCTAAAATGAAATAATACTTTTTTTGGTAACTTTGCAATGTAATTTCAATAGGCATAATTTCTGTCAATTATAATCAAAATGTATGTAATTTTTAAATTTTCAAATAAATAAAACTATATATGAGACATTATGTTTTCACATTACATTTTATTGTAATTTATATTCATTAAAAAGTAATGTTTGTCTTTGACTTATATCATTTTCAGATGATTTCATACGTATATTACATGTTAAACTGATGTGGACTGTATTGCATTGAAGCACAATAAATATTCTTCCAGCCAAAGTCGTCTTTTTATTCACTCTGAGTGCATGTTTGTAAAGACTGTGTGTGTTTGTGTGTGTTTGTAAAGACTGTGTGTGTGTGTGTGTGTGTGTGTGTGTGTGTGTGTGTGTGTGTGTGTCAGTTTAGTCACCAAACCTCCAAACTTATGTTTGTATGTCCTTCAGCACTTCTTCATCTCTCTCTATTTGATCTCTTTATTATCTTTTATTCTTCTACACCTGGTGCTGGGCAGGCATTAGGACCCTGGGGAGGGGTTTGAATGAGTTGCACTGAAAGGTAAAGGTGATGCAGGTTGCTTCAGAATGCATGCTCAACTTCCTGAGCGTCACTCACATGTCTAACCCTGATTCACGCCTCCATTCACCGGCTGTAAATATGAGCCTTAGAATAAAAGCATGATCCTTTTTGTGTTATTTTTAGCTTAATGAATTTTTAGAAGAATCTTATTGGTTTTATGTAAGCTGTTCTTTGAACCATCAGAAACAAGCACACAGACACGTATAAATTTATCGATTACAGAACTCTTCTGTACCGTAGCTGATTTTATGACACCTTGTTTTTGTTTTTTTATATTATATTGTGGACTTTTTTGAACTTCCACCTGAGATCTGCTGTGTAAAAGAATAGACCCTGAACATCCAATCAGAACGCAGCACCGCCTCACCCATGGCATTCACACAAACATCTGAAGACTGAAATGTGACCTGGGATCAACAGCTGAAGAGTAAGAATTGATATGAACTCTAACTCGATTTAGACTTGTGAGACTTGTGATGAATTTTAAAATACTTAAGAATAAAGACAACTTTAAAAAAAATTAAACTAATAATCAGATTACAGATTACAGATTACAGAAGCCTGGTAAAAATTATTTACAAATATATTTGTATCTTTACAGAAGCTCTTTTTTAAAAAATGTATTTCATGTAAGGAACCACAAAGTAACTCCTCAGTCCTGAAGTTACAGCTTTCATAAATGTTAACAAAAATCCTCCATAGCAATATTTATACAGCAACTGAGTGCAGACAGGAAATAATGAAATAATTAGTTAATGGCCAAATAAGTTAGAGATGCAGTGATTTGAGGAGCAAAAATGCTTTACATCGGCACGAAAATGGGACTCGTTCACTGGGTCAGTAATTATCAGGTGTACATCCAGAACAGCAGGGTGCTACGACACACACTGTGTGTGTGTGTGTGTGTGTGTGTGTGTGTGTGTGTGTGTGTGTGTGTGTGTGTGTGTGTGTGTGTGACCTCCATTTACTAACATTTACATGTTTATAAAACTAACAGATGACAAGATGAGATGAGAGCGAGAGAAAGAGAGAGAGAGAGAGAGAGAGAGGGAGCTGTTTTTAAAGTATTTATGAATGGTTATACCTGTTTAACCTGTTGGGCTGGTGATCATATGTGTGTGTGTTTGTGTGTGTGTCTATGTGTGTGTGTGTGGAGGTATGCAGTCACACCCGCCCTCATAAGTTCATTACTAAGGGTTTTTTTTAACCGTCAGCAAAGGGAAAAGGAAGAGTGTGAGAGAGTTAGCACGAGAGTGCAATATCTTAAACCACGAAAAATTGAATAGAAAGTTCTAATAGGAAATTTCTAATAGAACTTCTACACAGTGTATGCATCTAAAGAGCACTAAAGAGGAGCAGCAGTGAAGGTAAGCTCACCCTCACCACTTCTAAAGCTGAAAAAAAATATTACATTTAACGATTAAAGATCAGCACCTATTTATTTCTTCTTCTACTTCTACTTCTTCTTCTTCTTCTTCTTCTTCTTCTTCTTGTTATTATTATTATTATTATTTTATTATACTAAAATCCATGAGGTGAAATCGTTCTTCAGGCACTGATCTACAATCAGTTTTACACTCGTGTCCCTGACAGGCTGTATAACTGTGTATCTGTGTCTAAGCCACTCGTTTGTACAGATTGAGCAGGTTGAGCTTCATTCCACAGTAAATAGAGCATTCTCCCTCTTATTTATTCAAATATAACTAAGAAAGTAAAAATGCAGATTCTGATATAGAGTTGGTGAAACATGAAATAGCACAGCGACATGAACGTAATGTCTGTCTCTGCTCCCATTTATAATATCATGATGAAGACCTTTCCATCTAGATGCCCCAGTCACAACTTCATTGTATTTTAAGAATCTTTGCCTTCACTGGGTTGCACTTTTTTAAAATTAATTTTTACTTCAGAAAACCTAAAATGGATATGCCAGAACCTTAAATCTTTTTTCTGTTTTAACTGTTATACATTTAAAGGTGCAAAGTGCCTGGGTGTGTTTTCCAGTCTCTCTATAGCTATATAATTGTTTAGCGCTCTTTTGATTTTTCTCATTACACCTTTAGAATATTCACCATAGAGGTTATGATGGAAAAATACAAAAAGTCTTTAAAGTTTAAATTTGTTTAAATTCCTTTTGGAAGGAAATGTTGTTTTTAAAGCAGAAACTCTGTGAAGGAACTTTTAAAATGCCTGACTTCATGTTGTTTAACAGAAGAAAAATCAGTCAGATTAGTGATGGATCTGTAAATCTTTATGGATTTTAACATGAATTAAATGGGGGTGGGGGGTGATGGGGCAGCAGTGTGGCAGGGGGTGGGGGGTGATAGTGGGGTTTCAGCAGATGGGCACATCCTGAGCATTGCACACAACAGGAAAACAACATGAGCATCCTTCCTTTTAAGTTTAAAAACTTTAGACAACTATTATTATTATTATTATTATTATTATTATTATTATTATTATTTATTTTTTTAATGTCTTCACAGAGTATGCTTGACCTAAAAAAAAAGAATATTAAATTGATTTATGAAACATCATCAAAGACCTTTTGTAGCACTACTCTATAATGAGAGAAAAATTTATTGTGGATCTGGACTCCAGTGCAGTTATATTTAATTACTTTTCCTGTTTATATAAAAAAGAAATCTCTTTCAGGCATTGTGTAATATACATACATGGAGTTAAGTAAAAGATTATTTCAATAAAAAGTTTTGCAAATAAATGTAAATGAAATTTAACAATCTAGCAAGGTAGCAAAAGTTGTACTTTTGTTTGACACTTAACTATTTCTGAACTCATGCATCGTGATGATATTATTTATTAATGGATAACTGCTCATTATATTTAGAATTAAAAGGCTGCTGTTTCCATCTGCACCCACAAGAGCTCAACACGAACTACACAAGATGGATGTTGTAGGAGTTTTGTCTCTAAAGTTATGTTCATTGTAACAAAGTCTGTGTAATAATTTAGCAGCTTGCAGTATTGTATTGATCCTGCCTGGATTAAGTCTGTCATCTGCCTTGATTTAGCAATATTAGACATTAGACAAACCTCACAGACATCAAGTTTAGCTCTTCCTTTCTTCTTCAGTTGATGTCCATCCATACCATGTCCATTCCTGTGGACTTCCTGTCTGAGGAGCAGTTCTCCTGCTCCATTTGTCTGGATGTCTTCACCAACCCCGTCTCTACGCCATGTGGCCACAGCTTCTGCCTGTCCTGCATCACATCATACTGGGATGGCCGAGGCAAGGCCTGCCTCTGTCCGCTGTGCAAGGAAAGCTTCCGCAAGCGTCCAGAGCTCCACATCAATCACACACTAAAGGAGATAACAGAGCAGTTCAAGCGCATGGCTGAAACCACTGTAAGCCCTGCGATCCCTGCCGGTTCCCAAGCTGCAAGTTCTCAGTCTCCTCGCATCTTGGAGAAAAAGATCAGTGGGTCACCTCGACCTGGAGAGCTGCCCGGAGGACTGCTGATGGAAATGAAGAGCAGGTTCCAAAGGGCATCGTCCAGCGGGAATTTGTTGGAAGCGTCGTTGCCGTCTTCCCAACCGCCACCATATGAAGCCAGCAAGAGGAGGTTCAGCGCCAGTGGGTTCGGTCCAGCGAGCTCAACCGGACCGCAGTGTAGCAAGCATGAACTTAGCCTGGATATGTTCTGCAAAAATGACCAGACGTGTGTGTGCGCTATGTGTGCTGAGGGCGACCATTATGGCCACTCGGTGGTGTCGGCCCGGCGGCAGATGTACGTTAAGAAGGTGAGCGTGTATATGTGGGTAGTTTAAATGCAAATACTGTTGATTTCTGACTGTGATGTGTTTCTGTGCTCAGTCTCAGTTGGGGACCTTGGAAGCAGAGGTGCAGAGTTTAATCACAGACAGAGAGAAGAAGATTGAGGAAATACAAATGTCACTTGTCGACATTCAAGTATGTATCTCAGCACAATCCTTATGTGGACGAGCTGTTACTATAGAAACTATAAGATATAGAATGAGCACATTAATACAAATCTGTGATTTGCAGCTGCACTGCTGTCAGAACCGCTGTAGAAAATTAATCAACACCTTCTGACCAGTCAGTTCAACAGCAACATTTAACCTACAAACACTATTTTGAAGATCATTGCTGAAAAAAAGAAAAATGAAATATTCTCAATCATGAATCAGTGATGTGGGAGAAAAACAACAACTAAATAGCAAAAATATTGCTAATGCTTGGGTTAATCCTGTGTTACATATATAACATGCAGCTATAACTAAGAAAAACATGAATTTATCAACTTAAGCAAAGTTGTTGATTGTACAAAGATATGCAGAATTTTCTGTTTTTATGCAGTTGTAAGGAAACTCTCACTCTCTCTGATTATGTACACTCTTAGAAGAAAAGGCTTTAAGGGTAGATCGTCTTTAGATAGTTAAACGTTATTGGGAGCATGCTAATAAACAGTAATAATATTGTTATAGGGTTTACATAGAACTTTTCCCCAGAAGCACCAACTGCAGAATCATTAAAAGTTGTAGACTGAGTGGTTCTCCCTGATGCAGCACCAACACCTCACCGCTGGAAAACGTCCATGTGTTTCTCTCATAAGGCCAACGCACAGCAGGAGGTGGAGATCACAGTGAGCATATTCCGTGCCTTGATCAGTTCCTTGGAGAGTTCTCAGGCCGAGGTGTTGGAGGTAGTGGAGGTGGGTCGTGCTGCTGCAGAACTTCGTTCACAGGCCCTCATCCGGGACCTTCAGATGGAGATCACCGAACTGAGGAAGAGGAGCAGCACGCTGTCTCAGCTCTCTCAGATCAACGACCACTTCAGCTTCTTCAAGGTCAGAAAACAACCACCATCATGATCGTATTACCAGAACAAATGTAAAGATTCATGAATTATATATATATATATATATATATATATATATATATATATGTGTGCATGTGTGTGTGTGTGGTACATTTTGATGATCATTAGTGCAGGAAGTAACATGACAAAAGCCCTTTTCAGATGAGATTAGTTTTCTCTGGAATTTTCCAGAGGGAAAAAACCTTCATTCACAGGCATTACCCTGTAATGATCCAGTTATTCCCTCAGACTTGGTGATCTGAATACAAAATAATTCTAAAAACATCATTCTGTACAATGTACAATATCACTCCATCTTTCTTTCTCACTCTCTGTGTGCAGACATATCCATCCCTCTCCACTGGTCCTCAGATGAAGAGCTGGACAGAAGTGACCTTGACCCCTGACCCCACGGCCGGAATGGTCCTTAAAAATGTCACTCAAATGGTGGATAAAATCCAGGACGAGCTGAAGAAGCTGCCGCAGAGCTGTAAACACACACCACTAATTCCATTATGCCATAGGGCTAGGTGCTCTCTATATTATCATAACATAATCATCATAATCATAATCGTGGAGGTGTGACTGTAAAAAGAGGTGGGGTTCAAATTATTACATAATCTAGAGGTGCGGTTAGGTCATGGCCAAACAAACTGGCTCTCAGTGTCTTCTAAATAAAACTGATTAAACTCAACTGGGTAATATTTCTACAGTCACTAATTTTAATTTATAAGCAGCTGATTTCTGCTTGGTCAGAAGGTGTTGAAGGTTTATATTAATGTCCTCATTCTATTATGATGTCTGTAGTCAGGGCTCATTCACAGGGACCTGCAGGGCAGCGCTGCACTGAAAAGTGCTAGAGAAATGAGTGTAATGGTTGTCATGGTGAAGTTTTCTGTAAGATGTCTGTGTAGGCTAACTCCCGCCGTGTTTCCATTAACCTGATTTGAAATTGCGAACTAATAAATGAGTGATGGAAGTACACAAATTAAAAAAAAATGCAAACACTTTTTTGCATTTAAGGCACAGGACATGAAGTATGCATCGAAATGCTACCTGTTTAAAAAACAAAGCACGCACTGTAAGAGCGATCGCGAGAGAAGAAAACCCAGCATTAATCCCATAACATCACCCAGTGGAAACACAGACCTTTCACAGCTGTGATTTGCTGAAATATCTAAAATATCGCTTTTATTTTGTGAAAAATCACAATAAAAACCCGGTTGTTTACGGAAGGAGTCTCCAGTGTGAGTGCTATGGAACAGTCAGAGGTAAAGCTGGAACTGTAAGTTTTTCAACATCTTCAGGACAGAGGAGATATTTTTAGTTAATTTTAGATTAATTTTAAATTCAAATGGCTTGAAAAATGTCACAGATAGATTTTGAATGTCGCAGAAAATCAACAACAGCACAAGCGAGAAAATCAAGTTATAGCCAGTTACATATCAGACATAAATAAGAAGAGCCTAAAGGTGTAGCATGTTTCAGGTTTTCTATACTTTTATTCTGTTCTCATTAACACTTCAGTTCTACATCACATCTCTGTGTGCATGGAAACAGAGCTCATAGTGAAAGCCCTCTCTTAGTCTCACAGTCACAGACAGGATGAAGACAGACGGTTTACTCTGGGCGAGTATGCAGTCAGGAGTCCATTAGTGAAGATAAAAACATTATTGTAGCTTGTAAGTGTCTAAGATTCAGGGAATTTCGCACTGCATTAAAAGCTGCTCATGAGTTGCTGACAAAACATAAGCAGTCAGACTGACGACAGCTCCGCGGCGCGAGCTCAGTAACACCTCATCCATCACTTTACAAAGGAAACCCCTGGCCATATTTATTCATCTTTAATTATATTCCATTTGTGTTATTAAATATTAAAGAATTATCTTTCACTGTCAGGACATTTAAGAGTGTAATATGCCAAGCATGACCAAAAATATTTCCACTGATATTAAAATGATAATTCATTTCTATATAAATTAAGCAGAAGTGTAATGTACAGTCTATGATAGGAAACGAGTGCTTGGAGTTTAATGAGCCGAAATATAAATTTTTTAGTACAAGTTTGTAATAAAAGTACTCAACGCTACTTCCCCTTGTCGCTGGGATGGTACGAGTAAGAATACACATTATGTATCTTTATTATGAATTTCTTACCTTTAAAAATACATCAGTGGGTTTTAGAGAACACTTATGGGCCTGTAAGGACTGTAAAAACTAAATAAAGCTACATCATCTGCACCTTAAAGATACACATTAAAGGTACAGGAAACATGTGCCCTTAATGGGTTCACACCAGCAGCACTGGAAAACACTTTGGTACCTTTAATTCTGGAAGTGTAGCGCTCACATGTTTGAATGTATTTGTGATGCTGCGATTTGGTTTTATTGCATTTATAAGTTTAAATGCTTCACTTTGCTGTTTCTCCCTCTGCTTCACTCAGGAAAGAATGAAACCTATTTCTGTTATTTGTAGTCAGAATGTTTATTACACTGTGTGTGTGTGTGTGTGTGTGTGTGTGTGTGTGTGTGAGTGTGTGTTTTACAGGTTTACATTCTGTGATGGAATCACCTGTAAAACAACAACCACGTAAGTTTCATATGTTTTGCTCTTTGGGGTAGAAACAAAACTTGGTGACATTTTTCTTTTCTGTATGAAAATAGTCTTATTACCTGAGCAGCACTACATGAGATAGATAACATTGAGCACATTATTATTTTAACCTCTCTCTCTCTCTCTCGTGTGTGTGTGTGTGTGTGTGTGTGTGTGTGTGTGTGTGTGTGTGTGTGTGTGGGTGCTTTCAACTGTAGGACTTTGGAAAATGCAGGACTACGTGTGTGAGTTTTTCTCCTCAGTTCTTCTTTGTCACTTTGTACAAATTCCATATCCTCCAGATTAACCTCTCATATTTTAACTCTACTGTCCCCTTGTGGACGATCCTGTATTTTGTTTACTTATTTGTTTTCCATTTTATTTAAAAAACTTTTTAAAAAAATGTTTTTTTAAATTTTTTTTTATCATATTTCGTTATGACTGTGATTGAATAAAATGCTTCAGGGGAACTTTCAGAATTTAATCAGTTTCAGTAATTATGATTATATGCTGCTATAAACATCTGTGCTGAACTGCAAACAAAAGAACAGTTTTAATTGAGAGATTCAAACAGTCTTCTGTTCATTAATAAATTACAGATTGTCCCTGTGGTATAAGAGGAATAACACACTTCAGGACTTGCTGTTATAGGAAACTAATCAACTTCACATCAGGCCATATTTCACTGTTCCGCTGTGGATTATTTTTCTATAACAGCACACCCTGTTGTGTTTTGTTCCTCACATATGTAACCATGGCCATTGCTCCTCCCTCAGTGGACGTTACCCTGGATCGAGACTCCGCCCACCCTAGACTGATGATCTCTGAGGACTGCAAGCAGGTGTACTGCAGTGACCGCTATCACACCGTGATGGACACGCCCGTACGCTTCGACCGTGTAGTCTGTGTGCTCGGCTGCCAGGGTTTCAGCTCAGGCCGCCACTACTGGGAGGTCCACGTGGGTGAGAAGACAGACTGGGACCTGGGAGTGGTCAATCACTCGATCAACCGCAAGGGGAAGATCTCAGTCAATCCGGCTAATGGCTACTGGCTCCTGAGTCTGCGAGACAAGCATGAATACGCCTTCCGTGCAAATCCATTGATGCCCATTTACCTGAACCCCAAACCTCAAAAGGTCGGGGTTTACGTAGACTATGAAAAAGGACAAGTGTCTTTTTATAACGCTGACACCATGGCACTTATTTTTACTAATGTCTACTTTTTTACTGAGACTTTATATCCTTGTTTCAGTCCCTGCACTAACAAATCTGGCCAAAACGAGGCTCCACTTGTCATTTGTCCCATCAGGTCATCTGAGTGAAAATTACTGATTGACATATTATCTCCTGCTAATTTTCATGATTTTCGGTACTCGCCAATACCAAGTGTGACACCAAAATGAGTTGGAAGTTGATTTTAAATGAAGCGTGTTAGCTAGCTACATTAGTTAGCTTGGATTGCTTAAGGCTTCAGGAGAGAAGAGTGGGTTTTGCTTCGTTCCTATACAGCTGTGTGTACAATGCGTTTTTATTGTTTTTATTGCACCAGAATCCTTCATTGTTAATGACCGATAGCAACCAAACATCAAAAACTACCTGCTAACTGAGCACAGTCCTCACCTTGCGTTGTCTGTAGATCATTGTTTCTCGCCTAGCCAGCGTGTGCTGCTTGTGATGCTGAGTTTTATGTTTAAGATGTTATGGTGTTGGCATTGATTGCATGCAGAGGAAAGGCAGTAGGTGTGTCTCTGTGTCTCTGTGCTTGCAGAACTGATGCGCTTGCTCACCTGTAACAGTTTCTGCGCACCATGCTCACAAGTTCCTTTGTGTGTACGCAATTCATGTCACCTTGCACTAATTTATAATATGTGTTCAGGTCAGCCATCCTCACACATGCTATTAAACCCAATGATTAAACTTGATCAAGGTATTTTATTAGGTGTGAATTGTAGGAAGATGCTCCTCTTGACTTTTTCACAAATCACAGTTTATAGTCTGTTTTGCTTCAGTCATTAACTGTGAAATTTGCTCACATTGCTGTTATTTTGTCACAAAGTATCGCTGTTGTTAGGTATCAAGCAAGTTCCTGAGTAAGTGAGTGTGATATCGCACTGATACCTGTATCAGTATCAGTCTCAGTCTCAGTATTGATGCACCCCATATCCCATTTTTCTGTAAATTATTTGGAAAATTTGGAAATTAATTTTTGTTACAGGAGACCTCTCTCTCTCTCTCTCTCTCTCTCTCTCTCTCTCTCTCTCTCTCTCTCTGTGTGTGTGTGTGTCTTGTTCTGATAACATATTTCATTGTAATATACAGTTATTAGAAACACTATTTTACCATCTGTTTTATCTCATTTTTGCTCGTTGGAATTATTTGTGAAAATTAATTTGTAAAATTTATTCTTGGTCACAATCCTGACTGTACTGATTGCAATGTGAATAAAATAATTTTTGTTTATTATTTATTTTTGTCCCTGTTTTTGTATAGTGTTTTACACTAAGACACAAGAATTGCTGAAGTTAGTATGTAATCTGTTAAATATTTTTAGTATTTTTTGATGAGGATAAAAATGACTAAAAAAGCAGCCTGCCTCTGAGATTAGGGGCGGGGCTAGGATGAGGTCCACTCGACCAATGGGAGAAGCGCATCTCCGTGATTGACGTGTCGCGTTAAAGATGCGGCACAACCGCGTCGTGAAGGGCAGAACACACACACACACACACACACACACACGCACGTGCGCGTGCGCCTCAGATCACACACCAGCTTTCCCCCTGCATCAGAGAGAGCTGGACAAACCCGACACACAGGTAATGTACATTTTTCCTTTGTAGCCGACTATATCATAGAGAGAGTGTGTGTGTGTGTGAGTGTGTGTGTGTGTGTGTGTGTGTGTTGGAGAACACGGTGTCCCATCACATGTACTCACCTTGTCGCTAAACTCTAAAACGGTGAAAATGTGATTTAAAGTGTTTTGATTCTCTGTTTACTCTGTAAATAAGCGCAGCACTTAATGTGAGGCACTTAAATAAAAAATAATAGAAATAAAGAATAAAGAAAAACATGCAGAGCAGATTAGTGTGTATATGTGAATAAATATCATGCTGGTGCTCCATCTGTTCTCCTGAACATCCCACTGTTGTCTTTTACCTGCCTTCTAAACCCCCAGTGTAAAGAGAAACCCCTTTATTCATGCTTTATAGCTGTATGATTGGTGTGTGTGGTGCATCACTGCATTATCAGCTCTGTGCGCTATTCACACATCATGAGGCTGCTTTGTGAAGTTTTTTCTTTTTATTAATAGCCGTGAAATATTTGGGGATAAACAGGCGCTCATTATCATTCTCTATCCTCTGTTGTATCAACTCAAGCAAGGAATAAAACACTCATCATGCTTTATAGCAGAATCATCCATGGCAGCGTGGTGTAATGTATGTTACTGTTAGCATCCTTCAGGTGATTATTTTCCTGTAACAGCATGTCCAAGTGTTTTATTCCTCTCATACCACAGCAATTTACCAACAATTAGCCTGCAATGTTTAATTGATTAAAAAATGACCTCATGCTTTTTCATCCATTTATAGTTACATTTAATGTTCCCAAAACAAGTTAGTTCCTGTTCTGTCTTAAGTTATAGCAGCTGTAAACAGTCGTTCCCTCTCCATTCTCTCTTCGTTCTCTCTCTTATTTCTTGGAGACTTTAACTCGGCTCCCTCAGACAGAGTAAGTCTCGCTGCGCGCACACACACAGCCACTGGAGACAGTGCCAATCGATTAATGATGACTTACCAGATTACACGGCGCATTAACAACGATTACACACTCTGCAGATGTAAAACATCAGTGTTTATTTAATAAAAGCATTTTTTTCTCTTATACATCACAGAGGAAATGTAAGGGTCGAGTTATCTTCAGCGTCTACCGACTTTAAAATCAAATCCCACGGGATTAAAATGCTGCAGGAAGAGAGGATGAGCCGAGGTAGAGGTCGCCTGGAACAAGGTCAGTTAAGTATTTATGAGATGCTGCAGAATCCTGCTGAGGAACCTCTCGCAGTAAAATCAAACCGTACAGCTGAGTCAGGGAAGTTTAGTCAGTTACACACGCTGCTGCTCAATCAGCTTCTCATACAGCATCGTGCAGGGTTTACAAACGGCTTATAGCTTGTTTTTCTCCACGTGTTTCTGAAGTGCAGTGAGAAATTTTTTATCATCAGTCACATAACAGCACAAAAATCCAGCTTGATGATGATGATGGTGATGATGATGATGATGGTCAGGTTCTTCATCAGACATGATTTAAAAATTTCATGTCACTGAGCCAGAATTTCAGAGATTTATCACTTAATAATAGACATAATAATAAAACCCAAAAGGGTAAAAGCAACTGGGCCTGGGTGATCTGTTATACTTTATCTTTAAATGTATCATTTATTTTTATTTGTTTTTAAAAAATAATTGCTTAAAACATAAATAAAAATTATTTAATGTTGGAAAAAAATAATTTTTTTTTACACTTTCAAAGATGAGCTATAACACTGAAACATTAAATCAGCTGCATCCAGTCAGCTTATAATTATATTAACTAGTGTAAAAGATTAATGTATTGTTATTTATAAAATGTTTTTTAAAAAGTTGCACTTCTGTATTGCTGACTGTTTCTTTATCAAAGCTACTCACATTCGGAGGCTTACGTGACCCTGTGCTTCTGCATTTCTGCGAAGGGAATAAAGAGGGTTATGTAACACTAATCACTGGAGAAAACTGAGAAGACGAGATGACCACGAGGTCAATTTCACTCATTCGCCTCCTCACTGCGTTTCTTCTCTGATGTATGTTTTAAGCTAAATGTATTAAAGGTTAAAAAACAAAGTGCAGCTACTTTCATCAGCTGTAACGTGTGATTCTTGCTTTGTGTCAGTAATGTTGCACACAGATCCCTCATCATACAGTTTACAGTATTACAGTCATATTTATTTTGATCTTTCAGCAGTGAAGTCTGTAAGACCACTTTTAATTACTGTAGCCATCATCAGATTTTAAGCTATTTATAAGGGAACTGTTTCAGTTCGAGTGCTCGTTATATCACTGTCGGGGGTCGAGTTCTACTTGTTTGCTGTTTGTTATGTTCTGTGTGTGAATGTTGTTTGTCGTAAGCTGTGCTTGTCCAGAGCTCACTTCAAGAAGACTCGTAACCTCGGCGTGACCACCCTGGTTAAATAAAAGTTAAATAAAAAAAAAATTCAGATAAAATATAGGGCACATTGTGAAGGACAGGAAATGAAGGTAACTGTTCTGTTGTGTTTCAGCAGGGACGCGGTGGACGCTGGTCACTAGCCATGACATCCCACTGACACGGAACATCACCACCGTCTTTCACGGACTTGTGTTGACATGGCAACAGGAAGGAAAAGTCAGTGTTTGTCTGTGTGTGTGTGTGTGTGTGTGTGTGTGTGTGTGTGTGTGTGTGTAAATAAATCAGTGTGGTTATCTGTGTATTTTTGGCATTGAGTGTTCTGTATTATTTATTTAGATATTTTAATTCACAGACATGTATTTTTTTGATGGTTTTTAATCAATAACGTTGATTTCATTTTTCTTTTCCTCTAACATGCACATCAGCGCGGTTTCTGTTCTTTCTCTGTCATTCACCCACACAGTGTCTCTTTTTTCCTCCCACTCATCTCTGTTACATCTCCGTAATCTGTAACCATCTCATTCTCTCACTTTGCGTCACTCCAACAGGCTCCACATCTAAAGGTGGAGGTGTGCATTTCCCAGACGAAACGGAGGATGATGTGCTCAGTGAGAGCGGTGAGGACACGCAGCAGGACAAGATCATCACCGCTGCAGCCGAGCCCGATGGAGCTTACCTGGTTAAGGTGACACTCAAATGCCAATTGTAATGCAACAAACATTATTCTCCATAAGACAGTAGAGAAATTTCCACTTGTGCAGCACTTCTCAAGACCAGCGCTAACAGATTAGCGGTAGCACTTATTAGCAGGAGCTAAACAGTTACATATATATCAGTTCTTGGAACAGCACCAACACAGACATTTTTAACATCATACCACAAGACACACACTTTACGCAATTACTCCCGAATAATTTCCCTTTGAAATGTTTCTAATTTTTAAAGATTAAAGAGTTCCTCTTCAGCCATGTTTATAGCCATGTTTACGTTAACCTGCTTAATTCACAATTTGAAACTGGCAACTAAAAAAACGAGTAATAGAAACGTGGATTTTTAAAAAGTTCTCAACTATCACAAAAAACGCTCACACGAGGTGGATTTTCAAATGATTGTGTGTGAGGAAGAGCATGCCACTGAAGCAGCTTTTAATCCTCACATTTTTAACAACTTGTACCTTCACAGGAATCATTCCTTTTTAAAGCATTCGTACTTTCACTTGCATAAAGCTTCTGTCAACCTCTAATTACATAAGATGTAGATTAATTAACATTGTTTTATTAGCATTCCTTCCTCACTATGTAAGCTAGCAATGAGAGTTCTCATCTCTGTTTAGGCAGGATTCCTGAAAATCCAACATAAATATGAGATTGTCTTCTCGATCCCACAAGTCCCCACTTTGGGAAAAGACACTGCTCTCTCCCCGGCATTACGCACCACAGCTAAACCACGGCTACGGGCCACCCGCATCACACCACGCCCTGAAGGTAACGCTGCTTTCCACACACAAGTTCTACAAGTTACCAAATCTGTGTGAGTGTTTGTACGTGTGTGTGCGTGTGTGTGTGTTTAGTAAATTCCAATCAGACACTGAGCTTAAAATGTTCCATCACTATTATGACCAAAAATGATCTGTACAATAGTATATTTATTTGCAAATACTTTATTTGCCTCTCCATTATGACGATTTGTCTTTGTATTTTTCTGCCTTTAATTATTTATACACCCTGGAGCGGTTCTCAAACTGTGACACAGGAAGCAGAAGAGCAGGAGCTTTAATTAGCTTTATTACATTAATAATAAATAAGCAGGTTTTAGAATGTCAAGTCCAATGATGTCATTGTTATAATTTTCATAAATATTTAAATTGTATTTCTCACAAACAAAATTCCAATCTTTTACCCACAGAACCTCAGGATTTTCTTTTCAAGCCAATGATTTTCTTCCTATGACAATCTTGTCACTTGTGATAAATTTGAGTTTCAGTTTTGTAGAAGTCTTGTGATTTTTTTTTTACTTAGCCACTTGTCCATTTTGCTTTCATCACATCATCACATCAGCCCTACTTAGATACATATTCCATCAGTTTAATCGTATAGTAGGTACTAGGTAGTTCACTCTTAAAATTCATGATTTTACTTTTTAACGTTATCTCCAAGTACCACTGGGGGTCAGCATTTTCCCATTTGAGAATTACAGCATTCTCTCATCCACAGCCTTTAAAATGTCACCATTCTCTTTGTCACTTCTTTGTTGTGTCTTCTCAAATTTTAACACATTGCACTTTCCCCCACACATACACAACTTCACCTCTATTACCTGTTCTTGTGTTCTCTCGTTCTTTCTGTCTGTAGGAGGAGTGAAGGTGGTGTGTGAGTACAGCACTCAGCAGGAAGGAGTGGTGCAGGAGGAGCTCACTCTCGTCAACAGAAGCAGGAGGGACAGCAGCGTTAAAGTCCGAGTACAAGCCAGAGTGATGGGTGAGAATTAAAGTGCTTCATATGTGTTAGTCTGTTTAAGTCTGAAAATCAAAATTGTACAACATTTTACAAGTTAATTTTATATTCATTTCTTATGTAATTTTTAATAACATTCACAGAATATTTCAGTGTTTATTTATTTTTGAATTAATAAGGTAAAAAGAAATGTGTGTGTGTGTGTGTGTGTGTGTGCATCTCCTTTTCCCCACCCAGTGCTCCCAGTATAGCTTGTGACCTTGACAAAGAATAAATTAAAAATAATCTTTTTATGTCTGGGCCTCTAATCAATCTGGATATGAACAGATTTATTCAGAAATCATTAGTACGAGTGTTTACACAAGAAATTTGGGATTCATGAAAACCCTGTAAATTTAGAAAAACGTTCGTATCCTGTGCTTGCTTGTACTCGTGCTCCTGAGTGTGTGGAACTTTACATATCAAAAGATTAATGAATGTAATCTTTGACTTGATTGAATTCATATAATCTGCAAATTTACAAATCCTACAGTCTGCATGGATTACTGCATTTTTAACCCAGGTGTGGTGTTTAAACTGTTTATGTTTATGACGTTTACAGCATTTAGCAGACGCCTTTATCCAGAGCCACTTATAGCAGAGCTTTGGAGTCTTGGTTAAGAACATGTCCTCATGATGGTTCACTCGGTCAGGGATTAAGAGCTCCATCCAGAACATGTAGTGAAAACCAGTCACTTTATTTGCATTAGTGAGCCAACATAAACTCATAAATTAAGACAAATAAAACAAATTATTTAGTTCAGACAAAATAAATGGCAGAATGTAAATGGAGGACGGGCCGGTCTGTCTGTGCAGAGTCATAAGCTGTAAACAAATGCCTCAGTGTGTGCTTGAAATTGTATGAAGTTTTGTAGGCATCACAACATACAAATCAGCTGTGCTCTGCACATGCTCGGTAACGTACCAGTGATTAGCATTCATTAACATACATACAAGTACAAGGAAAATCTGTTTCCCAAGTTGTTGCTTTGGTTTGCTTTGGTTTGCTTTGGTTTATGTTAACATTTAGACACATTTGCTAAAGATACCTGATAAATGAGTCCCACTGTCTTTATTCCTGAATATTGCAGACCGCCACCACGGAACGCCCATGCTGCTGGAGGGAGTACGCTGTTTGGGAACCGAAGCGATCACTTCAAAAACCAATGATAAAAAGAAGATCTGAGCAGTGGCTCCTTTCCTATAGACCTCAGCAGCATGGACTGAGAGACAGAAATGAACTCAGAGAACATACCTCAGAACACACTCGACTCTTAATCATGCCTAACTCTGATCCTGGACATGAACGTGATCTTTCAGGTTTAAGATAAATACTGTCACTTGTGAATCTGATCCTAATTACATCTAAAAAGTGACAGTCGTCAAGAAAACACAGATGAACATGTGGTTTGTAGTCATATTTGCAATACTGCATGTGTGGTGTGTTTGTTCAGTGCCTCGTCAATCAGTGAATCATTTCAGTTGCGATCAAAAGTTTTTCTCTCTTGTTAATTTCGAATCAATCATTTTGATGATGACTGAGATTTATTTACTCCTCTCGTGTTCAGCCAGTCAATATTTGAATCAGTGACCTCAGTAAGACCCGACTGAGGTCCACTGGTCAGATCAGGAGATTTCCAGCATTTCTGTGCATGCAGTAATAATGTGTGTAAGACAAGGAGTGAAAATTATTTATTATAAACACTGATATATCAACATATTATATAAAATATCACAAAATAACAGTAATCTTCATTGCTTGTTCTAATTTCGGGATTCAATTAAAAGCTAGTTAAATAAAAAGCCGCATTCATAAGAACGCATGCTGCCACACAAACCTCCCCATGTAATGTATTTACAGTGTCTCAAAAAGAATGTAGTTTTTTCTTTTAAATCTCACAGTATTATAGTTATAAGGCAACACTTTCAATTTATTAGTCATGTGTTTCTAATCATTCTAAACATAAACTGCCAGCAAAGATATGGATGAATTTTTATCCCTGATTAAGAAACAGAAATGTAGCTTTATAAAGAAAATATCAAAAACAATAAATAATATATAATTGGTATATATAATATATAAAGCATTTAAATCTAATGCTTCTTTAGACTGTAGGTTTGATGCTTCCTTTGATGTCAACTGTGTGTGTGTGTGTGTGTGTGTGTGAGAGAGAGAGAGAGAGAGAGAGAGAGATCAGTTGTATATGGTAACTTTACCTGTACTGTACACTTTAACAGTTGAAGATGATTGTATTAAATATCTGTTGCACATTTTGCAATCTTTTTAGCACCCCTGTATAGTGCGCACCCGGGGGAACATTCGCCCATCAAAGGCAGGGGGTTGGAGGGGGGAGGTGGGACATTGAATGCTTTGGAAATGCCATGGGCGGGATTCAAACTGAGGACTACACTACAGAGAACTAAGTGCCTGATTAGGGTGCCCATGACCACCAGAAGGCCTCCAAGAGTGCATACAAAATCCCACAATAGAGTTAGACATTTTTTTGTGTGATTTGTGCGATGTCGTAGTCCCCCTGGAGGTGTGGGTTCAAATCCCACTTCTGACAACATCCCCATATGACAACATATTAAACATATGACAACATATTAAAAAATAAACACAAACAAATTACACAAGTGTGGATGGGAACAGTGACAAAATAGCCGTATAAGTTTTTGTGCTGTAAATACATTTCTTTTTCTAGAAATCTGCATAATTATGTCATTTTTTTGAGTATTTGGCACACTCTACAGCTTTGAAATGTTACAGCACTAGAATTCCAAATTTCTTCACCTTTATTCTCTGATGACATAGAGATAAAATAAAGTTGTCTTTCACTATTAAGCTGAATCCTTTTGGCTACACAAACATTTTAAAGGACTGGTTGTCTTGTATCTTCCATAAGTTAAATGAATAACACCAGAGGCTCTGGTTGTTGCCCCCGACACTGTTTCTAGGGATTTTCAGGTAGCTCTTGCTCTGCTCACATCAAAAGTGAAATCTAGAAACTTGGAGAATACACTGCACAACAATTTTTTTGAAAAGTCTTGCTTCCTGAAAAGTTTTTCCTGATTGTGACAGGTACCTACTATAGCACAAATATAGTTTTAGTTTTACTGCATCATGTAGGAACTCTGAGAAATAGACATTTATATGTTTACTGACAATAACGTATTTAGTCACGTTT
>JAQMYM010000013.1:12174501-12191019 GCA_030014255.1 Parauchenoglanis ngamensis
AAGAGAAACAACAGTCCATCATTATCCAGTCTCTTTTAAAGTCATAAAAATAAAGAAATAATTGAATTAGAAGGTGTCTAAACTTATGACTGGTAGTGTATGTCATAGCAGCTATAAGCAGTTGTTCACTCATTAGCCTCTCTTTTTTGAAGTTAAGAAAGCAGATTGGTACCAGAGAAACCAGTGAGAAAAGCCGTCTGTTCTGAAGACTTTCCCTGACCATTCAAACACAAAAGACTCATACCATAAATGTTAAATATCATCTCCTGTGCCTGTGAATATATTGTGCTATAGAACGTAGAACATATCGGAATGAGTGTATTAATACAAACCTGTGGTTAGAATCACTCCCATAATACATGGTCAATAGGCATTCAGAACGATTTCAAGGCTTCACACTCTCTCACACTCTTTAGCCATTTTTACACAGACATCTGGCAATATTGCCTTAAAGAAGACCCTTCAATATGCTGGCTTTGGTTGTTTACTCTGAACCAAACAAAGGCAGGATAAGCCACCTCAGTGTGTGTTTTTACATAGTGAGCAGGCATTCCATAATAATAAGAGGCGTGACTTGTAACACAGCGGTTGACGCCTAGTGCACTTGTAACATACTACGCATCGAAAATACAAAAACCCCAAGCACAGTGGGTGAATAGTGGGTGAACTAAGTGTTGGGGTGATTTTGTTAGCTGTGCACATTTATACCACTCTTCAAATGTAATCAAAGTTGCTGATCATCGTGTTTGTATGATCAGAAATATGTTGGAGGAGAAATTGAAGGGAAGTGGGAAGCAATTCAAGGCAGAAAGGCATGTGGACCTTAGATGCCATAGACAGAAATGTTTGAATTTGTTCTGGTCTTGGAAAAGAAGAATGTCAAGGTAAAAAGCATCACAACCCTGTCCTGCCATGTCCCTTTTAACTCTCTCTCTGTCCACTGTGGGGCCATCAGCGTTTGTTTGTGACTGCAAAGTCTGACTTATTTTGTGCCTAAAGTTGGGCTGTGATGACGTTGAAATAATAAAATTAATTATTATTATTATTATTATTTCTATTATTATATGAACTGATAAACAATAAACAGCCAATCAGATAAACAAGGATCATTATTTATCTGAGCATTTCATCCATGTTGAATTTAATTGTGGTGTAATTGGTGCTTTTATAATGATGTAGATATTTTTGCTGTCATCACTGAGACCATTCAAAATTCTCTCAGTTTGGTGGAAAATTAAAGAGAACCTAGTTCTTGATTGTGAATGTGCTAAGTAATGTGTAAGTAAAAGTAGCCTACATCATGTTTACAATATCTAATATTCATTTCCACGAGCTACTAGTAACTTGTCGGAATTATAATAACAAACCTGCCTTACATCGTACAATTGTATTTGTCATATAAATAATACTTACATGTGGTATTTATTACTTTACAATTATTTTACCTGTCTGCTGCAAATGATGGAGGAGTAGGCAGCTTGGATAGGGGCTTTTGTTTCACATAGACCTTTTTCCCAACTGAAAATAAAAATGTCTTCTGAAAGACGAACACGCTGCCGAGAATTGCGTTGCAGCTAAAGGTAATAACAGAGCTGAGGCCGAGTTTCATCAAGGCTTTTCTCAGTCAGTGGTGGAGGACGTGCACAAGGAAATGATTTAGTGGAGCGACTGGAGAAACATGGCTCTCCTCTCGTACCTGCTCCCAGTGGAGCCGCCGTGAGACACAAACCACTCTGAAGCACTTTCAGAAAAAAGCGGCGTGTCAATCAGGCAGACTGGAATAAAATGTCTTACATATCCCATCTCTCACATGGCCTCATGTGCCCCATCAATCTGTCTGCGTGATCTTATATACTCTATAACTTTCTCTTTTTACTTCCATCTGACTCTTTCTCATCTTCTTCTGATCTTAAACGTCAGTGTACTTGCACAAGTTTAGTGCTTGCATATAGTACATCACTCACTCGGTCTCAGAACTCTCAGCTCTCCGTCACGGCACATTAACATATACTAACAATCATCCACTCGCTCTCATACACACATAATACTACACGTGCATAACACCACACACACTTTCCAAATGCGTTTCAGTTGTGAGAGCATAGTACAGGGTTAGAGGGGATTAAGAAGTCGATATCAGCTGACATACAGCAAATTCTGTTGAATAATTCATAAATGCCTCTCACTCAAGGACATCACTCTGTTTTATCTCTCCTTGTTTCGCCTCTGAATGTCCAGCAGGCTCGTGCTTCATGGGGGTTGCTTCATCAAGTCTCACTGTCCTGACAGATCTTCTCTCCATTTGAATTCTCACCTTCTTTAAATGTTCTCAAATTCATTTTATTTTGCTTCAGTCCCTTATTTCAGTCTCAAACGATATAAGGAACAATCTTAGCTCATTTAGATCTTTCCACCTACCTCAATCACGTCAATCATGGACACCATCATCATCATTCAACTTTAGTAACTGCTTTGCCCTGGTCTGATCCAGTGCAGTGGATCCAGTGTCTATCCTGCGAACATTGGGTGCAAGGAATGCAAACAACATTTAGGGGATCACATAACTACCTACCATGGTGTTTTGAGGAGGTGGGAGGATGATAGAGAACCTGGAGAAAACCATTACGGACACTAAGAGAATGTACAAGAACTCCATACTAATCTCAGGACCAAGCTCAAGAGCTGCAAGGCTAAACTACCTGCTGCACCACCCAGACACCAGACATAGAGATGCTTTAAGGAAATACAAATTAGGGCTGTTACACAAATATACACTCATCTATCATCTACCTCTAAAATGCTGTACATTTTGCACCTTAAAAATTTTTTTTGCATATTTTTACCTCTGCCATTTTGCACACATTTGGATTAGCGCTGTTCTGTCTTGTCTTGTCTCGTGATGTCTGCACTGTCTCGTGGCAGTGTTTTTGTATTTTTGTCTTTTTGTCTGTCTCGTTATGTCTGCACTGTTTGCACACTTGCACACTTTGCACTTTATGTTGTTTTTGCCATGTTTGCACATGTTTGCACACATGCACTTTATGTTGTCTTCTGTTGCACACATGCACCTTTTGTACTTTTGTTGTCTTCTTTGTAGCACCTTGATCCTTGAGAAATGTTGTCTTGTTTCACTGTACACTGTACCACATGTGATGAAATATTATGAAATGACAATAAAAGCCACTTGAACTTGAACTTGAGAGCTCCCAATAGTGGTCTGAGAGAGGGCCAGGCAGGGGCATTGCAAGCATTTTTATAGCAATACTCAGACCATTTTGTGATTTCTCTGGTGTACCAGGAGATGTGAGGGTAATGAAGGTGTAACCAGAAGATGCCCAGTATGATGGGGTGTTTGGGTGTGGCTGTGACCAGGAGTGAGATTGATTTATTGTGTAAACTGCTGATCCGCATACTGACAGGTGCAGCGCAATATTGAATGGTGCCCTCTCTGATGGAACTGCCATTGATGGTGTTGATCTTGTTCAGTGTGAGTAGCAGGAGCTGGAGCTTGATGGCAGTGTCATGGTCGATGAAATTAACCCATTGATCTGGAGTCAATCATGGATGGAAGGACAGAAATCTTGTGAGTGTATAATCTGCACTTTACTTTCTAATGGAGGCAAGGCAACATATGAAATAAAATATATTAAAAAAGTTTTCCCTATGGATCAGTGACATAGTTCAGAGCATTGCTACATGGGAACTGGAATTCCAATCATTCCCAAATCACCTGTGGAAAAAAGGTGAGGGTAAAAGGTGAAAACATGTTTTTTTTTTATCATAGGCCTGGGAAAAGTTATAAGGGTGGAAATGTTATGGATACTGAGCCATGAGAAAAGGCTGAGGGAAACAGTAGAAATAGCAACTGGGTAATATTTAATGGACAGTGTATGGGAAAAGGGGAAGTGGGAATATGGAGAGACGTTACTCAAGGAAAAGGCAAAGGTTAATTGTGGGAAAACATGGGTGAACAGTTTTGAATTTTGAAGAGAACTAAAGATAATGGTGGGAACTGAAGTTCAGGTAGAACTGAAAAGGGGTGTATCATGTGAAACCATGAAAAACAAGAAGAATCACATCAAAAACTGTATAAAAGGAGAGCTGGTCAGCTTTGAAAGTCAGTCAACAATCAGACAGAGACTGATGTTCTGAAAGATTCTTAGCTCTCTTCCTCGAAGAAGTGTGTTAATGTCTGTCTTTGTCTCCAAATTCATTATTGTTTTAGAAAGTGTATTTGATATTGAAGGTATTAATTATGTTGTAGTGGGCTATTTAAGAGATTAAGTTGTAGAGGTTAACCTAGATTGATGAAGAGACCCATCATGGGCACGATCTCAGGCTTGACCCAATCTGGGGGGACTTTTCTGCGACACACCCCATTTCCATATGGGATCTACAGTTTTGCCAAATTTTGTGTTTCTAGGATAGAAATTGTGATTAGTGAAAATTGTACAAGAAGAAGAAGAAAAAGCAGAAGAAGAATGGTATGTTGACTTTGTCAAACCAAATCCAAAGATTTATTTAATATGATGTCTATAATATTTGTACATTGATATACAGAAGTTATGAGTAGGTTTACATATTAGTATAAAACAATTAAATACATATACTCTTACCTAAACAACTATTTATAGAATGTTTCAATTAAATTAATATAACAAATAAAAGACAACAATCCTTGTAAACACTGCAAGTCACCCTCATTAAATACCCAGTTTAAGCAACTAAAAATATTTGTATCTCTCCTGTTCATAAGAATGAAATGTATTCTCCCATATTCCTTTTATCTTAAATATTTCTCAATAAAAGCAAATTTACAAATTACTGTTTGTAATGGATAAAAAAACAATGTGTGCATTTACTTCAGTAGAATAGGTTAGATTGTTAAAAAGAAACATATGCTATTAAGTCATATATGTATTCCGATCAGCTCTAGAGCTAGAAGTGCAATGCCACTGAAAGTAGAAGTGATAGAAGAGACATCCATATCATCCATATCATGGTCTTTGTTGGAGAGGTGTTTGTTGAAGTTGTGTTTGTTGGAGAGGTGTTTGTTGGAGAGGTGTTTGATGAAGAAGTGTTTGTTGAAATTGTGTTTGTTGGAGAAGTATTAGTTGAAGTTGTGTTTGTTGGAGAGGTGTTTGTTGGAGAGATGTTTGTTGAAGTTGTGTTTGTTGGAGTGGTGTTTGTTGAAGTGTTAGTTGAAGTTGTGTTTGTTGAAGAGGTGTTTGTTAGAGAGGTGTTTGTTGAAGAAGTGTTAGTTGAAGTTGTGTTTGTTCGAGTTGTGTTTATTGAAGTGTTAGTTGAAATTGTGTTTGTTGAAGAGGTGTCTGTTAGAGAGGTGTTTGTTGAAGAAGTATTAGTTGAAGTTGTGTTAGTTGAAGTTGTGTTTGTTGGAGAGGTGTATGTTGAAGTTGTGTTTGTTGAAGAGGTGTTTGTTCGAGAGGTGTTTGTTGAAGTTGTGTTAGTTGAAGTTGTGTTTGTTGGAGAGGTGTTTGCTGAAGTTGTGTTGGTTAAAGTTGTGTTTGTTGAAGATGTGTTTGATGGATAGGTGTTTGTTGAAGTGTTAGTTGAAATTGTGTTTGTTGGAGAGGTGTTTGTTGAAGTTGGGTTAGTTGAAGTTGTGTTTGTTGGAGAGGTGTTTGTTGAAGTTGTATTTGTTGGAGAGGTGTTTGTTCGAGAGGTGTTTGATGAAGAAGTGTTTGTTGAAATTGTTTTTGTTGGAGAAGCATTAGTTGAAGTTGTGTTTGTTGGAGAGGTGTTTGTTGAAGAAGTATTAGTTGAAGTTGTGTTTGTTAGAGAGGTGTTCGTTGAAGTTGGGTTAGTTGAAGTTGTGTTTGTTGGAGAGGTGTTTGTTGAAGTTGTGTTTGTTGGAGAGGTGTTTGTTGAAATTGTGTTTGTTGGAGAGGTGTTTGTTAGAGAGGTGTTCGTTGAAGTTGTGTTTGTTGAAGTTGTGTTTTTTGGAGAGGTGTTTGTTGAAGTGTTAGTTGAAGTTGTGTTTGTTGAAGAGGTGTTTGTTCGAGAGGTGTTTGTTGAAGATGTGTTTGTCGAAGTTGTGTTTGTTCGAGAGGTGTTAGTTGAAGTTGTGTTTGTTGAAGTTGTGTTGGTTAATGTTGTGTTTGTTGGAGACGTGTTTGTTGAAGAAGTGCTTGTTGAAATTGTGTTTTTTGGAGAGGTGTTTGTTGAAGTTGTGTTGGTTAAAGTTGTGTTTGTTGGAGAAGTGTTTGTTGAAGTTTTGTTTATTGGAGAGGTGTTTGTCAAAGTTTTGTTTGTTTGATTGGTGTTTGCTGAAGTGGTGTTTGAAGAAGTGTTTGTCACTGTTGAATGAAAGTTTAAATTAGAATTAGAATATCCACATGTACCAATCAGTTATTAAAATGCAATATCCTTAAAACTGAATACTGACCTGGAACCTGGGAGACATTTACAGAATTTGGAATAATGTTCAAGCTTGAGTTGGTGGTAGTTGCATTAACAAGAGCATTTAGTACTGTAGAGGTAGATGGGATGGTACCATTGGCACTAAATTCAAGGCTGGAATTTGTGACAATTGACCCATTGCTAAAAAACACCACACCCGTAGTTAAATACAAGTTGAAATTTTGCATCATCAAAGTAAATAAAAACAAATATTCTGAGTAATGTTTTCATATATTATTTCTCACCTGAAACCATGAATTACCATCTGGATGAAGTTTATGAAGAAGTGCCTGCAAATTGCTTCAAACTAAAAAAAATTTTATTAATCAATTTGTTCCTTAAAACTGATCTCAAATTGATTGGCTATTCAGTTTGGCTAAAGTGGTTAAAGCTGGGAAAAAAATATCATTTTAATCAATTAATTTGTTCATAAAGACTGACCTCAAATCGATTGACTGTTTGGTTTATCACTTTTAGGACTATACAGAATTAAATAATAGAGAATGAATAAATAAACATTCATAAGTTTTCTCATATATAATTGCTCTGGATGTTATGCTATTTGTAATTAACTTCACAGTTTTCCTAGTTTTCACTTTTCACAGTTTCACTGAAACAAAAAACAAACAAACAAACAAACAAAAAAAACAGACAAGTGTCCAAAACATATACTGGTTTTACAGTAAGCCACACTGAGAAAAGTTAAGGATACTGTGATTTGTCTTATGTGGCAATAGTGCTGTTCAGGTGGGAAAATCCTCTTGTTTAGAAAAATTCATTAAATTGTAGCTGACAGCATTATCAATAAAACCTCACCTCTATACGGGTACTTGCAGCTTTTGATGCAAACTGTGGAGAGCTGATATTGGCCAGTGATGCATCAAAGGTTTCATTGATGCTGAAGATCAAGTTGAATACTGCAGCTACTCCAGGAGTGTTTGCTGAAGAGGCGTTTATACATGTGGTTGAAGTCATTTTTGTTGAAGAAGGGTTAGTCACTGTTGAATGAGAGGTTAAATTGGAATTAGAATATCCACATGTACCAGTCAGTTATTAAACTGCAATTTCCTCAAAAGTGTATTCTGACCTGGAACCCTGGAGACCTTTATAGAATTTGAAATAATCTTCATTCTTGAGTTTGTGGTAGTCACTTTAATAAGGGCATTTTGTATTCTAGAGTTAGATGGGATAGTGCCATGAGAATTAAATTCAAGGCTGGTATTTGTAAAAATTGACTCATTCCTAGAAAAAGAAAAAAAAGAAATATTCATAGTTAAATACAAGTTGAAATTCTGAATAATCAAAAGTAAAGAAAAACAAATATTCAGAGTAATGTTTTCATACATTATTTCTCACCTGAAATCATGAATTACTATACGGATGAAATTTCTGAAGATGTGGCTGAAAACTGGTTCAAGCTGAAAAAAGATTGTATTAGTCAATTAATTTGTTCATTAAAACTGACCTCAAATTGATTGCCTATTCAGTTTGGTACTTTTATGATTACACAGAATTTAAAAAAAATAATAAGCATGAAATAAATTTTAAAAATGCATGAAGACATGTTCAGAATCATATATAATTGTCCCACAAGGTGTGCCAGTTCTAATTAACTTTACAATATTCATATAACTTACTTCCATTAAAAATCAGACAAGAGAAGGAAAGTCACACATTTCAGGGGCAAAATACCCTTGTTTAGAAGAATCAAGTAAATTGTAACTGGCAGCATTATCAATAAAACCTCACCTGTTCACGGATACTTGCAGCTTTTGCTTTAAACTTTGGAGAGCTGGTATTGGTCAGTGCTGCATCAAAGGTTCCCTTGATGTAAAAGACCAAGTTGAATACTGCAGCTACTTCAGAAGTGTACATTGAAGAGGTTTTTGTAGATCTGGTTGAAGTTGTGTTAGTTAAAGAAGTATTCACTGCAATCTGATTACTTGAAATGTTTGCCGTAGCACTTGCAGCTGTAAGACAGAAACGACATCTATTGATTGCAAATGTAAAGACAGCCTATTAAAAATAGCAAGCTCATTTAAATGCCACAATTTGTTGTATCTCAGTGGTGCCGAATGTTGGCAGTAACATCAGACCTCTCCAGATAGTTTAGTGAGTTAAAGCACAAGGAGGTAACTTAAACAAAATGTAGAAACTTGTGTAGTTGGCAAGCTGAACATACCTCCTAAAAAAATGAAACAAACTGACAATAATTAACACAGTAGGCACACAACTGAAACTACAAATACTGTAAATATGGCAATAGCATCAGTCTGAAACATCTCCAGAATGAATAAAGTACAATGATGCTATGATTACAATCAAAGTTCCTGGCAATCCAACCCATTAGAGGGGATATAAGATGGAAGAATCACAGCAGAAATCTGTCACCAAGAATTTCAGCAAAAAAAAAAGTTCAGATCATGCTCAAAACCTCAAAAAAAAAAAATTTACCTACAACAAAATTCACTTCTTAAAACAAGCAATGTCTCTGATTAAGATGAGTCTCTTCCAATGTTCTCCATACTAAAAAAAGACTATTTTAAATTAAGTTTAAAGGGACAATATTATTAATTATTAGTGTCATGTTATGTATTTCATATTGGTATGGAATGGTGTCAGAGTGTATTTACAGCCAGAAAGACATTTGAGGAAAAATAGCAAAATGAGAAAACTTACCAATCATGCACAAAACAGACAGTACCAGCCTCCAGTTCATTGTGATGTTTATAACCTAATATAAAAAAAGAAAGAAGTATTTATACAAATTGTAATTTCAAATTACATGTCTCCTGCGTAAGAGATGAAACCAGAAATCAGTTCAGTCTAATCATTTAGGAACACTACAGTTAAACACTGGATTAGATAGATAGACAGACAGACAGACAGACAGACAGATAGATAGATAGAAAAAAAATTTATGGTAAAAAAGTTAATTACTTGAAATATTCTTTCAGCCTAAGAAAAGATGTCAAAGGTCAGTTTAATCAATGCCCATGTAACAAAATATTAACATTATATCCATCCATCCATTATCTCGCGGGGGAAGCTGGAGCCAATCCCAGCAGTTGTTTCGAGCGAGAGGCGGGGTACACCCTGTGCAGGTCGCCAATCCAGTACAGGGCCAACACAGACAAACAACCACACACGCTTGCATTCACACCTATGGGCAATTTTTAGAGTAGGCAGTTGACCTAATCTGCATGTCTTTGAACTGTGGGAGGAAACCGGAGCACCCGGATATTAACATTATATTATAAATATAATTGAAATGAAATGAAAATTAAATTAAATGAAAATGAAAATTTTTTAAAATTAAAAATATAAAGAATTATAAATAATTTATTTTTACCTATTTATATTTAAACATATAATTATAAATTAAACAAGTAATAAAGGATAACTATAATTACCATACCTACTTATACCTAATACCACATTATATGTCAATAACCATATATTTTGTATATTTAAAGCAATTATCTATGATATGATAAAACATCTTGCATTATATATAAAGTGAGTGAATACTTCAACGGACAAACAAATTGTCTATAAGAGACTGATAAACTTTTTTATCTTCTTTCGTTATTCTACATAATGTGACTACGAAGAAAATAAAGTAATTCCTCACCTGTGTCCACAGGTAGCAGATGTGAAGTGTTTTCAGCTCAGTGGAAGTATTAAAGTGAAAAATCTAGAAAAAGTAAATGCGATTTTAAGAGGAAGTAACAATGCATGTATCATAATACTGCCAAACCCATGATGTGAAAAGGGCCTGGGAGCCAATCACAGATTGGGCGCTTATGTACACTGACCACATGAAAAACTACATTACTATTAAATGATGTTTCCTGCCTTTTGGTTTAATTATTTAATGCAGGATAAGAAAAACATGAAAATAAAATAAAGAAAGAGATAGCAAATTATATAATGTTAATCCTCTCAGAGGATCTTCTGTTCCGTTGTTCACACTGTACACTGACACCCCACCCTAGTGTCATCTTTCACTAAACAATATCTGAAAGCCCGAGGGAGGAAAGATAACAAGCGTGCTAGCAAGAATAGGAAAAGTCACTCAGTGGCAGCAGGCTAGTCCATCTTAGTCCAATACAGAGTTTTTAATTTTCTTTATTGCGATAATAAGGACATTGGACACCTTGAATGTGGGAATGTGAGAATCTCAAGAAGACAATGGCAAAGTGAGACACAATGCTTGTCTTGTCAGCACTGAGAGTGTACTGATGTCCTGCCTGACTGATTGGTACAATAGCTGCATTGCTGCTGACAGGAGGGATGTAGCATGTAGTGAAGACATGTAGTGAAGCACAACGCAACATAGGAGTACAGCTGTCAGATCTAGATAAGATCAACTCAAGCTGATGCTCCAAGAAAGTAAATATAATAATAGAGAATATAAACCATCCAGGCCATAGGAGATTAGTTTTACTGCCATCAGGGAAGCGCTACAAAAGCATCCCAACCTGCACTAACAGACTTAAAACTCTGTTTTGTTGTGACTTTTGTTACTACTGACTGATGGTCTTACACTTGAGCTAATTTTGTTCATGTCTGATTTTGCAAATGATTTTGCACCTTTAAATATTTTTGCATTTGCATTTTCCCATACATGTCAGACTTTTATCTTTTATCTTAATCTTAAAAACCGTTAGCCTAAAAAAAAATGAAAGGAAAATATTTTTTTCACCATTTCAGTTTTAAGGATCATACAGGAGGGAGTAATAGTATTATCAGCTGTACAGTTGGGAAGTGCTTCAGAGGGGCACACCAATGCTGCACATTTACTCAAGATTTCTGTTGTTTCTGTTGAGAACATGTGAGGCAGATGACATGACAGTCAGCATTTGGCACAACACTGCACCAACAAAGAATTCAGACCATCTTCAGGCCAGCTTTTATTGTAATTATCATCACCATTAGCATTATGTTGGCCTATGTAAACTTTTTAGGTCAAAATTCAAACATACATTGATCAGTTTTTTTTCACATTAATGAAATCAAAGCATTTTCCATTTACAGTAACAGAAAGTGAGGTGCCCTGTGAGTGCAGATGAGCTCACGTGAGATAAAGGGAAGGGAGTGGAACTAATAGGTGTTAATTACAGACTCAGGAATGTTCTCCCATAGCTCAGTGTTTAACCATAATAAGCAGTTATGGTACTAATATCATTGTCTGCTGTTTTCCATTTGCTTTAACAGTCAGTCAGGGTCAGCTTGGAACAGTCAGATTAGGCAGAATTGAAGGAATCTTCAGCTTCCCTGGGGTGCAGCATGCAGTGGAATGGGTTAAAGAGGAGGGCTTGGCACTCTTGTCAGATGGCTGAAGTTTTCTATTAACAGCGCATAAATTCAAAGTTAATTTTTCCAAATGTTAAGCATCTCCTTTTGAAAGTAGCTATTGCTATGTCCTTCCTGGATTTCACCATGATTTACTCTCTGGCTCCAGCTTCAAACTGTAAAATTCCTCCCAAATGTCTTCAGCACCATGTGTTCATCAGCGACACCAATGTCAGTGGTCATCAGCGATCTAAAATACAATTCATTCATTTCTTTTTTTTAATATACATGTATTTATTCTGTGAACAAAGTACAAAGTACAAAAATTAACTCATTAACTCTAAGATTATTACTATTACTTTTATACTAATATACTATTGAATATTATCATTATTATCATTATTATTATTATTATTATTATAAATTAAGTTTAATTATTTACTTGCTATTTTTCTTTTCATATATTCTAAAGAAATAGAGCTCCTTGTGAACTGAGTAGGAAAATTGTACTGTTTCTGGATGTCTTACTCTATATACTTATTTTATATTTCATTTCATTTTATAGAAATGAACAATTGTTTCTCATTGGCTAAGGCAAATATTTCCATAACAAAAACAGTAAACTTTTTTATCATTAGTATTATTTTGTCATTCTGGATGAGCATATTGTTTGTCCTGCATGAGCCAGTAGTCACTCAGACACACTGGACCACCTTAGTTGAAGGGTCAGGCATTCATATACTGTGTATATGTGTGTATCTGAATTTCCTCCAGTTTTCTCGACTATGAGATTCGGTTATCTCGTAGTCTCCGGTTTCCTCCCACAGTCCAAAGACATGCAGATTAGGTCAACTGGCTACTCTAAATTTCCCATAGGTGTGAATGCGAGCATGTGTGGTTTGTCTGTGTTGGCCCTGTGGTGGACTGGCGACCTGCCTAGGGTGTACCCCGCCTCTCTCCCCGTGTCTGCTGAGATTGGCTCCAGCTTCCCCCGCGACCCAGACGCATAACACGGTATAGATAATGGATGGATGGATGGATGGAGATTCGATTACACCAAAGAGCTGCTAAAGTCTACACTAAAGTCTGAATGGACTATTCTAATGGACTAGTGTCCCATCCAGGGTGTATTTCCACCTCATGCCCAGTATTCTTGATGTATAGACTATCAATTTTGATAGTACAAATTTTTTTTAAATTGCTTAAAGTACTTATTTTTTAAATACTTATAGTAGCATAAGTAGTCCACTTGAGATTTTAATTTATGAATATGCCTTATACAATCTGTACAAATTACTACACATACATTTATAATAATAATTTATGCATACCTTAAACCAAGCAAGGTATGAATTTTTCCTCTGCATTTAACTCATCCAAGCAGTGAAGACACAAGTGAGAAGTGCATACATACCCGGAGCAGTGGGCAGCTCTATGCTACAACCCGGGGAGAAGTTGGGGTTAGGTGCCTTGCTCAAGGGCACTTCAGCCATGGATGCAGAAGGAAGGGAAAGTGATGTTCATTCTCTCCCCCCACCCACACATTTTTCCTGCCAGTCCAGGGAATTGAACCAGCGACCTTTTGGTCCCAAACCCACTTCTCTAGCCTTTAGCCTCTAATCTGTCTCTGTTGACAACAGTGCCTTCAACCATATACTGTACTGTAGGTAGGCCATAAGTTTCTGTTCACTATATCTTTGCTACCTATCCTGAAGAAGACAGGACAAATATCAGTGTCCAATCAGTGGGTGCTTTCAACTCCAAAATCAACTCCAATGCTTTGTCTACATTTGGAACCTTAATAAGTTGATTATTTGGCGAGTGTACTATACATATGCAGAACGTATAAACAAATTGCTTGACTGTGCTTTTGTGGATGCCGAACTGTCCAATGCCATCATAACACACATTATTACTGGTAGAGGGGCTCAACACAACAGGCAGAGTGGTCAGTTCCTGCACACATGAACCCTGATCTGACGGGAGCTTTTTAGTGACATAGACTTGAGCATGTTCTACTAATGCTCTGCATAGAAGAAGAGCAATGTGACTTTTGTGTGCTGTAGAAAAAAAAACAGAAAATAGCATGGGTATATTGTGGGGAGAAAGACAGCTTGCTTGATTAATTATAAATCAAGGGAATTCTCACTGGAAGCATTTCTGAAGTGTTTTTAACTCTAAGACATAAGGAAAAAAAAACATTTTCACTACAACAACAAAAAAAATTTAATTGGAGGAGTAATTTTTTTGTTCATACATAGGCCTGTGTGTGTGTGTGTGTGTGTGTGTGTGTGTGTGTGTGTGTGTGTGTGTGTGTGAGAGAGAGAGAGAGAGAGAGAAACAGATACTAATGTGCAGTTGGTATGTGAAAAAATATACAACAGTTCAAAAATAATGTATTTCTTGCTTATAAAACTGTATTTCTCTTTTATAGCTTGCACTAAACAGGCGAAACGAAATGAGAGTAGCATGAGCTACCAGAGATCATGCAATTGTCATGGCAAAAATAAACAAGGCATGCATGCTCACAGGCAGTTGCTGCACTCTGCGTCACTACAAGGCACAGTTGCATTTTGGAGACATGAATGTCAGGTTACTGTGTAGTTTGGATGCAGAAGGATAAATTGGTCTTAAATACTAAAAGAACTTGTTGGATGCCTCTCCTTAACTCTTGCTCTGTTTCTTCCATGATGTCTCTCTTCCCAATTCAAACCACATCCGCATTCACACTGCACAAATCCGCTTCCCAAAAAATGGGAATAGCAAAAGCAATACAGAAATAGCAATAATTAAAGGCAATAATTTATTTATTTGTTTATTTATCTATCTATTTATTTATTTTTATGACACTCCTGTGACTCCATATGCCAGTTCATAAAAAGCCTTTTGTTCATGTTCATGTTACTCTGGTTGTGATTTTGTTTTGTTACCTTTGACTTTGGTTCTTGCTGTTGTCTCTAACACACCTGTTTGCCTTGCCTATTGAACTGTTGCCTATTTTTGCCTCTGTATAATGGTTTGGATTTTATCTACAGAAGCAGCAATTTTTTTCATCTGGATAAGCAGTAATTTTTTATTAAAAAATATATGAGATTTCAAGTACACTATTTTTGTAACATAATCTAAGTTATACATCAGGTTTGTGCATTAATATGAACAAACATTATTGATAATTGATCGTGTCTATTAAATTATACTTTTTTCTTGTTGATGTAAAACTGACAATGTTTTTTTTAGGAACTGTTCCCATTAAGCTCACCTTACAATGGTATAAATTCTTAAAAATTACAGCAGTCTACAACTATTGACCTTCAAGAAACTGGAACTTTATGGTATTATGGATTTTAAAATCCTGTGATGTAATATATAATTTAATATAGTTAGCATGCTAACTATGTACTTCCCTGTGCTGTCTTTTGATTTAACTCTAACCATTTCCCAAATCCAACCTAAACTATGCAGTAGTTCTAAAATAACTTCAAACATTTTTAAAATGTGAGTTTCCTCTTGTGAGACTTCTCTTCTGGTAAAAGCTTTTGTACAGCTTTCAAAATTGGGGGATGGAACTCAGGAACCTGAGCTGCAGGACCAGTTTGAAGGTGTGGTTGTGGTGGAGATCACAAAATTATTGAAAATATCTCTAAATGATCTTAATAAGTCGATACTGTTTTTTTCCTGACATTTTGACAAGGTATTTCCCCACTTCACATTCCTGCACAACCTGTTTGAAGGCGGGGCTGCAGTGAAGATCTCTCTACATGATGTGTAAATGTCTCTCTAACAAATCTGAATAAGGCAATAATGTACTTTCCCTACAGACATTTTGACAAAGTCATTCTGATCCTCACATGACCGGTATGGCCTGTTAGGTGTGGCTGCTCTGAAGCCACCCTGTGGCGGAAGGTATGACAACAACACAAAATATTCACTACACATTTGACAATATTGAATTGAATTATTAAACACTATTGTCTTCTTAAAAAGTTTAGCTTGCTGCTATCCTTGAACAGTGATATTTGACATAAAGCAGAATCTTGGCAGAGATAAATAGTGGTGATTCAAATGTGTAATGTGACCATTACATGACTGTTTGACCATACAAATTTATGATGATTTGAATTGATTGAAGGAAAAATTAACCAGCTTTGATTTTATTGAGATGCCTGTAGAACTACCTGTAGCAAATTCCATTGACTGGACATGATTTAAAAAGGCACACATTTGTGTATATATGGTCCTACAATTCCCAGTGAATTTCAGACCAAAAACCAAGCCTGAAAATCTACGGAACTCTATGTAGACCTTCACAATCAAATTGTGCTGGGCAGTAGAGCTGGCTGGGGGTATAAACCCCTTTTTTAAAGCTTTGGATGTTCACAGGAGTGTTCCCTCATTGTGACATATGGAAAAGTAGTATGGAACCACCGGGACTCTTCCTAGAGCTGACTGTCCTTCCAAACAGTACATGACTAGAAATACCTTGATCAAGGAGGTTACCAAGAACCCAATGGCCTCTCTTAATTCAGCTACGGAAGTCTTCAGCAAAAATTGCAGAACTTCCTAGAAATACAACACGCTAAGAAATACATCATCAATAAGGTATATATGATAGAGTGGATAGTTAGAAGCCACTCTTGAGTAAAATACATATGGCAGGCACTGTAAATGAACTTTAAAAGGAAAAAGATGGTCAAATGAAACAAAAAGACCATGCCTATGATGAAGCATAGTGGCAGCATAAATTCTCAGCAGCAGAGAATTGGAGACTGAGGCATGAGGAATGAATTTTATATTTATATA
>JAQMYM010000013.1:12226464-12246290 GCA_030014255.1 Parauchenoglanis ngamensis
TAAAGTGTGCGCACGTGTGTAACATGCTGGGACACACAAGCTGGTAGAGTACATGTAGTACAGGTAAGCTATGTTATGAAAAAATAGCATCGCTGCTGTAAAGAAAAATTAATTTCCTATCCACAGCTGCCACTGGGGGGAAAAATTTTTTAAAAATCCCTACCGACCCATGACCTCAACTGACAACCAACAGGAACCAAACCTTTTTTTTTAAGGCCCAGGGTCAACTGTTAAAAAGATACTATTAAAGACTTTCAAAAGTGCAGTTTCTCTGCTATGGTAATGTTTGAAGCCAGATTTTTCCAAAATGTTCTTCTCTTCCAAATACACCTGGAGCTGACCAAAGACAAATTTCTCCAAAACCTTGGACAAAAAAGCAATTGAGAGATAGGCCGATAATATGAAGCACATTAAGAGGTGCTTAAGAGGAAGCATGTTTAAAACATGAAGGAACAATCCCACTCGTAAGTAATTGATTTACTAGCTGCAAAATAAAAGTTCCAAGAGTAGAAAAAGAATCTAATAGTCACCAACTCAGCAAAACATCATGCGTACAGATTGTGGGTTTAATACCAGAGAGAACTTTGCTCAAAACAGGAAGTGATACAAGAGCAAACTGAAAGCTACTGGGCAGCATGGGATATTGGAAGAGCAAATCGATGAGGGGAGTAAATTAGCTTGGATGCCAGCAATCTTGTCAATGATGAACTGCTCACCTGAGTCATTAGACACTAAAGGGCAGAACTGAGCAGGTGGATTAATAGCAGAATCAAATGCCTTCAAAAAGATATGAGGGCTATGATTGTTTCTAGAGATAAGATCAGAAAAATAACATTGTGTTTAAATCAAGTTGTCTTAATCGGGACAACAGAATAAATGGCCATAACTCAGGTAGAGTTAAAGACAGTAGACATCATCATCATCAATAGATCATCACTGATTAACAGGCAGCTGCTTCCTCGAATGCTGAGGAAAACTCCACTGCAAGATGGGGAAATGATTACATAAACGTTGATCAGAAGTTTCCACCTCACTAATGTCAAAGCCATGACATAACACAAGGTCGAGAGTATGACCATGCTCGTGGGTAGGAACATGAACAGCCTGCACAATGCCAAAAGAGTCAACGAGTGATAAAATATCACCAAGCAGAGGTTTATTTAAGAAAGAATAGCTGGCGGGACCAATTCAGTAAATTAGCTCATCATTTTTCAACCAAATGTCCAAATCACTAGCAGTGATAAAGTCATATAGGATAAAAGTTTATTCATAACTGATCTAGCATTGACCATGGCAGCACTAAGGTAACTGACTTTCATACAGACACCCGGCACTATAGAAGGTAGGGCTGGGCGATATGACCTACAAATTATATTGTGAAATGTTCTGACATTTTCACGATAACGATACTTATCACAATATATATTACGCTATGAAAGTAATGTTCGGATCACAGAACATGCAGCACATGCAAACTGGAGCCAGGGGGCGCTCACGAGCTCTGGTGCACACAGTAATATTGTTGTATATTAGTCCAAATATTTATTAAGCTAATTCTACATATCATGCTACATTGCTCAGACTCTTCATTAATGTATTCATCAGGGGTAAAAACACTGCAGCTACCCGTTCATTTCTGGAGGAAAGTTGATATTTCTGGCAAATCACAATACTCATGAATGACCTTATCACGATAACAATAATGTTTCGATATATCACTCAGCCCTAATGAACTGGATCGTTAACAAGTTTAAGAAAGCTGGGATGCTAGCTACCAAAACGTGGGTCTAGAAGAGCGGTCCTACACAGCCGTAGCTTCACCTCCTACCTAGCACGTTTGCCCCGTCTATAGTGATTCCAAGACCGATACTTTCGGCTTGTCACCAAAACCAGGAACCGAGTGTGCGTCTTTGATTAGCTGGAACATGCGATGAGGCAGATGGGACGTGCAATGAGACAGTTAGACCAACTATGCATTCCTCCCATGGTAAAAATACCGGAGAAGGTGGTTAGAGTGCTGAAAAGAGGAGCGAATGGCAGGCAGCTTCTGTTGATCACAGCCCAGCAGTGGCAGTGTAGCTATTGGCCAAAAGAGCAGAAACAATAAAAGCTAAAAATAAAACTAATGCAGATGTCTGACGCCGAGCCAGGAACAACAGTATCGTCTTAGATTACAGCATCCTACCACACACAACCATCACACCACCAACACACACGAACACACACCAACACACCACCAACACACACACTAACACAGTAAAGACTCACGACCAGTATAAATTCAGAAACCCAATTAGAATGAACCAAATCACACAGAGACTGAGAGTAAACTATTTGGCCTTTTGGAAAACGCGAATTAAACTCCAGAGTAAATGCAGCGTTCTCTGGCCCTAAACAGACAGTGCAGCGTGGCAGAGTACATTGAGCACAGTGACTGATCCAAAACTGAGAAACACCTTGACCAAGTATAGACTCAGCAAGCACCACCTGGCCATTGAGACGGGCCCACACTCACACACACACACACACACACACACACACACACACACACACACACCAGAGATAAGAGTGGAACCACATTCCAACTAAAGTCTTCACCAAAATTAAGAAAATCAGTCACAATTTTACCTGCCTCTCATACAAACTGCCCCACTTACAAATGTACATTCAGAAATACAGTCAAAAATAAGCACTAGTGATAAAACTTTAACTCAAGGGTTCACATACTTTTTCCACTAGCACTATGAGTTTTTTAATAAAAATGAAAGATCTGAATTTTTTTGTGTTATTATTTTCGGCACATTATTGTCAATACCCTTGACTTAGATGAAGATCAGATCACATTTTATGACAAACTAATGAACCAGGAACTTCCAAAAGGTTCACTTACTTTTTCTTGCCACTCTCTCTCTCTCTCTCTGTGTATATATATATATGTATCTTAAATATCTTAAATAACACACTTAACAAGCACACACATACACCCCCACACACTACTATTCTATTTTCATGGTTATTTTCTGATTTGTTTCCAAATGCCATATCCAAGCTTTGGCATGCTCTCTTTCTCCCGCTCTGTCTCTCTGTCTCTCGCTCTCTCTTTCTCTCTCTGTGGCTCCTGTAGGTTGTCTTGACTTCCAAGGAACTATGTCATCTGGACTGAGAAGCTGCAGTGAAAAACTAAAAGCTCTAAAAAAATCAAAGAAGGGTCGATGAAGGAGAATTTATTGCCCCGCTGCATTTCCACTATGAGTCACGCTCTTTAACATTACTGCCTTTGCAGAGTGTCTGATGGAGAATTATGGAGAAACAAACCCCGTCCTAAAACACATCCACGAGGAAACATGATCCATGTTGTTCATTTTTTGCTCATTTTCACAGTAATCCATGCTTCCAAAGGAATTCTTCAGAGGGAAATCAGACCTGCAACCTTAAGTCCCGCCCCCAAACCATCCCAGAATTGGTTCTGAGCGTGGACTCGGGTATGTGGACTACAAAACACTACAAAGCAGGATGAGGGAAAAAAGAGAACAAGCTGGTCTGTGTATGTATACAGTGTTCATTTTTAGGAATTTAAAAAAACCCATGTTTTTGTGGACAAAAAGTTCAAAATAGTAGTGTAATGGTAGCTCAGTGGTTACGCTGTTGGACTATTGATCAGAAGGTCATGATTTCAAATCGCAGCTCCGCCAAGCTGCTACTGCTGGGCCCTTGAGCAAGGCCCTTAACCCTCAACTGCTTAGCTGTTTAAATGAGAATATGTAACTTGGTCTGGATAAGGGTGCTAAATAGCATAAATGTAAAAATGTTTAGGTTTTGCTCTAAAACAATAAACTTTACAAATAGCTGATATATTCCGCTTTTGCTCATATTTCATCATTTCGGATTCGTTGAGAGGTTAGTGTTAGTGTTAGTGTTAGGTTAGAAGTTAATGTTGGATCTGGAATTGTAGTTTACAGCTTGGTGTGATCGTCTGATACTAATGATATACATCATATCGATCTAATACATAGACTAATGATAGCATTATGCACTTTTTAAAATTATTTTAAAAAATGCAGCATACACTGAATCATCAGAATATGTTAATCACCCAAAATTGAGTGGCTAAGGGCCGGAATTCATGAATATTCGATTTGTGCAGTGAAACAATGAAATGATGAAAAAGGAGTCAATATTTTATTTTAAAAAATTATTTTAATCCCAGACAAAATAAAATAAAGCTTTTTTCCTTTTTCCACATTTTAATTTCAGAGCTAAATTGGGTTGACTCATGTTAAAGGATCCAGATTGTACCATTTTCTTGCTAATCAGTAGCCACATTTTTTAACCTCAGCATTTTAACAACAAAAACAACAACAACAAGAACATTAAACCTCCCATCATCATACAACATTACATCCACTATCACTCACTAACCTGAGGGCAGATCATGAATGATTTTTCACCTGCTGAGTACAACTAGCCTGCCATTCACAGCTAACTACGGCTAACTGCCCACTTACGCTAGCAACATAAACATTAAAATTTTTCTGCCTGCTAACTTAACCACACAAAGAGAAATGACCAAATCACCAAAACTGTAAATTTACTGCACAAACAATTCACTTCCCTGTTACAAAATCTTGAAATTTTGAATAGAATGATATAATTGGGTTTCATTTATGCTAAAGTTTTAGGTTGTAATGTACTTGACTAACTCATATAAATTTAATATATAAAGCACTTCATCATTTTGTGTTTTAATATCAAATAAGAAAAATGAGACAAGTTATTATCTGGAGCTACTGGGCAACTGGGTATCATGGAGGCTGACAGACTCTTTAGTGTTAGTAGAAATGAAGCTAATGATGCAGCGAGGTAGCATGTAGCCAGCTTTGTAAACACACACTGACTGTGGAAGCAATTTAGAATCATACGGAACATCAACATTTCTCTCAGATCTGTGGGTAAAGATCAACTTAAACTACACTGTAATTACACATAGCATGGACCGCTAAATAAACTAACATGGATTTGGCCATACTGAAAAACCTCAACATTGTGTCACATCTCAAACTCTGAGATTTTATTTGTTTTGGGTCGACGCTGACTGATTTTTTCTGAAATTCTCATTACAAGCACAGAACAAGGCAACGCTGTGAAATAGGAATTAATGAGTTTACCAGCTAGTACCGTTTAACAAGACCTCAATGACTTCCCCTCAGACAGAGAGAGAGAGAAAGATAGATAGAGAGAGAGAAAGATAGAGAGAGAGACAGAGAGAGAGAGAGAAAAAGATGGAGCGAGAGACAGATATATATATATAAATATATATATATATATATATAGAGAGAGAGAGAGAGAGAGAGAGAGACAGAAATAGAGAAAGAGAGAGAGAGAGACAGGAAGAGAGAAAACGAGTGAGAGATACAGATGAATGGAGGAAAGAGACAAGAGGGATAGCTGATGAGCGAGGGAGGGGGAAACAGATGCAGATGAAGGGAGTGAATGAGTGGGAGAGGGCACAGAGCGGGTGAGCGAGAGAGAGAGAGAGAGGGAGGTAGAGAGAGATTAAATGCCAAGGCTGCAGTTTCTTCGTCTATTGTTTCAAGGTCACAAACGACAGAAATTACCCATGTATGGAGTTATAACACACACTCACACTCACACTCACAAACACACACACACACACACACACAGAGCTCATCTGCTTACGTAACCTTCTCATATAGGACTGATAGGGGGAGACAGTGAGAGATGGAGAAAGACACAATAATAGATTATGTAGAGAGACAGAAAGAAAGACAAATACACATAGGGAAAAACACAAATATGTATAAAAAGAGACATAGACACACATAGAAAGAGACACACGTGCATACACACACACACACACACACACAGAGAAAGACATGGATATACACACACACAAATCCACACATAACTGGACAAATAAAATTCCCATAATTAATAAAGTAGTAGTAACCCTCTGCGGGCTCACCGACCCTCTGCGGGCTCACCGACCCCCTGCGGGCTCACTAACCCTCTGCCGACTCACTAACCCTCTGCCGACTCACTAACCCTCTTGGACTCATTAACCCTCTTGGACTCACTAACACGGTGTGGATTCACTAACCCTCTGCCTAACTGGACTAACTTTTACAAATACTCAATTGGTTTTATTTTTTAAATATATATACAAAAATATTTATTTGAAATATTAATTTGCAGCATTTTAATCAGCACTACTACAGAACTTTTAACAAGCCTCTTAACTAGGTTTAAATAAACAGCAGGTCACTAATTACAGCGTTAGTGTCATTTATCAGATAATCTGTCACAGCATGAGAATATGATCAGGTGCTCATGTGGACCAGATGAATGTTGGTCCTCATCAGTAGAAGCATTATATATGACTGGTGCTGAATAAACCCTCAGACTGACTCAAGGTGGCGCTATGGAGCCTACAGCGGTTACTGTTAGCACTTTTTAATCACTTACCGCACTTTCTGCTGATGTGTGTCTGTATTTCAAACCATGATTTATTCAAATTTCGAACAGACAAATACATAATAAAGCTAAAATAAATATCAGCGCCTGTTTCTCTCACTGAAACTCTCCGATGCTAAGCTCATTTTGTTTGCTGTGTGCGCGCACGAGGCGAATCATTTTCAGTGTGGAATCGACTCCAAAGATTTGCATTTGACTCTTAGTTTTCAATGCCTGAGATTAGTGAATTGACTCTTTTGGGTATCGACTTGTGAACTGAAAGCAGGGTCGGAAAAATAGGCTAGTTTAACTTTTTACTATTTAAGCTAACTGATTCAAAAAGCTTTGCATAGCAAAACCTAACAAAGCTGTTCTGGAGAATTCCAGCAGGAACATCACGCTTCTCCTCACATTCCCACAAACCAATGATAATATTACTCACATTAAACACAGGTTATGCCATGAGGACAGCAGGGTAGTGTACTGTAAAGAGTTTCATACCACAGAGAAAGTCCTGCTGATGTTTCTGCGCTCCAGTTCACTCAAACGTGTGTTTATGAAGTCACGCAAAGCGTGCGCAATGTGTTTCATAACGCAGTTCAACTAATAATGACATTATTGGCAATTATTTGTATTATCCATTTTTAATGATTTTGTTCATTAGTTGCTGCAGGCCTTATGCATTTCATAAAACTGTAATCCTGTAAATAATCCCCGTTTTTACTAAATGTTTCTGTAATCTGATTACACCTTTTTTCTATAACTATAACAGAAAACACTTACCTTTTTTTATATCCTAATTACATAACACCGTTCCATGTATTCCACTCCTCCCCAAGCCTGTTTAAAAGCACGTTTTTACTAAATGTTTCTGTAAGTTTTTTTCTTCTAGCTCTAGCTGAGAGCTATTTATCCCCGCTGTTTCCTTAAAATGCAAATCAGGAAGCATTCACAGTTTAAACATGGAGGGAAGGCCAACGTGGGAAAAGGGGCGGGGCTTGTTCAACAGTTCATTGCAGTTGTAATTCACCTCACAGGCAGCAGTGGGCGCCAAACACTTAAATTCACTAACTTTCTGAAATGTGTGCAAATTAAATATGACACTCACAAAAGCACATATAAGAATACACACTGTGGAGAAAAGGTAAAATCTAGAACCCCGGGGAACCATCAAAGGACTTTCATGCAAAACTCTATAGGGTTTTGTTTCTATAGAATCTTTTGAACTTTTTTAGGAACCATTTGAGAACCTTTCTCAGAACACATTCACAATGACAGGGATTGTTAGAAGAATCTGTTAAATCTGTCAGGTTAAGGTAGTTTAATCATAGTAAAAATCAGAATCCACAGTAACAAACCCAACACCCGAGCATCTCATCTCTGGGCAATGAGAATACACATGAAGTTCCTTATTTTAATCAATACACAAATGTTTTTTGAATTTCTGACATTTAAACCCCCATGCAGTGTACAGATTATCTCCTGTGGTCCTGCAGGTTCAGAGCAGGCTTCAAAAGGGCTTTCCGTTGGTGTCCTTTCATCCATGTATCGAGTTATGATGAGTTGGAACTGCGTACAGCGCGACTCCACCCACGTAATCGCAGCAGCATGTGCACGCTGTCCCGCGTCGACACCAGCGTCCTGGGTGATGACCCTCGCAATGCCAACCGCAAGAGCACCAAGTCTCTGAACCACAGTGAGATAAATGGTGCCAAATCAAGTCCTCCTCCTCCCACTAAATACGGCCTGTATTCTGACACAGGCTCCGCCTCCAAGCACTTCGACTGACAGCCATGAAAACTATGCTGACATGTTAACTTCAGAGTAGCAACCGTTTCTGTGTGTGATTTCATCTTGCTGAAAGCACTTAACCTCCTGGCAGAGGCACCCAGGTCAGAATTGAAGACGTCATCATGGTGAAATAAAAACATTACAAAAATGTGATCGTAGTTCATAAGTCGGTTGCTATAAAAATTATTTATATTGTTCATATTTATGATCATTTTTACAGTAGTGTTGGTATAACATCTAAGGGACAAAACATGCTGGTGAACAGAAGATTAAATTTGGTGCATGATTTCAAGAGAAAACACGAGCACATGCTTTACAGATGATGCAGTGAATATTATTAACTGAATTAAAGCCAACTAGCTGTTTTAAAAATTAAATATTGTGAGAATTTTCTGAGGAAGAGTCAGAAATAAAGAATGTATTTGAGAACAACACATTAACTGCATGCTGTGAGGTATTTTAGGTGAAAGTCTGTACAGATGTTGTACTGAATTTCTGCTGTTTTTAAACTTGACTATCCAAATGACAAATATTTGTCATATATATTGTATATGATCATAAATACTGTTGTAAATGTGTGAGGTCCAGTTATTTAGTGCCATGGTCATTTAAATAAGATTGTAATACTGTGACTGATATTCAAACATGTTTATTTGTGATGAATAAAAGTGACCCAGGCATCAAGCTTTAAGATTCCTTGTCCAATCAGTGATATTCTAATGGTCAGAGGTGATCGATAGGAAACTAATCAACACCTTCTGAAGAATAAGAATTAAACAGTGCTGTAGTGTAAACATCATTCATTTACAGTTGTTATCCAACAGTAAGGAAAATGTGAAAGACAAGGCAGTTTCTCACCATAAACACCGTGACACAATCATTAATATCCAATCTTTAATCCGATCTTATTATTGGAGGAAAATTCAGATCGGTTAAAACTGCAGCCTAAAATCCCTACATGTCCATATGAAGCAAGTCTAAGTTAATATTTTCCTAGCTTTGTGCCTGCATGTGACTTCACATGGGATTGCTAGATGTTAAAGTTCATTACAGTGTTTAGGTTCTGAGTGAGCTTAGTCTTACTAATTTTACTCACTTATTTTAACCTAATTTTCTAAACAAAGTTTTTTCCCCTCTATGCTATGATTTCAGGTAAGCTTTGCAGTTTTTCTCTTCTTCATTGTTTATTAGAGCCACAGGAAATACAAATATTTCATGCTCAATAATTGTATTTACTATATAAATAATTACTGTTAAATTAATGGTCACATGTGTCTTTAAACGATATACACATCAGTGTCATGATTCTAAATAAAACTACAAGAGAAAGGAAACCTTTTGACATGTGAATCTCATTATGCTCAGTGACTGCATGCACAAACCGCTAACCTTTCCTGTTCAGGTAAAGTGCAGTAGAATCAAAACCACATTTATGTGCCGTGTAAATATGCATCTGACAATTTTTTTTAATTCAGTGACATGGTCTGTCATTTTCAGATGTTGCCTTTACATGCTAAAAAAGTCAAGCGTTTTCAACATTGGAAGTATCAATTTTGTGTATCACAATACAAGGATGCAGTTTTGGCATGTAAATCGTAAAGCTCATATTCTAAACAGTTTGTGCAGTTTACCCTTCATGTGTGAGTGTGTAATGAACTATCACACCCCTCTTGTGCCACATCACACTGCTTTAATTACATCATTTAACATATAAAAAAATTATTCTTGACAATCAAGTCGAGTGGCTTTTATTGTTATTGCTTATATCACGCAGATGAAATTCTGTATGCAAGTGATAAATGATCTAGGTTTGCATGTATGGTTACTTTAGATGTGTGTTAAAGAACATGAGTTTTTAAACATTATTAGTATCAGGTTTTGTGCCTGTAAAACAGTGGGATTAGCAGAATACAGTTTTGGTATTTGGTAAACATTTCATAACGCTTCATTTCTAAATATTTTGTGCAATTGAAACTCCATAAGTGGGTATATATAATAGTGAAATGCTCCAATATCCAGTTAAATTTACAATATGAATTTACAAAACTCAAAGAACAACTCAATTTTAATTGATTTAATTGGATTTGACTTTAAGTGGATAAATCACATCACTTCAAACACAAAAGGACAGATCTGGAACTGAGATGGGTTTGGTTGTTTCTTCTTCCATCTCTCAGTCACCAAACCTCTTCTGGTGAGTGTGATTTTTATTTCTTACTTAAAGTTGTCATCATGATATTTTTATTCAACTGCCCAAACTCTCTCTCCTCCAGGATTATTTTCATTGAAGGTTCAGTCTCCAGTCTCAGGGCTCCTCGGTTCCTCTGTGTCTCTGCACTGTGCTCTCACCAACAACATGGATGCTCGATCCCTGGAAGTGCGCTGGTACCGTCCAAAAATGTCTAACACCCCGGTCCTGTTTTACAAGAACACACAGATCCAGAAGAGTGCTGTAGATGTTCAGTACCAGGGCAGAGTGTTCCTGTCAGGAGAACTGGAGAAAGGAGACGTCTCTCTGAAACTGGAGAAACTGACAATAGCAGATAGAGGAGACTACGTGTGCCATGTGATCAGTGATAACTGGTATGAGAAGGCCACAGTGTCCCTCAGAGTGATAGGTAATGTTTAATACATCAATTAATTTTACCAATGAAAGTTAATTGTAGATCTAACATTGCAGACTGCTTTCTCTCTCTCTCTCTCTCTCTCTCAGTGGTGGGATCCACTCCAGTTCTCTCCATAAATGAAGCAAAAGGAGGAAAGATGAACGTTAGTTGTGAGTCACATGGTTGGCTACCTGAGCCGTCAATCACCTGGACAGATAAAGATGGGAGAGATCTGAATCTGAGCAAAGACAAATTCACCAACAGTAAGATCTGCTCATGTACAGTTACACTGAAAAACCTAATGGAAAGGGAAAAAAACCAAAATGATCGCACATTTTTTTCTCAGATCCTGAAGAGTTAGTAGATGTGAGCTCGTGGCTGATTGTGTCTCCCTCTGAGTCGGAGTGGATCTCCTGCTCTGTGGGTTTGTCTGAACAGGAGAGAAAAGAAAGCAGAATAAAGTTAAACTTCCCTGACACAGGTCATTCACAATGAAAATAGTATAATTTATGTAAGCACATTTTTAAATGCTGGAAACTACAGAGATGTCTGATTATTTTGTGTTTATGTGAATGTGTGCAGAGTCGTTAAGTGGATGCTTCATTGTGATTTCCATTCTTCTGCTGCTGTGTGCTGCCGGAAACGCAGTGTTTTGCGTGCTCCATAAAAAAGGTGTGATACAAAAGCTGAACATGAAATTGGTAGACAGACACATGCATGTGGATCAGAACATTATTACAGTTGTGATCATAAGTTTACACACATGAACATAAATGTCGTCATGGACATGGCATCATGGCAATATTGGACTTCACTCAATGATTTCTTTGAACTGTTCTTTTCCTGAGAGTGATTCTACAACATACATCTTTACTAAACAAAATACAAGAATTTGGAGCACAAGTTTTAATTTACTTCGGGTTTTCTGAAATCAACACAGGGTCAAAAATATATACACACCCACTGAGATTATTCATGCAGTGATGAAAGTTACAAAATGTCTTTTAACTTTCCAAGGCAAAAGTCTATTAACATCCTTTTATTGATGATTGACTACAGCTAGGAGACTTCTCTGTGCACAACAAACAGGGTTTGTTGACAAGTTCAAGTGGAAGAAGACACAAACTGTCACACTCGGCTGAGAGAAAATTGGTTCAAATGATCAGGAACAACCCAGGAACCATCAAGGTACAGGCCTGCCATGAACAGGAAGCTGCTGGGCACTGTCTACAGTCAAACATGTTTTACATCTTCAACAGAATGTATTTCCTGTGGCAGCTAAAGAAACTCAACCTGCTAAAGTCGATGATGGTGCACTTCTACTCCTCCATCACTGCCCATCACTCCAAAGACCATGGCAGACTGCAGCGTGTAAATCCATTCTGCTGAGAAGGTGATTGGTTGCAATCTGCCTTCTCTCCAGGACCTGTACGTCTCGAGACCCTTGAGATGGGCAAGGAAGATTGCTGCTGACCCCTCCCCACCCCGGACATAAACATGAGGACATGAGTTACTCTCCTCAAGCAGGAGGCTACGGTTCATCAGGACCAAAATCTCACGGCACAAGAACAGTTTATTTCCACCTGCAGTCGGATTACTTAACACTCCCCAGTACTCCTCCGCTCTGTCACCCCACAATTAATGTGTTACATTAACATACACTTATTTAGACCATTAAATAAAAAAATTAAAATACTAATTTGCACATTGGACCCCATCACACTCATCCGAGAACTTTAGTGTTTTGCACATCATGTTTACACTTACCTTTTGCACATCCCTCATCGATGCTATTTATACTTTTTACATATTTTGCACACACTGTAAATAGTTTTTTTAATACATATTCCTATTTGTGTGTAAGTTTTATTTTTATCTTTATTCCTATTTTTCTTTTGTCCCGTTGTCTGCACCATTACACCAAGACAAATTCCTCGTTTGCATAAAAACTTATTATAAACATAATTCTGATTCTGATGGACTGAGAGGCTGCCGTCAAAGAAAGAAGCTCCTGCTCTAAAATCCGCAATTTCAAGCTTGACTGAAGTGGAGAACAGCTGACCACATGGAGAAAGAAAAACCCTTCTGGAGGACTGTTTTATGGTCAGATGAGACAAAGATTGAGTTGTTTGGTGACAATGAGCAGAGGAAAATGTAGCAGCTGTTCAGCATGGTGGTGGGAGCATCTCACTCTGGGGCTGATTTACTGCCAATGGAACTGCTGCACTGCACAAAGTGGCTGGAATAATGAAGACCCTCAGACTTCTTCAGCAGAACCTCAAACCCTCAGCTAGATGGCTGAAACTTGGTCACACTTGGGTGTTCTAACAGGACAGTGACTGGTTGTGTAATGGATTAAGCAGACTAATGGCCCTTTTTCACTGCATTATACCAGTTCATTGGATCACTAGTGCAGAGCTTTCATCACTTTGCTGTACATAGCACTTTCGGCATGGCTATTTTTCACCACGGGTAAACTGATAGTACTTTTTATTGGGCTACCATTGCACAGCATGCTGTCAGTTTCAATGCTGCTTTTTTACCAAAACAAATTAGAAAGAAATATAATCAATGAAGTATAAATATAATGCTATTTAAAAATTGGAGGGTTTGTTCCAGATGTCCGTCTTGCATAATGATGAGGCAGTGATAGTGACGATTTTCTCTGACCAATCAGTAGTTTGCAGTGTTTTCACGTCACCTTCTGGTATCACCTCAGCTCGCTTGGAACCTCGACAGAGGTGATACCAAAAATAGTACCAGGTACCAGGTACTGTCCACAACTCAGGAGTAATGGAAAACCAAAAAAGTCGAGTCGAACCGATACCATGCAGTGGAATAGGACCATAATATTAAGCCTAAAATAAGTGCTGACATCAACCCTATTGAAAATATGTGGACTGTGATTAAAAGACAGTTCTGTGCAAGAAAACACGCAAATTTCATTAAACTCTACCAATTCTGCCAAGAAGAGCATTCAAATATCCAACCAGAATTCTGCAGAAGCTTGTTGATGGCTACTAAAAGCATCTGGTCAAGGTGAAACTCGCTCAGGGACATTTAACCAGATATTAGGTGTGCTGTGTGGATAATTCTGTCCCTGTATTAATTTCAGAAAACCCAAAATTCAAGTCCATGATGAGTGTATGTGAACTTCTGACTGCAACTGTATGTGTAACAGTACAGGGTCCTGGTGGTGCACGACCAAGCACAATACACTATACAGGAAGTCTAATAAAACTGCAACTCTGCAGTTTCTGTAGTTTAAAGCAGCAGGAACAGCTGAAAGATGAGGGCTGGAGCAGGTCTTTAGCAGGTCTTTGGGCTGTCTAATACAGGACATTGTTCTCTCTGTTGTAGGTCTGATTCTCTCCAAGAGTAAAAGGACAGAAAATACAGGAGGTAGGAGCTGCGGTAAAATTCACTTCATTCATAAAGTCCAGCTAAATGAGAGATAATAACAGAAGCTTTATTTACATATAAAACATCAGGAACTCCGGCAGAATCTGAACCTCTGAATACGATCCATGTGGAGAATCAGGATCAGAATGACGCTCCATCTACAATTACAATTCCTCATGCTGTGGTTGTAGGTTGGTCACATCTCCTCATCTATACACTTCTACACACACACACACACACACACACACACACCTGATCACCAGTTTATCATCTAATTATGTTTCCACAGAAAATATTTAAAGTCTCTGTTCCTGAAATGTTCTGTTTGTTCTTTATTTCTGCAAACAGATATAGATCACAATTCTATATTTAAAGCAGCAGTACCCTTAATTATTCAATAAACCCTTAAGGAACCCTAGAAGAACCTTTTTTATTTGAATGCTTTAATTAATTTATTAATTAATTTAAACAGAATTTTTTTTTATTAAAAAAACCCAACAATAATTAATTGTTATATAATTTAATGTAAATGGAACTAGTTCTTCTGTCTCTTCTGATGAGACAAAATCAGCAGAGTTTCCACCTTAGAAAAGCTTTAAATCTGTTTTTATTAATTTTCTATTATGTCTTTATGAGAGCAGATCTCAATCAGCAGAAATCACCTGAACAGCAGAATCCTGACGCAGTGAAAGAAAACAAACAACTTACAGGTAAATAAACATTAATATAGTTTAATGAAGTCAATACTAACGGCAAGTACCGATCTGGTTATTACTGTTTATATTATATATACATACATATATATGTATGTAGAGAGAGCGAGAGAGAGATTTATGACATTATTGCTGTTTTTAATGCTGCTGTTTATAATTTTTTGAACAGATTTGGATCAACTGAAAAATAGCAAAGGTAAGAAATAAAGTCAGTTTAACATTACTCCATTTCCTCTAAGTTTGAAGTGTAAAATAATACTAATTTTTATATTTTTAAAATTATTTCTGTAGTGAACATCCCCAACTGTAGTGAAAATCCAGAGTTCCCAGCACATGAGGGAAAGGAAGCAAAGGGCTCTGTTCCAAATGACAGTGCCATGTCTGATCTGTGTGACATTTTGAATCAGGTCAAATTGTAAGTCAGGTTTCAAAACATTACTGGGAGGTGAAAGTGAGAGAGTCACATACAGTAAATAAGCTCTCCTGGCTCGTTGGTGTAGCGAGTGATGCAGCTGAGAGGAAGTTCAACATCCCGTTAACACCACAGAATGACTTTTGGGTTCTCTGTTATGAAAAAGAAAAAGGATTTTATATCAGAGGTCAGGCAGGACTGATTTCACTCCCAGATGATGATAAAGAGCTCACAGCAGTGGGAGTGTTTTTAGACTGTGATAAACACACACTGTCATTTTATAATATTAATACAGAATCACACATCCACACTTTCACTAATGTGGAACCCAAAACAGCACTGCATCCTCTGATCAGCCCTGGAGTCAGAGACGCTTATCCTGTACAGATTCTTTAGAAAAATATGGACAAACTTTTGTGACATCTGTGAATTTATCATATCTGTGATCTAATCTATGTACTTTATGACTTTTTATGTGTGCTTACAAAATGTACATAACACATTCATAACATCTTACACCTCTGTATAGTGAAATGACACCCTTACACACCTTTAGTACGACTTTACTGTACATAGAAATTACTTTTTTATTATGTCTTTATGTCAATAAAGTGTAGAATTGTGATGTGGGGCCTCCATGGATTGGATTTGTTTGTCCAGTACATCTCACAGATGCTCGATTGGATTAAGATCTGGGAAATTTGGTGGCAAGTCAACACTCCCTGTCATTGTCCTCATGGTCCTAGCAGGGAGCATTATTTTTCTGAAAGATGCCACTGCCATTAGGGAACACTGTTACCATGAAGGTGTTTTGGTATGTGGTATGTGACAAAGAAACATCCACATGAATGCCAGGACCAAGTCTTCCAAGCAGAACATTGTCCAGAGCATCACACCGCCTCTGCCAACTCGACTTCTTCCCACAGTGCATCCTCCTGCCATCTCTTCTCCAGGTAAGTGGCGCACATGCACCCTGCCGTTCACATGATGTAAAAGAAAATGTGATTCATCAGACCAGGCGTCCTTCTTCCATTGCTCCATGGTCCAGGTCTGATGCTGACGTGCCCGCTGTATGAGCTTTCTGCACTGGACAGGGTCAGCATGGGCAGTCTGAGTGCTCTGCAGCTACGCAGCACCAAACACAGCAAGCTGCGCTGCACTGTGTGTCTCACACCTTTTTATCAGAGCCAACGTTCACTTCTCCTGCAGTTTGTGCTACAGCAGCTCTTCTGTGGGATTGGAGCAGACAGCTCCCCATGTGCACTAATGAGCCTCGGGGGCTCATCACCCTGTCACAGGTTCGCCTGTTGTTATTCCTTAGACCACTTTTGGTAGGTACTAACCACTGGACATCGAGAACACCCCAAAAGACCTGCTGTTTTGGAGATGTTCTGATCCAGTTGTCTATCCATCACTATGTGGCCCTTGTCAAAGTTGCTCAGATCCTTACACTCGCCCATTTTTTCTGCTTCCAACACATCAACTTTGAGAACTCACTGTTTACTTGTGGCCTAAAATATCCCACAAGATAATCAATGTTATTCACTTCACCTGTCAGTAGTTTTAATTTCATATAGATATATGAAATACATACCGGCTCGGACGTTATCTGGGTTAATAAGGTCTGAAAAGTGGGCTACTGGAACAAGACAAACTTGGAACTTATGGAATGCACCTATAACAGAAAGAGGCTATATGCACCGAATGTGGGAACTATGGATGACCAATTATGGATCACACACACACAGGTGTAGTGGATAGCATTGCTTCCTCACAGCAAGCAGGTTCTGGGTTCAATCCCTAGGTTTACTGGGGACCTTCTTGCATGTTCCCCCACTGCATGTGTGGGTTTCCTCCGGCTGCTCCGGTTTCCTTTCACACTCCAAATACATTCAGATTAGGTAAACAATCTACTGGATTTACAGTAAAATCCAGAATTCAGCAGCAGTGTGGTAAGTTTCAAGTGAGTTTTTCTTTAAGTGCTACCGTCTTTTTTTCAATTGTTCCCAAAGAAGAGTGAGCATATGTGGCTGCATGTCGCTGCCTAGACAAAAAGCACTTTTTCAAAATTTTAGATTCTCTCTTCTGTTTCTCAGGAAAAAGACACACAAAATGACAAAATGTGTGTTTCACTACTGGAGTGGACAGCAAACAGAAATGCAGGTCACGAGCACTTTATAGATAGGAAGTCAGTAAGGGAGCACCTAAAAATTGCTTGACCTGCATGACTGTATAACTTATGGCAAGATGCCGAACAGGGCTCAAGGAATTTTCTGAGCTCCATTTGCCATAGTCCCAACGCTTAAATATAATAAGGTACAGAAGGGTTTTTATTTTGGATATTCACTGAATATTTGTTTAGAACTGATACTGTGCACATTAAAGTTTCCTACTGCAGCTGGAAATGGCAACTTCTGGAAAAGCTATGGTGACAGCATGAATATCTGCAGAAGCAAGAATGTAGAAAGAAATGTAGAATGAAGAATGTAAAACTAAACCCAACTCATAGATGCACAGAGACTTATCAGTCAAAATGGAGTCTTTGACTAGAGGCATTTATCGTGCTTTTTCTCTAGCTTGTCTACTAAACAAGGAAAGCCATCAATCAGCTCAACTTTAATTTTATATGGAAAACAGGACCTCATTGCCTTAAAAACTCAGAATTAGTAAAGGATTCCAAAGAGGGTGGCCTACAAGCTATAGATTTTAAATGTTTTGATTGCACATTAAAAAAGATTTTGGCTAAAGTTCGTGTTTTTTTCTAAAAATCCTAAAAGTTTATTTAAAAAATAGGGCAGGATTGATTTTCTGTTAAAATGTGACATCTATATTTCTGAATTACCAACAAAATTGTCTTCCTTCCATTAAAAGGTTCTTTCATTTTGGAAACTTGTCTTTAAACTCAACTTTACACCTCATAAGACACCAATATGGAACTGTAGATTTATTACACAAAGAAGTAAATCGTTTTATATTCATGAATGGATGGAAAAGGAGAAATGGTCAGAAAATTATTGATTAAAATTTTTTCTAATAATTTCATATGGTCCCTTTTTAACAACTCTTTATACACTACTTATACATACAGAAAGTCCATAGCGCAAATATATACCAAGCCAAAGATTTGTAAATGGAAAACTAAATACATTAATTTCTCGTTGGCTCCCAAAACAAAGGCGGTACATTTTGAAGTGCTTCAGAATCTTTACCCTTGTAATGAGCTTCTTAGAAAAAGGGTTAATATTGATCACAAGAATTATGATTTCTGTAATAATGAAAAACTGTGCCTTTTTGCCTGCCTTCTTAAATTATAATTTATTTACATTTTGAAAGTTCTTCAGGGTTAAAAACAGAAAGAAACTCCTGACCCTATGTAATGATTTTAATATTCTCCAATGATGACCCCTAATGCTGTCCAATGCTGAACCCCTTTTTATCACCACTGTGCCTTAATATACATACAAAATTGCCTTGTTGTTGAAAGCTGAACTGTTTGTATTTTAATTTTCCAATAAAGAGGGGATGCTGATGTTGGAAGAAGAACAAGACAATAAGTAAAAAAACATCCTAACGTTTAAATATTCTTCTGTATTTCGCACAGACCGCTCTCACCTCCTGGACGGCGTTTTGCGACACGCAGTTTCGCGCATGCGCAATCGACACTAATTCTGGGTGCTGCGTGCGCAGTCCAGTTGGACCGTGCGCATGACGCAAATTTCGCCACCGGAGTATACATGGAGTATGCCTGAAGATTGTGCTAAGATTATATTCGCTTCCGCAGGATATCTAACGCATTTCACTGCAGGAATAATAAATACATGTTGTTTTGAAGCAAATTTCCTGGAAAAGAGACCTGGCCTGAGGAAGATGGCGCTGTTCTGAGGTGGAGTTTGGAGCAGCGCTTTATAGGTCGGGGATCGGCTGGAAAACGAAAGTGCACTTTTTCTCTCAGCGACTGTAAATGGATCCGATGGTGTTCGAGCAACACTTTCCACATTATTCTGTTCTTACTGGTTTATTTGAAGCTTTCTGATCCTACAGTGTTTCCTACCGCCATGATTTCAGGTAAGAGAATGGATTTATCGCGTTTATTCACTTGTGTGTGTGTGTGTGTGTGTGTTCGGGGTTTTACGGTAATAAGGCGCTTGAATCAGATTTAGTTCAAATGTAGACACTAAAACATTTCCAGGCACAGTTTATTATTCAGCAGGCCTCCTGTACATTTCCCTCCTAGACCAGATTCTCTATTCTGCATGAGTGTGTTCAATGAGAACAATCCATTTCTGTGTAAATGAAATATACAAAACACTGAACATCTCACTTCTATCATTTAGAAAAACCAGATAATAATAGAAGATTTATTAATGGTAAGATCTCTACACTGTTATTCTATTACTATTAATCTTTAGTCAGCGCACTGTGACAGATTAA
>JAQMYM010000013.1:12247903-12280641 GCA_030014255.1 Parauchenoglanis ngamensis
AGATTTTCCTGTTGGCATTTGAGTAATAGATCTGAATAGTTCAGTAAAGGAGTGTAGACAGTGGCATTGGGAAAGACGTTTCTGCTACTCTCCACAGTTCCTGTAATTGTTTTTTAGTCGTGGTCTCGAAATTTTGATCTTTATTAATGACAGGATAACTTTTTGGATATTAGCATTTGGAGTTAATTTTTGTAATACTTTGGCCATGTGTAGAAAAGTGGCCCCTGGAAAACCGTCAATCTGAATGCCTTTTGCATTGAAATATCGGCATATGGGGTGTTGTGTGTAGAATTCTGAGGAAAAAAATTAATTGAATCCATTTTGGAATAAGGCTGTAACATAACAAAATGTGGAAAAAGTGATGTGCTGTGAATACTTTCTGGATGCGCTGTATTGGGGTATATTGGTGTATGTTAGGGTATATTGGGGTATATTATGACATTAGGGTATTAAAATGGTACAATAAGATTAATAGCATTTTCCTAAAATAAATCCAAATACAGTATAATGACAAAATGTTTTATTCAGATATAAGTACAGAAAAGACATAACATAATATAGATTTTAATACTTAAAGTGTAAACACATAATTTAACACAAAATGAGCAAGGTGAGATGTTTTAATCTTCTGTTAAACAAAGAGCGTCCTGTTTAGGAAATTTAAAAATAAAAAGTGTAAATGTCCACGACAAAAAACAAAACAAAAGCCTACAGTTCAGCAGAGACTGTTATAAAGTGCTTCCATGTTGGACCAATAAACAGGTTACTTCTCTCTTAATATAATTCCATAAATTTAGATTTATTCCATAAATCTTTTTAATATCATTTAATTTCATATAAGGGAATTTTGCTATAACGGAATTTAACCATGGAGCACCAAATACGTGTTGGTGGCACTTTTGGTCACAGCTTTAACTTCAGGCTGGAAACAAATGGCCTGAAATATCCATCAGGTTTTCCAGGATCACTGATGCACGAGGAATTCAAAGTGGAAGGGTGCAAAAAGTTGATGAAATGTAGAAAGAATAAAATCCTGAGTTTTATCCTAAATGTAAAAATTGCATGTGACTTTTGTACAGATTGCACTTGAAACATGAGACACGGCCTGGTACAGAAATGTTTAGATTTAAACTCGGAATTAAAGTCAAGAAACACACACGTGTTGAACATTACTGCATGAACATCACCGTCCACAGCACGTGCAGTCTACAACGGTGTAAAATATCCAACAAACTCCACAAAGTTCACTTTCTGACAGGATCTCAGTTTGGCACAAAATGCACCATGATATTTATACAATATTTACGTATCTTTGAACTTTCTCTCGTCTTGTTTTTTTTAGCTTTTATCTACAATTCTTTACAAAATCCGAACCAGTCATGTGACACCAGAATCCACATCTCTAAAGAACATGCTTTAAAGAACACGTCGGTTCTCCGTGCAGCTCGTTTGTAAAGCATGCGACACCTACACACGTCAGACGTTCTCTGTGCTCGAGAAGCTTGTGTCTGAACATCCTGTCACAGCTAAACAAAGTAAAATAATTGTCACTTTGAGAACATATCTGATGCAAAATGTGAGATCCCAAACTGCCGGGAGTGGCTGTGTCCTGCGCTGGAAAGAGAGATGACCTTCGACCCTGAATTATGCGTCTTACTGGCAGTGTCTGTGTAGAACCATGTAGAACCCTACAAAGAACTTTGTAAAAATACTGTTCAAGCTTCAAGTTTTTTTCACACACATTAATGTTGCGATGGGGAGAAGCGGCACCAGGCTCGACCTCGTCTGCATCGCAGTGGATTTTTGTCTTTGCATTGATTTGCATTGAGTTTAGTTTCAGTAGTGTGTCTGAGGTCCAGCGCCCTCTTCTGGGCACACACACCACTGAAAACTTAACAAAAATTACTAAAAATATATTAAAAATGAAACTAGAGTCTTTAAAAACGGATCTCAGATCATCCGTCCGCTGGTGTGGGTTCTGCCGGATCACACCACTGTCTCCAGCGCTTTAGCATCCTTGAGGAAAGCGTCCAGTTGTGAAAAGTCCACCATGGCATCGCTCTTGTTTACGGAAATGTCTTTGACGTGGTCCTCATCACTTTGGTCCTTGGCGAAATTTACAAATACCTGAAGAGAGACATGCTGAATATTATAATTAACTCTAAAACATAATGAATTACAGAATAGATGGAGAAAATACATCGAAAGTGTTCATCAATAATTGGATAATTTAGGCCTTCTAGCTTCCAAACATGTTCTACTTAGAACCCTTTCTCACTGTTGGAGGGGTCTGAGTCTACATAGAATATTTATAAAATATATAAAGGTCTAAATGAAAGAACAGTTTAGAGTTGTAGATTTGACCTTTAAGAGAGTTTAACTTCTTAATTAAAAAAAATTGAATTGTAAGCTTAAAATCCAGCTCAGTGTTCATCTCAAAGAAAAATGTTCCTGAAGGGTTAAAAACAATTCTAGCTCTTTAACAGGGATCTACTTGAAAATTTTGTAAATTCGAAAGCCAAATATAATAAGGTTCTACATGGTGCCTTTAAGGATTCTTCCCAGATGAAGAAACTGAAGAACACTTAACGTCTTTGACTTTCTTATAGAATCGTAAATATTAAAGTATAAAATTTGTCATTTGAAAATATAACTGAAATAAAAGTGCACTTAAAGGTTCTCTTAGATTTTCTAAACGGGTTTCACTCAGAAACCATCTACTTTCTTACTTGGTCTAGTGTGGTCTGTGAGACAGAGTAGTCCTCGATGTGGAGCTGCTCTTTGTTCTTGGACAGGATGCTGAAGATCCGAGCCAGTGAGGAGAGCGATGATGGAAGCTGGTACTGCAGCATGTTCCTGTGTTTCTCCTTCAGAGTGCTGCCGGGTAACTCGTGCTCGATCAGCTCCATCACCGGCTCCAGACGAGGCTCGGAACCTGCCACGCGCAGGATGATCGTGTAGCCATCGCCAAACCTGAACAGAGAACACTGATCAAATGCTGTTCTGTAGGAGCTACACATGAAGAACATACAGTGAGCATGTTACAGAAACATTACTGACTGGACAGAATAAAGATGCTAGAACCATTTCTCCATGATCTTGATTATTGACTATAAAAGCTCTCCTGGGTTCCTACCTGTTCTTTAGATGCTGAACACTGCCCAGGCAACGGAACCTGCCATTGACCATGATGGCCATGCGAGTGCACAGAGCCTCACACTCCTCCATACTAAAAAACATGATGAATAAAGACAGTGTTAGAACCTCCATTAGTGCATTAAAATAAAGGGTTACATTTACTGTTAATAAAAAGGTCCAGTTCAGAACCTTAAAATGTACTTAGATTTGTCCTTCTTAGGGACCTACAGGTTTCATTGTAGAACCCAATAACAGTGTTTCAAGTGTTGGAGTGTTACTGTTCCAAGTAGCCTTTAGGAAGCTGAAAACCCATAACCGTCCAACGTTCATTTATTTATAAACAACTTTCAAACATGTACAATGTACAATCATAGACAAAAAGATTCTAGAAAAAGGTTCTAGCATTCTAAAGGGTAAGAGAAGGGAAGCCTTCTTTTGTAGTGTTTTGTACTAGAACCATTCAGCATTCCCTCAGAGAGACAAACCCATACCCTTGATGGTTCCAGACTTAACCTTTTTTCTAACAGTACATGTTGCATACTCTTTAATAAAGAAGGGTTCCTTCTAGTTTTTTTTCCAGGAAGTCCATATAGTACCTGTGTGAGGTGAGAACGACAGAACGTCCCTCTTTGATGATGCTGAGGATACAGTTCCACAGAGCACGTCGTGCTTTGGGGTCCATACCAGTTGTGGGTTCGTCCTGTTCCAAAACAACAACAGAGAAACACATGAATTCCCAAAAAAACACAAAAAACGGGTCACTGTGTGTCTCACTGTGGTTCTGTCCATCATCAGGACTTTAGAAACCTGTCCTGAAAACCCTGTGTGGGGAGTTAGAGAGGGACAAAAGGGCATGTGAGGGGGCAACATGCACGGCAGAGGGGTATTGTCCGATTCCTGGAAGCTGGGAAATGACCTCCATCCCCTCATCCTGAGTTGGAACACTGTGCTCTCTCAGATCTCGGAAGATTCATGTGATGAAGCCATGATGGCATGATTTATTTTTTGCTTATACCAGTGAATAAGACTCGTGTCTGGTTTCCACTCACCAGGAAGACCACAGGGGGGCCGCCGATCAGAGCCATGGCTGTGGAGAGTTTGCGCATGTTTCCTCCGCTGTAACTTCCGGCTGATTTGTCCACGTATTTCATCAGACCCAGTTTACGGATTCCCCACTCTGCTACCTGCAAACAGCACCAGGTACGAGAGATGGATTACATAAACACTGCATGATGTTCTACAGACAATGTCCTCACGTACTGCATATTTGTAACAGACATTATCAAATGTCGCCCAGCTCAAGTGGACTACTAACCTCACACACTTCTTTTTCTGGCACGCCACGCAGAATGGCGTAGAACTCCAGGTGCTCTCGGCCAGTCAGCAGGTCGTTTATGGCATCAAACTGAGGACAGTAGCCCATGTTCTGATGGACCTCATCGATCTCCGTCAGCACGCTGAAGCAGAGTTTATAATCAGTGATTGTACAAAAAGCAATTATGTATTAGAAATGACATTACACCACAGCATGCTGTCGAATTCTACATTATGGTCAGAAGGTGTTGATTAATTATCTAGAACAGCAGCTCTGATTGTAGTGCGGCTGCAAATCACCCCATCGTTCATGACTTTACTACAACAGCAGCACACACACAGTGTGTAATTTTTGCTTAGCTTACCTCTTGCCAGCTAAATAAGCCTCTCCGCTCGTGATGACCGAATCTCCAGTGAGCATCTTGAAGGTAGTCGTTTTTCCAGCACCATTCACTCCAAGCAGTCCAAAACACTACAGAGAGAAACATCATATTTAATATCACAGGTGTAAAGTAATAAAGCATCGTGTCTTGAGGACATCTGAATCTCTCATGTTCTACCTCTCCACGTGGAATTCCCACACACAGTCTGTCCACCGCTGGCTTCTGCTTCCTCTTATACACCTGGGAGAACATCAACCCGTCACTTTACCGCTCAAAGCTCTTATCTTTACTCTTTACTCTTTTTATTCATGCATTGTCAAAGCAGCAGGAAGTGAGCTCACCTTGGTCAGGTGTCTGAGCTCCAGGATGTCACTCTGTCCACCTCCACCCAGAATCCTTTGTCTCTCTCGGGCCACGTCCTCATCCTCCTCCGTGATCGGCTTCAGATGAGTGCTAAAGCCTCTGTAGGCACCGAGGTTTAATCAGCATACACAGAACACAGAAGAATCATAAATAAAGCCGCTGAGGATCTGAGAAGTTACCTGGTCTTGATGCAGAAGCGATACTGTAGGAGCACTGTAATGGAGAAGAAGACCACGCCTTCCACTGCCATAGCGAACAGGTTCTTCCCCACCATGTCCCATGCCAAAGGAGAACGGAACCGATTCTCACCTGAGGAGCCACATGTTGGAAATGATTTATATACTTTTATACAATTATATACTACTGCAAATCAAGGTGCGTTTGAGCTCAGCTTCTGATTTTTTTTAAGCAAATGTTTTATAGAATGCGTGTAAAATTAAATCAGTAGATCATCTCTCACCAAATCTCTCCAGAGCGTCAGCCATGGCCTGGTTCTTCACCATATCGATCAGTCCACGTCCCAGGCAGAAGTGAGGGAAGATCAGGAAGACGTTTTTCAAAATGTCATTGATGCCACCAATCTCCTGCATCAGGACACGTGGGAGAGCATTCGGTTATACTTCAGATTTTAACACAACACGTTGATATAAAAACAGAATACGTCAGTCACATGTTTACAATAATTACTATAAAACTGAGAGTTTTGGTTCTAAAATCTGATTTGAAGCTGTTGCAAATTTATACACACCCCTGAACATTACAGTAACTGAGGTCTGTATTCATTTCCTAGGTTTTAAATGAATGAAGCCTTTACATCCATGTTAGCCATGTTGTGTTTATAGAATACTCCAATATTTGTCTGTTATGTCACTTATCAACCAAAGTTTACTTTTAAATGACTGTTACATGGCAGGATAATTGTTAATAGCAAATATTATTAATAATCATTGAAATTATTTATTGAACGCTAGATTTTATTCATTGTTTTATAAAAGCTTGTAATCCACTCGTGGGTGTGAGATAGAGTGATTTTGTCACTGTTTAATCCTAACCCGTTGGTAAAATCAGTCGAGTGGCTTATTGTTGTACTACGAGAGGCTCTGTGCATGATTTGCACTCACATTGCCACCAAAAAGCTCCAGGACGAAGGTGGACACGCTGCCGTTGATTCCAATGAGGATGTTGACGCTTGTTAGGACCACGTAGGCCGTGCTGGGGATCTTAAAGAAGAACGATGCTGGGTACATCAGAGGAGTTATGGACCAGCTGTACAGAGACAAACACAATGAAACAGAGTTAAGGCTTTAGTCTCAGGGAGGAAAGACAACAGCAAGCAGCAGGAAAATATTTAGCTGAAAAGAGAATGTACCCATAAAGGAGTAGAAGGAGAGCGAGGACAGGCAGGTTGGTGGAGGAGACATAGGCCTCCTGCTGGAAGCAGACGAAGATGATGATGACGAGGGTTGCAGGGACGATGTAGTTACACTGCAAGTAAAATACAAAAAGGGTTCAGTTTTAACGTTTCTACCATTGAAATACCACTACAGACAGTAAATATTGCATCCTATACAAATAACTCACATGTAAGAAAAACACTTGCTACACTTTATTCTGCAGTGAGAGAATACAAAACTACAATAAAAATAAATTGGCTCACCAATAATAGGCTCACCATTATCAACTATCATAAGGTATACATTATAAGTATATATTGATAATGTAATGTGAAAAAGCCCTGATAAAGTGTTACTCTTATCCAATGCTGATTAGGTAATAAGTGAACTCTCACCATGTCCCACACGAAGTTTGCGAGCCAGTAGAGGAAAGGCTGAACTCCGCTGATGAACTGCATGTGCTTCGCTTTATTCACTCTCTCCTGAATGAGGAAGACCACAAAGCTGGCTGGGACGAAGGACATGGCGAAGATGACGCAGATGGAGACCAGAACGTCGACTGAGGTGGTCATCCTGAAAGACAACAACAACAACAAAAACATGTCAGAGAGAAGTCAGTGCTCTGGTGGGACATGTTTATGTAAAGGTTCAGGTTTCTGTAGTGAGGAAGATGTTTACTCACAAGGCCACCTGAGAGAGCTGCTCTTTAGTTAGGTTCAGCGGGTGGTTAAAAGCTCTGATAGCAAATTTGGCGGGGTTTATACCGGCGGGCAGGCTAGCACGCAGGACACCGTTGTTCATGACATTGAGGAAAGCAGCGATGCTGTGCCAACCTTTGTTATTAAACCAAATCTGCACATGAAGACGAGAGAATGGTGTAAATTTACCAATTTATTAAGCAACCATGACAGATCATCAGAGAACTGGAGAAACATCTATGGTTCCTCAGACGTTCTTTGGCTTCTTTAATATATAAATCATATACAAGAATTACCATGAAGCACATAAAAAGCACAGACCTTGACATTGTTCTTGGTGTCCAGGCCACTGATGAAGCTCGATAAACCTCTCAGAAACCTGTCTGCTGGAGCGCCCTGTTCCAACAACAAAACTAGTTTAGTACTTGCTTGAACAAAAACAAAACAAAACAGAAATCTGGATAACAATGTTTTATTTAGTTACTCATAAATCAAAGCAAAAGTACTCACTCTTTCCAGGTTGAAGCGAGCACGCATATGAGCGATAGCCTTAGAGATCTCATCTGGAGGGGGCAGGTCATGTAAACTTCTGGCACCCAATGAGAATCCACCATATCTGTGATCAACCAATGAGAAAAGAGTCAGATTAGATGTTCTGCTTACATAGACACTACTGTATGCAGTCTATAGAAAACATCACATGTGACTGTTTTATGTTTAATGGATTTTACTGTTGTAGATGTAAATTTGACGTAAATTTGTGCAACAAAATGTCTGCATTTATTATAAAGACTTTTAATATGTATGAAGTACCTGAACTCATTCACCCAGAGTTTGTTCTTCAAACTGCAAAAGAACAAAAACAATCTGCTGTTAGAGTTACACACAACAACAGCATTTATTTAAGCCATCATCAACACCATTATCATCACTCAGTGTCTCTTTTTAATCTCTCTCCTCACCTCTTTCCAATAATCTGTGCATAGGTTTTCACCAGGTAGTCAGAAATATTCCTTCCTGTTAGATTCTGCAACAGGTCAGTACTGCTGACTTTAATCTGTACAAAATGAACAGAAAGGGTTTTATATAATAAAAAAAAGCCTGCACTCTTTCATTATTCTACATAAAGTTAGCGTCATTTGTTTATTTTCCCACCTGTGGTGGTGGCAGGCCGCCTGCTCCTGGTGGACACTCCGGCAGCATCTTCTTCTTCTCCTCACAGCTGCACTCACAGAGAGGTGATGGGTTTTCCATGCTCCAGTTTCGGTTCTGAAACATGTCTGACACGATCTTGGGAATCTCTGGAAAAGTCCACTCACTTTCTCTAATCTGGCATTTCCCATCTCTGTTTTATAGAGGATGAAGAATGAGATTGTTAATTAGTAAATGTCAGAAAACACATCAGGCCTCATTTCTTAAACTGGATATGAACAAATTGTTTGCTAACTGTTCACACTTAAAGAAAATTGGTGTTGATGAAAAAATTATTTATTTGGGAAAAGGTTTGTTCTTACATTTACATTTAGTTACATTAAACAAAATCTTTTTGCTCCTGAATCCTGTAGAGTTCTCACTAATGTGAGCCTCGAACAATCGTCTTCAGCTCGTATAACTGGTGATGATAACTATGATTTTATAATGTGGTTGTATAGGTTTAGAATGACAGAGCTGCATTACCAGAGGATTTAGTATGCCATGGTTTGGAGGAACTCTTTCGCTGCTTAGTTATCATTTTGTCATATTCAGTGCTCTGTGAGCTTGGCCTTTTATGGAGTTTTGTGGGTGTGGCTAAATAAATGGGCTAGTTATTTATAGCTGATTGGCGTTTATTTCAAACATCAAAAAATTATATAGCATTTAAATGTCTTGATATCTGAGACTCAGTTGCAGCAAGATCTTATTCACAGAGCTCCCAAGGTACAAAATATCCCAGATTTCTTTTGACTTCACTCACCCAGGCATCCCATCCTCTGAACACCACCCACTGTAGGCGGGACTGTTTGTTAGCGCTCCAAGTAGCTTGTTAGTGTGTGTATCCTCTGGTACATCATTACTGCAGTGAAATATAAACATTCAATAAGACTCTGCTTCAATGTATGTTCTTTAGATCCGTTATTGAAGGTTTGGTCTTTACCTGATAAAGGTGTACTGCTCCTCATACATGCTGGGCTCCAGCTCCAGACTCGGGTATTTTCCGAAAGGTGGCACGATTAGACTGAAGACCAAGGCAATGCACACGAACACAGCTGGAAGAACAATCTGGAAGCAGCAGATGTGGGTTAGGAAAGGCTTCAGAAAGTTGCACAAAGTTTGGAAAACTAATAGTTTGAGATGATCAACTCACCTGAGCAAAGAATCCTTTCCTAGAGCGACGGGCATACAGGAAACGCTTCCAGAGTAAAGCCACAAACTGCTGCCTCTTCAGGCTCCATCCTTTCACCTGGTATGAGCCTTTTCCATCAGAGACTCCTAACCAGTCCGTCTCACGGGATTCTGAACATGTAATCAAACACCATAGATAAGCATCTTTACTAAAATAGTTCAACTTTTGGTTGAAAGAAGTAATCTCTGATATGATGTAATGAACACGTGGTGTTATGGATGATGAACAAAACATGAAAGTACCTGGATCACCTTCTGAATCATTGAAATCAAAGCTGTCATCCTCAGTGAAGGGTTTCAGGCAGCTCTGATGGTCACCAAATGCATGCCGACGGCGCCTTCTTGGAAGAACAGTGCCATCTGGAGCAAAAAAGGGATTAGACGAACTTTGTATTTTCTAGATCTCTTAATTTGGAGTGATAATATTTGACTATGGATTCACTCTCTTTGATCTTACCCGAGGTTACAGCATCAACTCCGTTATCATGTGCAACTTTCAGGAAGATCTGCACCACAGAGAAGAACCTGGTCATTATTCTGTCACATTCAGCATGGCAAAAATATCTTATCTACCTATCTACATTCATTTACCTCCTCAAGCGTAGTGTCCGAAATTCCGTAGCTGGAGATGGCGAGGTCGATGAGGCGATCGTCAAGCTCGTGGAAGAGTTCCACAAAGGCACCATCCTTCGCTGCTTCATAAGGCAGCACATAGGTGATCTCATGGCCCAGATCCTCCACCAATCTGGCTAAAGGAACGTGCTTGAAGATGACGCTGGAGATCAGGGAGATGTCTGGAAAGTCAAAAATAAAAGAAGTAAATATTATATGGTTTCGATTCCACAAAGTTCTGATTGGGTTGTTATGTTGAAATCTTACCAATGGTGGTAGTTTCACTTTCATGGTCACTTCCAAGACCGGCATCAGAGCTGCTTTCAGAGATACTGTCATCCTGCATGGACAAAGGTATTAGTTTACACACAGTGACTTTTGAATATTCTAACCAGGCTTTTCTCACACTTCTACAAGCTTGTGACCACAAACCTTCTTGAGACTGTTCTTGGAATAGGACACAGTACTGCTGGAGTTGTGACAAGAGCTCAGAGACAGGTCAAAATCCCTCTTGACTAGTGTTAGGTAGTACCCAGTGCCCAGCTGAGTCTTCAGAAAGAGGGAGGATCCCACACAACACAGCTTCCCATGAGAGATGATGGCTATGCGGTCACCCAAAATGTCAGCCTCGTCCATGTGGTGTGTAGAGAGGATAATGGTTCGACCTGATGAAGATGAAAACCACTGTAAATGGTCTCATCGATTCAGGCTTTCAGCATAAAAGATGAATAAACAGTACGATTTCCATTCAAGTAGTTGTAGTCATGGGCAAAGAGGAATATGGACACTGCCCAGTTAGCTAGCTATGTGTATTAGCAAAGTAACATCATGAAAAACAGACTCCATATCATGAAAATTACACTTATTATTAATCACTAACTAAACAAATAAGTTCATTCATACTGAGAAATGTTCATCACTTATACTCCAAGAGTGGGCATATCAGGAGGAAGCTATCTAAACTTTGTGAACTAAATTTGAACATAGAATAACCTCAGTTAAGAGATGGTCTTATGTTAATAGATCATTAAGAATTGTGGCATTTTTCTAAAGAAAAAAAAAAAGTTTGGTTCTGATTAGTTTGTCAGTTGTTAGTTATGTTGTGTGGATATCTTGTTGTTTTCTTGAAATTCTTCACATGCAGCGTTTGTTGTTAAGCCTTGTTTTTCACGTTTTAAAGCATATTCTAGTTCTATAGTTTAGACACTTGTAAACTTAATTCATTTCAGATTTCAGAAGTTTCATTTTCCTGTCTGTGTTTTGTCCCTTGCTCTAACCTTGGATTAAGCTTCACATAACACAAACCTTATTGTTAGATATTTTAAATTGTTAGTAAAATATTTATCTCCCGAACCTTGACGATACTTGAGCAGCAGGTCCCAGATGCCCCTTCGAGCGTATGGATCAACCCCAGCTGTGGGTTCATCCAAGATCACAACCTTTGAACCACCGACAAATGCCAAAGCAACCGACAGCTTCCTTTGCATTCCTCCTGTAACAGAATTAACATCAATGATGCTAATGGAAATAACCAACGGATAGTTTTTTTGAAAGTTCTGGATCTTTTATGTGTGCTTACCTGAAAGCTGACTAGTACGAGATTTACGTTTGTGAGGGAGGCCTAAATCTGTAACGATCTGGTCCACCTCAGACTTCACCTTCTCCTCTGATAGGCCCTTCAGGCGAGCGTAGAACCAGATGTGCTCTTCTACCGTCAGCCTGTAGTCCAAACGAGAACAACAAGCTTTAGAACAAACATTACTGTTTACTTCATTGAGTTTAGAAACTGATGTTTGGTGCATGGTAGAAAATTAGCCATAGAGGAGCATACATGCTGAACAGGACGTTGTGCTGTGGACACACTCCCAGGTTCTGTCGGATGGCACTTAGATCTGAACGGATGTCTTTGCCCATAATGTAAGCAGTGCCCGATGTGGGAGGGAACAGGCCAGTCAGAATGGACCTGGTGGGCAAAATCATCAGTCAGAACAACCGAAGAATGTTTCGATTTGACAATCTACATCTCTTACAGAAGAGGCTCTTACATGGTGGTGGTCTTTCCTGCTCCATTGTGGCCCAGGAAGGAGGTGATCTGACCCTCATAGAAGCCCAGAGTGAGGTCATCCACTGCCAGCTTGTTGCCGTGTCTGTACACCTTCACCAGATTCTCAATGTAGACCCCAGGTTCCAGATCGGCTGGTACATCCTCAATGCACACCGCTTTGGGAAAACCAGATCCTTTAGAGTCTTACAGTTGTTTATCAGTGCAATGAACTCTAAGTAAAAAGCTATAAATACCTTCTGCATTTTCTTTCTTGTTGGTGGAGGAAGCTGTCGTCCAGCCACATTTCTCGCCGCACCAGTAAGATTTGGTGAGGGGGAAATACCACGGCCGGGGAATGCCATATTGACCTGAGAGAGATTTCGATGATGCCAGCAGTGCATAAATAGTTTGCAAACCCTGACTGTGAATCATCAGTTGTGAAACATTTAAATGCAGAATGAAATGAAACCAGAGATTTACCTGGGAAGACAGCCTCAATGTACCACGTCATGACGGCATACAGCACAGCATCTATTAGCATGAGCGAGATGGAGGTGGTGAGGCTGTAGTTGTCCTCCTGCATGGGGCTGGACAGCAGGTTATCCCACTGAATGCCCACTCCCTGCTCCTCAAACAGTGCAAAGTACTCACAGCCAAAACCGAACGCCACCGGAGACAACAGGCTCTGAGGGACAGAGACATTAATAAACCCTAGTTATCTTCTCAAGGTCTAGTCTGACAGTCTGAAGAGAACCCTTTCTAAGATCAACACACCACTCACCACGACAACTTTAGCCCCGAAGCCAACGTAGTCCTGCCAGGCCACACACAGGACGTAGGGCAGGTACAGGGTGAAGTAGATAATGCCCCCACAGGCGGCTGCCAGGTTGGCCCGAGAGAACAGCGTGCTGATCAGGAAACACTGCATGATGGTGACAATGGCGAAGGAGACCAGGAAGAGATAGACCACACCCGGGTCACTGTAGGGCAGCAGGTTCCCCATCTGTAATGTAGAGAAAGATTCAGAGGATCAAACTATAACTTTCATTCCTTTTCAGTGGAGCTGAAGTTTGTTTGCTTGTTTTGTAAAATTGTATATAAAATGTTTTGATGTCTAATACGATCATATATATCATATAACATTAACATGTTTTTTTGTAGAAGGATGAGGAAGAGTTGTACCTTCAGGATGAGGACCAGCAGGGCGGCGCTGATGAGCAGAGGAATCATGCTGCTAATGAACCAGCTCAGCCACAGGATCCCGTTATCCAATCCCATAATCCTCATGGTCTCCTTCAGACGTGCCTCTTTCTCATACACTATACCTTTAATAATGATGGCCACTGAGTACATCCATGCCAGTGTCATGAACAGCGGCATCGAGCGACTCATCACACGCAAGAATCTACACAATGCACAGAAAAAATGAGGAAAAATAATAGATACGGTTAAATTAAATAAAGACAAAAGACGGCAAAGTCTAACATTAATGTAAAAGGTAAAAACTTACATATCGTCCACATAACATGGGTACGGCATCTGCTGGATGTAAACTCCAGTTTTTTCCTTGCTGCCAGTCAGAGCCCGGATAATCCCGTGTTCAATAACGTCCTGTAGGTACGAAAATCCTCCCCAGATATAGCGCAGATCCTCAAATGGGTCAGCACGAGGACCAGGGTCCCAATACCTGAGAGTCCAAAGCACAATATTTCAGTTAGAATAAACAATTGCAAGCTGAAATAAGTCAAATATAAACATTTAACTTCTAGTCACATGACCTTGATGAATAAAAAAGAAAAAAAAAAAAACAGTCCCCTACCCGTCCTTGATCTTATTGGTACGCTCCACATTGTCAATGTCCATGCGAATCTTGTAGTTGACATCGGGAGGAAGCTCAGATGAGTTGGCCTCCATGTCTGGAAACACGATCCCGGCCCAGAACTTGCGATTGTCCAGAAGTCTCATGGATTTATTCACCAGGCGCTCCTCAGTAGACACTGGCTCCAACTTGTCCAAGTTCACACACTTGAGATCGAAAAGAAAAATAAAATAACAAATAAACAAAGTGATTTCCTTCATAAACATGATGAACACCACTTACACTCTAAAAGCACTTTACACAGTGACTATAAACATGTATGTGTTTACCTCCATGAAACGTGAGATGGTCAGAATGGCCTGGTCCGTCTCGTTAAACACGTCTCTCCAGGTGTACCCTGTACCCGGGGGCCGTGTGTTCTCAGAGGCTTTGGACAAGAACCTTGAAATGTCCTCCACTTGCCAGTCCGTCTCCTTCAGCCTGGCGTTGAAGAACTGAGCGCTGGCGTTATTCTGGAGCAGAGTCTGCAGGGGAAAGACATCACACACTCAAAATTACTCCTCCAGATCATTAACATGAGTGCTCATAAGCTAGCATCCTAGCATTACATTACAAAAAGGAATGCAGTTTTGAATGATGAGTATCTAATGTTAACTTGCACTACTATTACTGACCACTGTGTAGCGCTGTGGGGTTTATTATTATAATGATCACAATCAACTCACTCTCACAAGATCCATTTCCTCACTGTTCTCCATGAAGTCCCAGACTTTCACCCTCATCTCCTCCCACATTCCTCCTAAATCCTGCAGCACACCCAACTCCTGGAACGTCTTATTCACCTGTGAGAGAGAGAGAGACAGGTGGAGAGAGAGACGAGAGAGAGAGAGAGAGAGAGAGAGAGAGAAAGAGAGAGAGGAGAGACAGGAGGAGAGAGAAAATGTGAGAGAGAATAAGGAGAGAGAGAAAGAGACAGGAGGGGAGAGAGACAGGTGGAGAGAGAGGAGAGAGAGAAAGGAGAGACAGGAGGAGAGAGGTGAGAGAAGAGAGAGACAGGAGGAGAGAGGTGAGAGAAGAGAGAGACAGGAGGAGAGAGTGAGTGAGAGGACAGCAAGAGAGGAGAGAGAGAGAGAGAGAAAGACAGGAGGAGGAGAGAGAGAGACAGGAGAGAGAGCGAGAGAGAGGAGAAAGAAAGAGCGAGACAAGAGGAGAAAGAGAGGAGAGAGAGAGTGAGAGGAGAGAGAGAGAGAGACAGGAGGAGAGAGAGTGAGAGGAGAAAGAAAGAGCAAGACAAGAGGAGAAAGAGAGGAGAGAGAGTGAGAGGAGAGAGAGACAGTTATACTAACACTTCACATGTGATAAAGTGATAATAATTCTCCATAACTCGGCCAGAGACGGACCTCGTGTATAATCCTGCGTGTGGCCGGTGTATCAGGTGTGTATAAGATCTTCCCCATGAGCAGAGGCTTCAGCGCTCTCCAGATCATCCGTGAGATCGGACTCGACTCCATATTCCGCATCAAATTGTTACAGTATGGAGCTGAAGGAGCAGAGAAAGAAATATTGGCTCATGTTGAATCAGTAAATACACTGAATATCCACTCAGTCCATTCTGATTCTCTTTAAATGGAACAGTAAATGATTATTTATCAAGTTATTTGAAATAACTCTGTGTTCACACTAACATGTGATGGATTATTTTCGGTGTACGTGTGGTACAGAGTCACAATTTCCGGATCTCAGCATTTGCATTGGGATTGAGAGAGCTGCATTGGGAATGGGTCGATATATATATGGGTCGATCATGAAATGTGTACAGAAACATTGTGGAGAAAAATAAGGCTTGGAAGGAAGCTGCAGAGACTGTGGGACTCTGGTGAGTGTCCATAGAATAGATATTCCATAGAAGAAGTGTTAGTTTTAGTTATAGAATAAACAATAAAAACAGTAATGGCATTAAAGATTCCTGTATGGCAATTATTTAGGAAAAAAGTATTTAATCAATAGAGAATTGAAAGCAAAGCAGATGTGCTCCAGATGTGTTTGTAGTTTTAATGACTGATATGAGTGAATGTGCAGCACTAACTTACTGGATGTGTTGTCATAGACGGATACGGGCTCGCTGTCGCTGTCGTTATGGTTACCAAACAGGGCCTTGTAGTTGTGATCTTCGTACCAGTTGAGGGATTTGATCTTCAGGCCGCCGTCCTCTGGGTGTCCACACACGATGCGTGACACGGCTTGGTACACGTGATTGGGCGAGTGTGTGGCATTTCCGGTCAGTAACAGGAGCTCGTTCCGCATGTCACGCCAACTCTTCATGCTCACCAGCTGCAAATCAGGAATAATTCGTTACAGACACAGAGATCAGTGATAAATCCATAAGAATGTTAATAATGAACAGCAGGTAGAGGTTCTGAGCACATGCATTTTATTTATGCATTATGCAGTTTGAATAAAGTGCAACTCCAATGTAATTGTTTAATACATTTCTATAAAAATATAATCTGAAAGTGAGAAATTCAGCGACTGAAACAGAAACCTGGCGTCAGCCTGAAGAGGGAGCTGCTGAGCGCAGGAGCAGTACAGCGGGGTTACTCTCGGTCACAAAGCAGGACACCAACAAACAATGCTATAAAGCTCACGCATTATCAACACAACATACTGTGCCTCTCTGCCTTTTTCATGTGATGTCGTGCGTGTGTGTGTGTGTGTGTAAGTGCTGAGCCATGACGGTCCTCTGGAGAGAGAAATGAGTTCAGACAGAGCGGTGTACAATCTTCGGTACTTTACTGTGATGACAAATTGATGTTGGGAATAAACAGAGCTGAGAGGTAACTCTGGCTCAGGCTGCAAATTAGGAATCTGAGCTGCAGCAAGCAACAAAAAAGTGTGTTTGGTGGAAGAGAAAGAAAGAAATGCTACAGACTATCACAGAGGAATATATCTGAAGAATTACAGTGAGCTTCAACAAAAATCAACCATTTTCTGTCACTTCTTCGTCACTGACATTTCATTTCCTGATTTTGCTTGTGTTTAAGAGTGAAACAGCTTATTCCAGTTTTCATTCCTCATCTCCATGGCGCTCCTTACGTCCTAACTACTCATTTCTCGGTAATGACGCTTCTCTCTTCACACACAGTCCAACCTACTCAAAGTCACACAAAGCTGAATCATATCCTACAGGCATTCTGATCTAACCATAAACAACAGCTACAGTAAACACAGTGTTCTGAGGTGGAGACAGAGCCACGCAAACAAGAGCTGAGGAACTCGAGGAGCCTGAAGCGACCAGGAGTAACCTCCCGTCCTGCAGCCTCACCACGGGGTTACTGTAGTTCAGCGAGCACTAAACACCGCAGCGTGAGAACAAAAGAGAAGCTGAGACAGGGGAATTGTTTCTGTTTCATTTCCTTTCTAAAAGCTGACAGTGTCTTTGTCAGTGCATATCTTCTGACACAACTTTTCACTGTTCTGCATGGAAACATGTCGACGCCTTTTTGGGTGGTTCTCTGTTTTATTTCATTCACACAATCAAGTCTTATAATAAAGAAAACAGCAGTGAATCCAAGTGACCTGGTGTTCAGCGAGCTCAGCTGTTTAGCTGTAGAAGAGCAAGATCTGCCAGCGTCTGGAGCTCGGTAAATCTCTCATGACTTTCTGACTCGGCTCCGGTTTCCAAACTCCTGAGTAAATCTGCCAAAGCTGAGCGAGTGGCCAGAGAACGCCGAGCTCCGGCCAGCCGGAAATATCAAACCCCTTCTACTGCTGTTGACTGATGCAGAGCCGCTAATCTCCGCTAAACAATAAAACATGCTGCTTCTAATGCTGTTTAACCATAAAACCTGAATCTTTCTCTACTACTTTTTCTACTTCTGTGGAAAAATGTTTAGTGGGCGGAGCTTCAGCACATATGAGCTCAATCTGTGATGTCACAAAATAAACTCAACAGCTTTCAACCGATCATGTCTTATATTTAAATTTATTACAGGATGTCGTTACACATGCAAACCTTTAGCAGCAGGACAAGTGCTAAGCTAGTTAGCTAGTTGGCATAGCAAATGTTTGTGATTAGACAAGTGGTAACGCTGAAATAGATTCTGACAGGTTTAAATAATTGAGTGAGGAATTGAGGAGTCTCTGAGCTCCTGCTGGTGTGGCTAAAGAACTCAGTGCATATGTGCACGTCCTGTGGTGTTTAATGAGGTTGGAGGTGCAGAGATGTTCCTCATTACAGGTTAGTATTAGCTACAGGATTATTAGTAGAATAACAAACAGCATAAAATAACCACAGTTCAGTGAAACATTATTATTCTTTCACTTGTTAAATAATCTCAAAGTGGTGGCTTCTGATCTACATACAGTAAAAATGCTCTGGAAATGATATCAACAGTATCACATTTCTCTATCTGGTATTTCATTTTGCATCCAGAAGAGGATGAGGGATATTTTTGGGATCTCTCACCTCAACAGCCAATGATCCCAGACTCTCCAAAAGCATATCAGTGGCCAGAGACACGTCCTGGATGTCTTTAGGGTTGGATCTGACGTCGTTCTGCACAGAGACCAGAGGAGAGAACGGATTGTAAGGATTGTCAGGATTGTAAGAAAAGAAGCCATCAGTTTAATATTCTGTTTGTAATAAACTGGTTAATGCTGAGGTTGTTTTTATTTCACCATCGTGAACTTTCGATGAAGAAAAACAACAAAACCAGCTTTGAGAGTGATGTGAGTTCACAAAAACGTTGACGCGTTCGGACCATCGGCACGGTTTTCCCGTTTTTCCCACAGAAACATGCATTCACACTCACTGAGTCTCATGTGGCTTATATGAATAAACACACTCACTCACACACACACACACACACACACACACACGATTATGTGTTAAGAAGAATTCTTCTGAACTTGAAAAAAGGACAATGCTCTCTCTGTGAGATCCTGTGATGTAGCAGTTTCTCGTAATCATTTCACAAAGTCCGTATTGTAGAAATTCATTTGGAAATTAGCCAGAATTCCTTCAGTCCATTATTCTTTTGTACCGACTTCTAGCCGGCATGATTACATCTAAAATGATAAATGTGATGATTATTTCATTCTTTGTTGTGTTCTTTTGTTTAACAGTTTAACATTTTGTTTACATTTAGACACCACCTGGGTCTGTTCGCGTCTTACCCGTATGGGTTTCAGGAAGTCAAGGTTAGACAGGAAGTGGCTCTCTGCGCTGTTCAGCCAATCAGCAGACGACTGACAGATGATTTTCTGTGTTGTCTCAGAGACGTTGTGATCTGCGATGTTCACGAACTCCTCCAGCGAGGTGGTGTTGCACAGATCTCTCAGATGCACTCCGAACCCTTTAATCAGCACCTGGAGAAGCAGGAATTACACTCTGACTCATCAGGAACAGGATAATGAGCTGTCAGAAGGCGCTTTTCTCTTTGCTCAGTGAAGGAGCTTGCTCTGTGATCCTAGTTTGTCATGAACTTCATGTTCCTCTGTGGAGAGGGAGAATGCTCTGTACCGCATCCTCTGCTCGCTCATCCTTATCTCAAGGCTTCACAAATGATTCTGTGACAAACTTAACCTTTTATTTTCACATGCTAGCGCTCTCCCTGGCTCTCTGTGAAACCTCTCACTGCCTCGGGAACGTTACTGCAGAGGGAACGCAGGAACTTCAGGGGTGTTTCTACTGCAGGTGTGTTTTTAGGACATCTGAACAATTTTCATATTTTATGTGATAGAAATTCAGTTGGATTTTTAAATGAATCTCTACCAGCTCTAAAGAGTGATGTGAAACACAGCTCCTTCAGCACTTTATCTGGGCTTTAGTCATGTGACTGCAGTCTCGCCTCCCCTTTTTGTCCTGCATTCTCCCCTCCCACCATCCTCTCATCCTCCCCTCATGTGTCTGTGGCCTGCCATCATCTCGTGACAGTTCGGTGAATAATGAGTTCTCTGCACTGCCTCATGGTTTGACTTTGTGTAACGCAAACAGGTCATCTACGTGAAGGAGTACGAACAAACAGCCACAGGGCGCTGACTTCAGAGCTCGTTATATTATACACTTACAATGAATATCATTTTGTAGTTCCATATCTGACTGACAAGAGCAAGGGCATGAAAGATTTCCTGATATGTGAGTGCGAGTGAACAAAAGCAAACATTAAACCCGGCTAGTTGAGATGTGTTTAAAAACCGCTCGTACTTTTTCCAGGTTGATGTCGGCTTCCACTATCTGCTGCACGGCGTGTTTGCTCAGTGTTGCGTTCTGCTCCAGGAACTCAGACAGGGTTTCGTCATCACGGAGGAAGTCCTTCAACTTAAAACCTGCAAAATATAAAAATCTAATCATGAGATTAATTTAAACAAACACACACACACACACACACACACACACACGTTTAAAAGTTTACAGAAACTCTCTTTCTAAACAAAAAGCTGAGTTTAGATAAGAGCTGTTGGACAATTTCATTAATTTTTTTATTTATTTATTTTAATTACTTGCACTGATTTGTATGAAATAATAAAAAGGGCTCAGTAAACAGCAACAGCACATTTCCCACTCAGCAGAAACACATATAATAATACATTGTAATGAGGACACTACAAATCAGAGGAGTAATAATACAGCATGATATTTAGGACAGACAGGGAGACTCTATTCTCCAAGCGCTTCACGTTCAGTGTGTCAGAACATTCCAGAAAGGCTGTCTGTGTCAACCAGTTTGAGCCAGAATGGGGTTACTGTAGGTCATTCCTCTCTCAGAAACATTTTATCATTCTGCACATGAAGTCATACATGCCTTGAATAGTTCTGACACTTCATTTAAAAAATAATAAACTGTTTAAAATTTAATATCTCTAATACTTGATTAAAACAAAACACCAAAATGCTGAAAAATAATGACCTCACAAAGAGACTGACGTAACATCTAAACAGAAATCTTATTAAACATCAGCGAGAAATCCCATGAATCTAAACAGCTTCCTGTTTGGGACCAACGTTCCCTCCACACGCTGAGAATCAGGACCCAAGTGTAAGAAAGCCACCATGGGACTGTTAATTAAAATCCTTCACCACTACGACTCCCAGCATGCTTTCTGTGACACACAGAAAAGATGCTAAGGCACAACATTTACTGCAATTACTGTGCTCACTTTCAGCCTCATTTAGTCTCTAAAGTCCAGACCACTTACATTCAAAAGTCCGAATAAATGGAGAACTGAGTACTGAATACTGAACGCCTGCATCAAAGCTCGAGGGTGGAACTCGGCTTGCTTAAAAGCGTGTGATGAACCCAACCCGAGTGTCAGCCAGAAAACTCAGACTAATGTGATGAGGATGACTGATGAGGATCTGCGTCCTGCTGGACACATGAACGGAAGCTTGAAAAAGAACCAAAAGACAGAACAATAGCGGGGAGTTTGAAGGACTCTGAGGACCTGAAAGAGAATGGGTCGCTGCCAACGATCCGAGCAGCGAAGCAGGAAGTGGGTGAAACGGCCTGAGAGGGACAAAAGGCAATGTGGGAAAGGGCATCCTGGGTACTCGTGGTGTATTTCCACAAGAGGAACCTTCTCAGAAACCTAAAAACCCCAGAAACTTTAAAACCCAGAAATCTATTGTAGAAACCCAGGAACTTTAGAAACTCACACATTTTGATTGAAGGGACCTTCTTAAAATGTCATGAAGCTTCAGATTTTCAGGAGAAGAACCTCATAAAAGTTTAGGTGTAGTTCCACAAACATGACTTATTCAAAAACCCAGGAACTCTCTCAGGAACTCAGGATTTTAAAGAGGAATCTATTCAAGAATTTGAAATTTTAGTTGCCTTTCCACAAAAGTAACCATTTCAGGAGACCCGAAAAAAGCTTTTTAAGAACCCAAGACTTTAGGTGCGTTTCTGATCATTGGTCAAATACACACTTTACAGAACAACCTACTCATTTACCTTCCGTTATAAAAAGCAGATTCATTTTGAAACAGGGAATAATGCCATCTTCCAACATTTCCAACATGTATTTTGCACACGCAGCTATAGAAGTGTATAAGGTTCTCATCTAGGAACCATGTAGCTCACGTTCCTAAAAAGGTTCCAGAACCTCAGAGGAAATACAAAAAGTATTAAAATGGCCAAGATAACCTAAAAATGTATTTAGACTTGCTTAAAAATGCTTTGTGATAAAGGAGTTTGTTTACAGATCCGTGCCTCGTCTCAGAGCGCAGCGTTCTGCTAAAGAACCTCCAGGCCTTTTACAGAGAAAACAAAGGAAAGAATGTGAAAACTGATGATATGCAAACTGTAAGCGTTCGCCGTGCTGGAGGTTTGCGTGTCTGCAGGATGTATGTGTGTGTGTCTGTGTATGTTTTGTTCAATGGGAATATGTGACCCAGATGCATTTACAATCCAGTAAACCTGAGGAATCTGAGAACACAAAATGAAATGATAAAATGTTGATCAGATACAAATCTGATTTGCTGTTCAGAGCTCCACATTCAACCAGGAAGCAGAAGAGGAAATAAACAAAGCCGCATGCCTGTGGTGTCTATTTCAGACTGCACACAGTGTTCAGAGCTGAGCTCACAGGGCCGTGGACGTCACGTATTCCGCAGTAATTAACACTGTATGTAGGACAGGCGAGTTATCTGCCCAGGCCGAGCTCACTATAGCCTTAAACCTGCTGTGTGACATGTAGATGTTTCTAAAGTGAATGGTGTAATGATCATGTTACACACTGCTGTACTGTCCCATTATTCTGCTTACATATGAATGATATTCCCAAAAGAATTCATGGGAAACACAGGAAACATGATGATTAGACTGTGTGTGGTTTCTGATGTACCTGCAGTGCTGCTCTGTAGCTTCCTGAGAGCTCGGACGAGGCCCTTGTACCCTTCAAAGCTCTTATCTTTTTGGCTGTAGAGGAGGATTTTCTTGGCGTCAGTCAACAGCCGGGAGATTCTGTAACAAACAGACGGTAAAAAATCCAGCAAACCACCGATGTCTGAGTATAATCATTTAATCTCAGGACAATTTACAATTTTGTTTCTTTGCATGCTTTAGTGTAATAAATTTCCTTTTCTAGACTTCTGTTAGCCATGCCACTTTGATGTAACAGGATGATAAACGTGTAACGTGATATTGCAGTTTCTGCTAACACATTATTCACATAGAATGGAATTTACACAACATGGAAAATTTGGTTTCCTGTTAGTATATAAGGTTATTACAAATTAATTAGTCAAGGAGGGAATGAAGTAGAACTCTAATTGGTTCTTGACCTATTGGGAAAATTTTATTAAGAACCCTACAACAAGGGTTTTTTTGTTCCATTAGAATTTCCAGTTCTAAGCTTTTTAGTAACAGAAGAACCCTTGAGGAACATTTTCCTGTTGTTATCTATAACAACATTACAAACATTAATGCTCTCACTACAGATTTCCTCAGAGGGATGAATTACAGATTGTGGAACATTGGGAATCTTACATGGAGTTGTTAAAGTTGCCCACCACACCGGGAGCCTCTCCGGGAGTGGGGTAGCGGAAGCAGGGGTTGTTGGCATTGCAGATGATTCCCTGAACCCAGGGCAAAGTGCCTGCTGACGGCATGGCCTTGTTGGGAAAATGGCCTAAAGAACATTGAGACAATGAAAACAAACAGAAGTGAACATGACTGTTTACATGTCAGAAAGTTCTTCCCGTATGGAGCTATTAAGCGCTCTGTGAGGTGTTATCAAGAAAAATATTGCCAAAGTAAATACTATGAGCACATTTGGACCTCAACGGCTCAAAGTAACTCCCCGGACAGGATTAAACATGTTTATCAGGCTGAGCTTGTCAATCCAGCCTAGACTAATAGGTGATAATATTCCGGGACTTATGAGCACACAGACCAAAGACAGAAGTAATAGTGAAGAATTTGTGGAAATCATTTTTAGTGCTTCATCAGAGTTTTGGTGTTATAACTGCAGTCTACACAAAGCTGAAATGCACCATCATGCTTTGTAACGCTGAAGATCAGAAGGAAACTGCAGGACTTCACACGTACAGTCACAAGGTCATTGTGATTGAGGCCTGAAATATATTGTTCATAATGTTCATTCCAGGCTACTGAGTCATGTGTAAAAGCTCTTCTTGGAGCTGTTTTGACGTCCTTGACCTGTTTTGAGGCTCGGTTCATGTTCCACACAAAGCAAACAGTGGACTGAGACAAACACCCCAGGTTCAGACTAATGCAAACAGAAAACATTACGACCTTCTTAACATCATTAACTAAAAAAAACTCCAGTCTTTTAGAATCATTCAATTTGTTTATCAATTAATTTAATGTTTATTTAGCTCCTATTTCAGTTTCAATAGAGGGAGATGGGTTTAAAGAGTCACCTGTGTGTTAGTCTTTCAGAGACATGCACAGTGTACCAGGGGAATTTCTATTTATTACACTGTCAAAATAACATAAAATTAGAATAGATTTTTGGGAATCAGGAATAACACTCAGAATTTTGAATCAGTTTAATGAGAAAGGTGACAAGCCAACATTTGTGTTGTTTATGAAGGCAAACAATACGATCTGTATCGTTATGCAGGTATAACTGTGACATGGCATCTGCTTTAGTTATATGGTACTAAAATACATCTTTGGTATATAACAATCTGGATAAAGCCAGTATCTGCTGTTCGGTGGGCGCGTTTCACACTCATTGCATCACATGACAACAGGTACGGCTCAATCCAGATGTGGCTCAAGGTTCAGATTGACAAACATCTATCAGTTCTCAGAACTGTTTTACAGAACGAGCTGAAGCACCACAGGTCACTTACATTCATGCTGCTCATACGGAGGGTAGTGAAGTCGCACGGATATCAAAATGAAAAAGATGAAGAGAGGCCAAACGATCTCAATCAGCAGCTGGATCTGAGAGAGAAAACAAAGGGCTTTAGTGGTTACAACATTTATATCATATATTAAAGTCGGCCAAGCTGTAACTGCTACTCACAGTTTACAGAAAAAACTACACCGTTGTTCCAGTAAAACCCGAAAGACCTCATTGTCTACTCACACTGTTATGAAAGTGTAAATGAGATGTTTATTGCTTCAGCAGTGAGTTTGATTTGTGTGACAGCTGATTTAGTAGCGCTGTAACTGCTGCACAAACAGACAAGTATGCAATCTAATTAGTGATCCAGAGTCGAGCTCTTTTTAATAAAAAGTCATAAACATTTCTCATTTCACTTAGAGCTCTAATTTTGTAATTTTACAGGATTCACTTGAGGCTTTGGGTTTATTGTGGAGATGTGTGCGAGATCTGATCCTTGCTGTAAATTTCACATATTTTACTTGAAAGCAGAAACCTGCAGTGCAGCACAGTAATTCCTGATCTAGATTTGTAGGTAACTTTGATGCTGTTTCCCACTACTGAAATGAAAAGGTTCTCAGTAACTCTCTTTTTCCTGTTTACACGTAGAGCCACGGATCTCCATATCTGACTCTTTGTGTAATTTCAGCTTACCCAACATATCGTACACAACATTAGCTTTAAAAAGTTATATGTTCTCCTTTCACTGCCTGTAATTAGCTCCAATATTTTCTCAGACTAAATCTGAGGCTGAAACGGCAGCAGGTCAACAGCGACAGGGACTTTGTGGACTCGGATGATGCTGATCCTGTCAGCTGTTTGAGACAATCCTCTATTCATTAGTTTGTTCCCCAGCTGCCCCCTACATCTGTTAGATTCACCCCTGAAGCTGAACACATGCTGCAGGACCGGACAACGCTGTGTTAATAGGGGTGCGTTTACATCCTGCATCAACCACCATGAAATAATAAAATATCTGGGAACATGCCATAATATGAAAATAATCAACTTTGACATTTAATGTGTTACATGTATGGTATAAACTCACGGTCTGTCTCCGCCGGTAGGTGAAGTTCTTCCACAGCAGCAAGCCCAGCTGAGTGGAGACAGCCATCTTTCCACGGTTTCTCTCTGCTCCTGCTCGCCTCCTCTCTGGACCTGACAACACAACAGAAGAACAACTGAATGTAAAGCGCTCGGGTGTTCACGACGCCACACCAGCGCTACACGTCAGTCTAACGCAGTCAGACCCCCAGCACCAGGTAGCGCTTTTTATTTGCTGGACAGAACTCACGCCACTCTATAAGATGAGTGATTCAGCACAAATTCAAAGATTCCAGCTTCAGCTCACACACGACATCAACACAGACCTTCGACCCAGTAAATATTAGACCTGAGGCTCAGAGACGAGTGAACAGGACACCCACTCACATCGCTGTCTTAACTGCTGCTCCGTAGTCTAAAGGACTCAAGATATTAATTATAAAGGCATTTTACACACACACACACACACACACACACACACACACACACAGAAATAAATTACTAAACTGGGCCAAAGCTTTTCATAGTTTTGTCAGTATCTATCACCTGGAAAGTGAACACATACATACATACATTTACATTTATACATTTATGTCATTTGGCAGACGCCCTTATCCAGAGCGACTTACATATATCTCATTTATGCAACTGAGCAGTTGAGAGTTAACGGCCTTGCTCAAGGGCCCATCAGTGATAGCTTGGCAGTGATGGGAATTGAACTCACGACCTTCTGATCACTAGTCCAACATCTTAACCACTGAATTATTCACCTGAAATGAGTTTTACTGTGCACATTGTTCACTTTTCGTAGTGAAAACACACCACACTCCTGAACACCGATGATGTAACAATGATAAACACTGAAACAGCTCAGCATGATGTTTTTTGTTTTCGGGGTTTTGTGTATAGAAGCTGAAATTTTAATGAGATCAGAGAATTAGTTGCTAATTGTAAGCTGAAATTGATGAACACGGTGATTCTCAGCCCAGTGTTTCTCAAAGCGATTTCTCAACACGGCGATTCTCAATGCGACACGGCGGTATTTTCTCCAGATTAACATCTTAATCCTACCTGATTAATCAAATCCGAGATTAATGACTAGTTGTCATTTATTATTAGGTTAATAATGTGTTAATGGGTATTATCATAATTTATACAGTAAATTTTACATTTGCACATATACGTTCAGATACACACACATTCATTCATTAGTAAATCAATCACTCAATCAATCAATAAGCTAACTAAAACATTTATTCCAAATGATCACATTAAAAACACACTGATGAGCTCCTGATGTGACGTGACCACTAACACACCTGCATCATTCTCCTCAAAATGTTTTTATTTTTTAGAGTTTTCTGTGATTCTTTCAGTCAGAAATGGTTCAGAATAATCTGTAAAACATTAATATTAAAGCATTTCTCCATCAACTTCTTGATCACATTTGTTTTATCTGACTTCTAAAGGAGTTTTCTGCTTTAAGACCCTTCTTCAGTTCAGTATCTACAGCATGTTAGTCGGTTCTCCAGTTTATATGAAACACACTGTGAGTAAAGTTATCATTAATAATCTCTATTCATGGATTCTTTGCTCTCAGTGCATTTCTTGAATTTGGTCAGAGTGGTAAAGTACATAAATAAAGTAAAAATAACAATAACTTGATGATGTGTTTAAGTGCGAGAGCGCCTGCTCGCTCTCAGTGCGGTTCTCTCAGGTTCTTTGTTCTCAGTGCTCATTTTTTCTACTTTAGGATCCACTCCAGCCAGCTTAAATAATAAATGGAAAAAATGTCACTTTAGCTTTAAAAGTATTTCTAAATGACCTGGTCACCTTTAAAAGCTGAGGTAACTGAAGCCTAATATACGCTTATCACTCTCATCCATCCTGCTGACTTATTAAAACATTCTCTGAGTTTCTTTGTTCTCATTTGAGTTATTTTTTTATATTAACAATGTTAAAATATTTATAAGCAGGATATATGAAGTGGAAATAGAGTTTAATGGTTACAGAAAAATATTCATGGATTGTAAACCATTATAAAGAACCCAGTGAGGCTCATGAAGCTCCACAACACAAAGAGATTATTCTGGTATTAGAGGAAAATAGCCAGTGTGAGAAACTGACACTGTTCATATGACTAAAAATGATTTAAATAAGTGTGTGTGTGTGTGTGTGTGTGTGTGTGTGTGTGTGTGTGTGTGTGTGCGTCTTTGTGAAGAGGTTTGAGTGGTGTATGTGTTTTCAGTAAAGGGAGGAGGAGGTTACTGTCGGTCATTTCATGCAGATGCAGTTAATCGCACGGGCTTTGTCTTTGTCCTTCAGAACATCTTCATTTTTAACACAGAAATAACAATTAACGTGCCTGACATTTAACGTGCTTTAACGTGCTTGAGAAATAAAACACAAACACCTGCAGACTGAAAACTGAGACATTTCCTAAACAAGAAAAGAGAAACAAGATTGTGACTATTTGAGATAAAAAAAAAAAAAAACAGTCAGTCATCTGTCTGAATTCGGATATTTACAGCTCTCTGACTTTTTAATAAAATAAATAAATATTGAACTTGACATCAACTCGACATGAAAACATAAACAAAGCGCTCACCTTCTCACTGATCTCCTCTGCAGTGTGTTTTACTCTCAGTCTTCATAAAGATTAAATCCTCCACACACACACACACACACACACGGTCTGTTCTGTTCTGTTCTGTTCTGTTCGGTTCTCTCTCTCTCCTGCTCCGTTAGGGTTCTCTATTCGCTCTGTGTGTTTTTTTCTCTCTCTCCATCCTTTTATAGCAGGAGGGATGTTGCCGCTTTAAGCTGCGGGGTTACTCGCGGTCAAAACTGAGAAACCGACGCCGAGCACGTGCTCAGCCAAAACACTCCTTAAACCGGTAACACACACACACACACACAGCTCACTCTCTAAAACACAGTTAATTTATAAAGGTGTGCGCGTGACATCATAAATATCTCCTCAGTTAAATCAGATTTAGTGAGTTTGCATGAAGGCAGCGTTTAATTATCCTGCGTCTCGCTGCGGCGTCTGAGCCAAATGACCGACAGTAACCTCTCCCTCCTCTTCCTCCTCTCCAGCACGCTCATTTCACACCTCATACAGGTTTAGGAGCACTTCTGCCTCTTATTCAGGTGACTCACTTCATAGATAAACTGTGTGTGGATAAAAAAAAGACAATCAACAAATATATAATATAAGAAAAAATGAGAATCAAGTCAAAGACAATGTAAATAAGATTAACAGAAATGTCACTCATTATAACTATAGCTCATTTATACTGAATATTATCTGTTTATCTACTTTGTTAGCTTCTGTGTCTATAAAAACACAATTATTGTACTTGAACCTAAATTTCCATTTTTTCCACATTCATGTTTCATTTGTTGTAGACCTTTGGGTCACAGAAACTTAAAATAAATAAATGAATAACCATAGTTCTGTATATTAAAGAAATGAATATTTCTTTATACTGTATAACAGGGCAGCAATAAAAATACTCAAATATTTTAGAATATCATTACAATATTAAATATTTTAATAGTATTAATAATAATTATAGCAACAACCATAATAGTGATTGATTAAATAATAAGGCTTGATGTTTTTCACAGACTCAGCTTTATAACCTTTATAACCTTTTTGCTATAATATAAAACCAGCTGCAGTTAATATAAGCGTAGTATAACACTAGGACTTTGAGCCGTTTACTCTGCATGCTGTGCTCACCGGTTCACGCTAACTCAATACCTTTACACTGAAACACTGAGGATTAACTGAGGCACTTGATGAATATGTTACAAACTGACACTGAATTAGAAGATGAACAAACTGCTTCTGAAGTCCAGGGTGGCATTTGGGCCACTGAATAACTGAAAAAGTAAATATGTAACAGTTCAGAACACACTGAAGCCTTCAGCTTTATCACACAGTGAGCCGGTGAAGCATGGTGCGATGGTGAAGTTCAACCCTGAGGATCACAGCTTCACCTGTCTGCACCTGCTGATCATGTGATCTGGGTTTGTGTCCTGACTTCTGTGTGCCATCCACTACATCTCACTTTAAACACTCAGGAATGTACAGAAAGGAAAAACAGAATAAATTCCACTGTTCAGGTTTTATTGTGAACTCACCAGTGTCAAAGATATTAAAGACAAAAAATTATATGCATCGTACTGCTGAGTTCTGGGTCCTGATTGGTCGGCAGGTGGTGATTAATTCTCTCTAACAGCGGCTCTGACAGCAGTGCAGATTTATATTAATGTACTCGTTCTTATACGTTATGGTTTCCATAGTAACAGTTCATTCACAGGGACATGTACAGCGCACGCTCCACTGATAATAAACATATTAAAAACGTGAGTAATCATTGATGTGGTGCAGTTTTCTGAGGTGAAGGAATAAACCACTAGAGGGCATGCTGTTAGAGGACAATAATCACCTTGAGGAGGGTAACAGTAACTTCTGTTATCAAATCAAATCATTTTATTGTCACATCACATTATTGGTACATTGGTACAGTACATATGAGTGAAATTCTTGTGTGCAAGCTTCACAAGCAATAGTGGTGTACAAAATATAAGAAACAAAGAAATAAATATGCATGAATAGGTGTGAATACAAGGCATATGTGTTCATATGTATGTATTACTATATGTACAAGCTACAAGAAATGTTACTGCTGAATCTGCAGTTAATGACTTGTGTGTGTGTGTGTGTGTGTGTCCTGTATGAAGGAGTCTCCAGTGTCAGTGCTGTGTAACAGTCAGAGGTAAAGCAGGAACTGTAAGGTCTTCAGGACAGAGGAGTTTACTCTACTTTACTGTTTCTCATGAACATGGCAAACTCAGATTTAGCTGCTATAATATCATTGAAAACAGGAACCAAGTCATGTCACTGACGTTCCACAAAAATAAGTCTAACTATAAACAGACAAAAAGTATGACGTGCTGTTCTTTAAGACATTTACAATGGTATTGTTGGTAAATTGCTGTTGTATAAGAGGAATAAAACACTAGATGAAGAAACGGAGTATTCCACAGCGGTGGGTGTCAGTGGAAGTCCTGCAGTGATGGAGTGCCGTGGAGGCTTTGTGCCAGCTCACGGATGGCTGTGAGTTCAAATCCCTGCACTCTTCAGCTCTATGTGTTGACTTTAGTATGAAATGTAAAAAAAATGTTCATAATTCAATTCATAAATGTGTCATGAGATTAATGTCACACATGAAGCAGTTTCTGTGTGAACAGGAAACTGCTGCTGTAAAGGAGGAAGTGATGAGCTCAGGGGCATGTGATAGAAAGTTCTAGATCTGTAACTACTTCAGGCCCTCTATAACACCAGCTGGTCATTTTACTTCATATTAGTGAGATTTAGTTGTGTTTAAAGCTGGACATGTTGTAATAAATGGACGGTTTTGTGTAAAGACTCAAGGAGTTCGAGTTCTGAGAGTGCAAACTCCTTTAACTGCAGCTGCTTAAAATAATAATGACAATAATGCATATACATAAACAAATAAAGAAATAAACACACTTTAAACTTAACACATATTCTCCGTTAACATCAAACTTAAGCTGCTTTAAATTCTACTTCTTAAAACTACCTTCTGTTCCTTCATTCATGTAGATGACATTATTTACACACAACATTCAAGCAAAATCCCACATTTTAATTCACTCCATAATCCCATAATCTGAATATCCATTTTTATAAAGATCTTCCATATCAGCAGGGGTTTCCAGCCCCACCGCAGCAGTGGGCCCAGTCTTGTGTAACTGATGATGGCGTTGCCCTTTTAAGACTGCAGCGACGTGTTTCTGAGCGAATTGTTAAAAAAAACAACACCGAGTAATAAAGATATAAACATAAAACTGAGCTTATTACAGTACAAACATGTGTTACATATACATAAAGCAGTGTTTGGTTTAAGGATGATGAAGAAATAAACACAACACATTCTTTTCCCATCCTGGACAGAGCTGCAGTTTGTCCGATAGTAACCTCAAAAAGGGGGGGCTAAATATAGCTGCACACACACACACACACGCACACGACATCACATGAAAAAGGCAGAGAGAACAAAAGATGGAGGAAAACAGTTATATTTCTGTAACATGTAGGTGATTATATAAAGTGCGGATGGATTCCTGTAGATCATCTGCCACTCACTCATTCCACAAAAGCACTGAAAGAATCAACTCAGGCTGCAGTGTTTTATAAATCTTTATATCTTATATATCTATTTATATATCGCGCGCTGTCAATATTACAGTTTATTACATCTTTTACATCAAAATGCTAGATTTGTTATTATTATTATTATTATTATTATTGTTGTTGTTTGAATCAGAACTCAGCACACTCCGCAGTGATGTCTGTAACAGAGGAGAGAAGAGTCCGCAGTCTGCGCAATGACCGACAGTAACCTCTCTCTCTGCAAACTGGGTGAAAGGGGAGCATGATGTCATCAGCACAGGAACCACACACACACAGACACACACACACACACACACAGACACACACACACACACCGCTGTTTCTCATGAAGTGTTCACTCGGAAATTCTTCACCTAAATAAAACATGATATGTATTTATATCCGGGTGTGTGTGTGTGTGTGTGTGTGTGTGTGTGTGTGTGTGTGTGTGTGTGTGTGTGTGTGTGTGTGTGTGTGTG
>JAQMYM010000014.1:14706-26704 GCA_030014255.1 Parauchenoglanis ngamensis
CATTCACACCTATGGGCAATTTAGAGTAGCCAGTTGACCTAATCTGCATATCTTTGGACTGTGGGAGGAAACCGGAGAACCCGGAGGAAACCCATGCACGCACGGGGAGAACATGCAAACTCGACACAGAAAGGCACCCTGGATGTCCCGGGGATCGAACCCAGGACCTTCTTGCTGTGAGGCGACAGTGCGAACCACCGCACCACCGTGCCGCCCTAGTTAGCTATAAAAATAATATATATACAAGTTACCTGGAAAGTTCTTTATTACCTCACATTGGTCAGAAAGCCCACGTAAAGTTTAAGTAAAGTGTGAATCATTTATATTTGGCTGCATGTGTAATTTATGTTGACTGTAGTAGCTTTCATGTGTTGCATATTCAGTAATGCAGCTGTACTTGATTATGATGCACTGCATTATTAGTATCTATTTATTAGTTTTTCGAGCAGCCTCAGAATAGAAGAAAAGCAAGTTGAGCGCAGTGAGAAAATGAGGACCAGTCAAGTGATAGAAGTTTACATTAGTAGTACAATAGATGTGTCACTGCGGTTCAGATCAGAAATCGTTAGTAATCCATTTGTGAACATCATAGCAAGAAACACCAGTTGTTAACTGATTACAATTCTTTCATGTTCACCATGGTGTGTTCAGAGTAAAGTGAGAAAGGGTGAGACAGAGCATGAGGATGCTGACAGCGCAGGAAGAGCAGCTGACATGAAAGCGACGGAGAAAAGTAGCAATTATTAATGAGTAAGACTGAATAATGACACACAAAAGTCAGTGTACAGGCTCTTGCTTTACCCCATATCAACTTTCTGTCTGGTTTACTGATAAAACTTCTTTCATGTTTACTTTGGTGCATTCAGTATAGAGAGGGAGAGAGCGAGCACGCATGACGATGCCGCCAATAGGGCAGACACAGCAGGAGACATGGAGGGGAGTCAGAAAAGGAGTAAATATTTATGACTAAAGGTTTAAAAACTAATTGGTTTATTAACTAATCATTTAGAGACTGGAACTGAGCAGAACAAGCCTCCCCGTTGCCCACCCAAGCTCGCTTCTAAATATGTAAATATATACAAAAATCTAAAGCTTGACCACAATATCTGGACTCGTCTTCACATAAGTAACAGGTTTATATGATTATTGTTGTACATTATTAATCACTAATCCCTGCTATTACATACAATGAAACAAGAAAGTGTGAAAAAGAAAAACCAGAGCAATGAAATACCATAGACTATTAGACATTCATTGTAAAAATATTAGATTAATTTAAGAAAAACATAATGTTAGTGAATTTTTAAATATGTTAGAATGGCAGAAAATAGGTTTTAAATGTTTTCCCTTTTTTTTTTTTTTTTGGCAGGGGCGAGTGCGGTTTGGGGGATGAGGACCCGACGGCAGGAGCAGAACAGTAGAACAACAGGAAAACAGAAAAGGAACAATAGAACAATAGGAGAACCAGCAGTAGAACATTAAGGCATAGAACAAAAGGAACCCAGTAAGAAAACAGTTAGGCAATAGCAAGAGAACAGAAGAGCAAAAAGAAAAAAGAAAACCGTACAACACTGGGAGAACCACAGAACAGCAGACCATCAGAACTGTACAGCAGTTGGAGAACAGCAGAAGAGCAGTAACTTGTCTGTATGTATATAAAGACCTTTTGGAATCATTACGTCCAGTTTAATGGGACTCTGAGGTTCTTGAGTATCCTTCTGATCAGTGACATTACAGGGAACAGTGTTGGGTTCTCACCGGTTCTCTCTGGAGCAGACCTCTGGATATTGTAGGAACCCGGACCCACGTTGGAGGTGCACGCGCTCCCGGTGCACAGATCCGTCACCCTGCGCGCGCGACTGTACATCTTTAATTACGGTACATAAATCAGCGGTGGTAATAAAACAGACAAACGTCCGCTGCAGTGTCGGAGATCTGAAGTGAAGTCCGCGTGCGTCTCAGCGTTTCCTGGATACAAGCAGCAGCTTCTAGCGTTTAGAGCCCGTGCGTCTGACCGTGTATACACGGTAACCATGGAGATCGGCAGTAATGCATGCGGCGTTAGAGACGCGTGTGACGTTTTAAATCTGATCTAACATATAAACACTCGGGCTCTGAGAAGCAATAAACACTGCAGAGGGTCAGATTTATAAAACCAACAAAGCACCCCTCTTTAAAAGCGAGTGGAGACTAAACGGGGACATATTTACATGGTTAAACTACTCATGGATTATTTCGTATTAAGTAGTTATACTGATCACTGCATATATAAAAATACAATATAAAAAATACAGTTACAAAATACTGTACAAGTAAACTAGTTTAAATGAATAGGAGCAGGCTTCACTTTATGTTCCTGCATCCTCGGACCTCAGTCCTCCTTCATCTCACTGAACACACACACACACACACACACACACACATTTTTAAATAAAAAATTTTTTTAAAAAAAGCAAAAGACAAAAATACATTCTCTTTCTGTTTAATTTAATTTTGATTGCAGTCAACAGCAGCAAACACATATTTTTTCTAAAAAGTGCAACATTAAAAACATAACATTTAGCTCGAGCAGTAGCATTCTTCTGCATTACTGTATACTGGTACGACAGGATCACTGTTCGGAACCCTGTTTTTCCCTGGAAGCTGATTTTCCATAGTTTGAATTTTGGGTGCCAGTTCACTTCTACCCAGGCTGAGCATTACCTGCTGAACAAAGCAGAAAGGGTTTCATGCCCTTGGTTAGTCCAGGTGCAGGACATAAATCAGTCCATAAAGGAGACAGGAAACCTGAGGCGGGTCGGCCAGTTCGTCCATCAATGCACTCTCTTCCGAGACGGTCCCGACTCCGGAAGGGTTGAGCTGATGATATTCTTGATCAGTTCACAGGATCGCACTGGAGTTTGACTGGACAAGTCCTTGTCAATCACGTCCCATCAGAGCAAGAAACAGATTGGTCAGGAGAGGACAATCCTCCAGTCAGATAATGTTATCATCAACATTTTTGCTAGGATAACTCCCAGCACATTCGCCCAAATATTTGGGTAAATTTTGGGCTTTTTTATCTTTAATGAAATAAATAATTATGCCCCTGTAACATTTACGACAAATTAAGTAACTTACTGAGCAGGTCTTTAAGAAGGCAGAAGGATCATCCCAAGCAGTCCTGAAGACTCAGACTCCTGATGTCTGCTGGCTCATAGAAGACAGCGGACTTACAGCACAACACTCAGCTCGTTAAGGAACTCACATGGAGGTGTATTGGTCACATTTGTATTACATATCTTTAATTACTTAAATCTATCCAACAATAAATCCATAAACATATCATCAAACATAATAAGATATAATAACGGCTAACAGCTGGCTAATCGGTCTGGCAAACTGGATAAAGTTAAAACAAAAGTTTTCGCCTCGACTGAAAAAAATGAAGTTAACAGGTAAAAATGACTGTCGAACAGGATAAAACAAATTTCCCCACTGCTCACCACCAGCTCCTCGACTTCACACACCTGTTACCAGCTAGTTGACCTGTGTGGAGGTTTATTACAGCCTCTCAAACAGGACACAAAGTGCTCACTAACGAGCTTAACGGCACTCGGCAGATTCGGCAGCGGCGCGTGGTTCCTCCTCCGTTGCCTCCTCGTTCTCCTCTGCTGGATGTGTGGGTAGAATTTGGGGTAATGGGGAAAATACTTCTGGACCCTGTGGCTCCTTGTAACTAAACAATTTTAATCCATATAACTTTAAGCTTATGGTGTCTTTCTTTTGCTGGAAAAGCAGTGGCTTCATGCGAGCCCTTCATAAACAGAACGCTACACTTCAGTTTTGTTTCTGACAACAATGTTTTGAAAACAAAAATGTTATCACACCTTATGATTGGTCGCCTGAAAAGAAGCAACCGTGTGACTGGTTGCCTGAAAAGCACCTTTCTGGAAAGATCGGAGATTTTCAGTTCAGAAGACAGAAGAAAATGCACACTTTTTTCTCCAGGGGCTGTTTGTGCTCTCTTGGGAACAACTGAAAACACACACTACGTGGACACACACCCTCAGTCATCCATAATTACATAGTAATCATCATATAGTGAGAGGGGCTAGGCTCTCTGGGGATTATAGGACACGGATATGCGATAGGCAGTTTTGTACATTACAGTCAAGCCTCATGAACACACACACACACACACACACACACACAGTCCAACATACACCTGAAGCTCTGGACAGTTCTGTGTCAAAGCCATGTCCTGTTCTGCTGTAAACTGAAATCAGACGCCCATTAGAAAATCCTCTGTAGCTCGTCTGACCACTTGACTTGACTTGTATTTCTCGTATTATAATCAGCAAACCAACCTGAGTGAAAGATGTGACGGTATTAACCAAGGTACAGTTAGGTCCATAAGTATTTGGATATTGATGCAATTTTTGTAATTTCCTCTCTGTATCCACCACAATGGATTTGAAATTAAGCAATCAAGATGTGACAGAAAATAGACTTTCAGCTGTAATTGAAGTTATTTAACATTAAGCTTTCAGACATTACAGCCATTTATTACACAGACCCTCAGCTTTCAAAGGTGCAAACGTAACTGGACACATGACTGACAAGCAGTTTCATGGCCAGTTGTGGTCCTTTCCCTTGTGGCAAATTAAGGAGATTAAAGGTCTGGTGCTGATTCTAAGTGTTCGATTTACATTTCACAGCTGTTCATGGGAATTCTAAATATGCAGTCCTAAGAGGTGTCGATGCAAGTAAAGGAGGCCATCATTCTGCTATCTCTCTGATAGGTGCGCTTTGAAAAATACAGAGCAGACCTAACAGAGAAATAGCAGTGTCTTTAGGAGTAGCCAAATCAACAATTTGGTAAAGCCCTGGAAGACCACAGAAAACAACTAAAGTGGAGGATAATTTAATTCTTTCCTTGGTGAAGAAAAAACCCTTTAAAACATCTAGCCCCATCAAGAACATTCTTGAGAAGGTAGGAGTATCACCGTCAAAGTCGATCATCAAGAGACCTCTTCATAAATGGAAATACAGAGGGTTTATCTCAAGATGTGGAACACTGGGAACACTCAAGATCTTACAACTGAGCTGCTTTTCACTTACTGAGGACAAAACTGAAAGCAGAAAGACCCACAAACAAGCAGCAACTGAACGTGACTACAGTCAAGGCCTGGCCAAGCATCCCAGGGGATGAAGCTCCACATGTGCTGAGGGCCATGGCTCCAGAATTTAGGTGGTGAGTAACTGCAAAGGATTTCTATCCAAGTATTAAAAAAAGATGCTTATATTTATGAATGCTAGTTTGTCCGATTACTTTTGAGCCTGTGAAACTGGAGGAGCTGGTTGTGATTCCTAAACAGTTATGGTAATATTTTTGTTAAACACCCTGCATTAAATTTGAAATTCTACACCACAATCTCATCTTGATGTCTTCATTCCAAATCCATTGTGGTGGCATACAGAGACAAAATCACAAAAACTGCATCCATGTCCAAATACTTATGGACCTAACTGTACATGTGTGAAAATACCAGATCAGCGGTTTGTGAAATACTTGAACTAGTCCATCTGGTACCAACAACCAAGCCACAGTTAATCACAGAGCTCGCATTTTCCCCCATTCTCCTGTTTGACGTGAACGTTAATTAAAACTCTTGCCCTGTATCTGCATGATTTCTTGCATTGTGCTGCTGCTACACGATTGGCTAACTGGATAAATGCATAAACGTGCAGGTGTACAAGTGTTCCTAATAAAGTGGCGAGCGTATTACATTAGCTAATGTACTATATTTTACACTAGCATTAATTTGTTTAATATGATGACAGTCCACTGTCTAGTGAACGATAGCTTGGCCCATCATGACTCTAAGCTCCAAGATCTTTCCCTCCCAACAGTAAACACAATATTTCCTGTGAACATTATACGACTACAATCAGGCACTTTGCATATTAAATAGAATACTGTATTCTCAATTGGAGTTCCACCTTAATTTGCATTTACAGATTATGACCATCTATATTTATGAAGAAGTTTGTTTTGATGGGATTTATTTTTAACAGATGGCTGAAAACTACATTTAAAAAAATTCCTATTTGCATAGACGAGGTCTGAGTTTATCATTTCACACCAAAATACGTTGTCCTGCACCCAGTACCGCTTATGGTCATCAGGCCGGCACGGAACGCCGCGTGACAGTCACGGAGACCAGACGTTAGCCTGCTGTCTCCATAAAGCAGTGTGCTCCTGGTCTTCACTGCAAAGTTCTCTGTAAATGTCAGCAGTGAGAAAACGGTCATCAAATGAGGATCAAGTGAGAGTAAGATCATGAACGTACTGTATTCTAAAACACTGCCCTTGTTTACACGTGCAAACCGCTTTATCCTCAAGTCTGAAACAGGAAAGCGTCAGACTGCAGCCATGAACGCTGGGTCATTTGTGCTTCAGCAGTATACAGTGACATCAACTGGACCATCTGGCATACAGACTAAAAGCACAGCTGGTGGGATAAAAAAAAATAAAAAAGAAAGAAAAACAGACACCTTTTTCAGCCTAGAGTTAGGAGATTGTTAGTTTGAATCCCAACAATGAGCCAGCTATTCATGACGGGGAGTAAAATTTCCCATGCTCTTCGGGTGGGAAGGGCAAACGCTCTCTCACAGCAACACTAGCCAAATGCCCTCGCCTGAACACGGCCTTGCACGGGGAGCGAGTTGAAAAGATGCAATGGATTCAACCTCCCCAGATATGCTAGCTTTCACCCTCCCCAGTTGATGTGGAATGATGGGGAGAACTGGCTAGTGGGCAGGAAGTGGCAAATGACCAAACAAGGAGAAAATGGAGATTAAAAAAAACAAACCAAGACTGGAACACAAGGGAATACTGATTGGTGTTTATTGTGACTACGTTACAAACTCATGATTCTAACATGGTTTTAAAACGTCTAAATGCAGTGTACTTGTTGTGACTTGTGTACTGTGACGTTTATAGCATGTATGATACGTGATGTTGCCATAGCCTTGTCTAGGCTCAATGAAGATTTTCTGCGATACACACCTCACAGCTAATGCTTATGTTTATCACCTACTTTAGAAAATTCATCTACAGAGAAGCTGCATTCCTCCAGTGTGTGGTTTGGAGAGCTGCTCCAAGTCCTGGTAGTGTTCCAAGAGAACCGTCCACTTAATCAGTGGTTCTGATGAGGTTCCTGCAGTTCCTGTGCTGTAACTTTTAATCACAGTGATGTGAGATGAGATGGGCTCAGTGTGTGTACGAGTGCTAGCATAAAGGTTAATAGTATCAGTCTGTTTTTAGGTGTAGCGCGTTAGAGGTCATAGAGTAACAAAGGTGTTTTAATCACAGCTCCTCATACACACCTCAGTGAGCTAAAATATCATTTGCCTGTAATCGCACACTAACACCTTCATGCTTATTTATACACTCTGAGATGAGGTGCCTCTGCTTCAGCGCTCACCATTAAAGAAACTGGGTGTTTCATATTACATACCGAGGTACACGGTGCCGAGGGACAAACATGAGCCTCGTGTCATCCAGCGCTGAGGAGAGCCTATTGAAATCAAAAAGTCAATCAGTAGACTGAAGGTCAATTGAGCGGTGGGGTCATTCTGGGTTAGGCTTCACTCAGAGGTCAGTCTTGGGCCTTAGGTGAGTTGAGGAACTGAGTGTTTGGGGTCAGGACCACTCAAAGTCAAAGGTCAGTCAAGTGGTTGAGGATCAGCTATAGGCATGGTGTGCAGAACCTCGTCCAGCAGCTGCAGCGCTCTGTGTAGATGAATCTCAATCCAACATGGCGTTTCTTTGATGCTCTGGCGAGGATAGTCAGGACCCCAACCTTTCACAAAACTCATGCGCAGAATACACAACCGCCGCAAATCATCCACTCCGATACCTGCAGCCGCAGACAGACCTGACGCACACACACACACAAAATACTGTCATAATGTGCCATGCTCTACACGAGTGGTGATGTAACACGTGTGTGCATGTGTGTGTCCTCACTGATAGCTGGTGCTATGCCTCCTACTGATCCTGGTCCTGGTATATTTCCTGCGACTGCTGCAGCCTGAGCTGCTGCGGCTGCCTGAGCTGTGGCCGCCTGCTGCTGCATCTGCCGGTGGCACTGCCTCAGATCAAACACCTACACACCCAAACACCACAAAAGAACATCTCTATTTGCTTGGGACAAACAAAACAGCAGTTACAGATGGGAGGATGGGTAGTGTTAATCAGGGGTATGGGTGAGTGTAAGGAGTGTGTATAGGGGGATAGGCAGTGTGGATCAGGGAACGGAGAATGTGCATTGGGGTGGGGAATAGGGGTGGAATAGGGAGTGTGGTTTGGGGGGAGGATAGGTAGTGTAGATCTGGAGGTGAGGAGTGTGACTCAGGGGATTGAGGAGTGTGGATTGGGGGGGTGTAAAACCCTGATTTCAAAAGTGAATTCCTTTCCCATTTTTATCGATACAGGACTTCAGTTGCAGTCCAGGGTCTCCGTGGTCATATTCTGCACTTCATAATGCAACACACACAGCTCTTGACTGCAGGAAGGCCAGTCAAACACCCACAGTCTTTTACTATGAAGCCACGCTGCTGTAACACGTGCAGAATGTGGCCCGGCATTATCTTGCTGGAATAAGCGGAACATCTCTGAAAAAGACGTTGTCTGGATGCAGCAGGTCACTCCAAAACCTGTATATACCTTTCAGCATTAATGATGCCTTTACAGATGTGCAAGTTACCCCTGCCATGGGCACCAACACACCCCATACCATCACAGATGCTGGCTTTTGACCTCTGCGCTGATAATCTGCTCATCAGACCACAGCACACTTTTTGTGTCAGTCCATCTCAGATGAGCTCGGGCCCAGTGAAGTCGGCGGCTTTCTGGACATTACGTGGCTTTTGCTTTGCATTTGTAGAGGACATGATGAACTGTTTACCAACAATGTAAACACTATGATATTATGGATTTTAGATAGTCCCATCCCTAAATTTCTTGCAATTATATGTACAGAAACGTGAAATGTGGAGAGGTTGTATGCTGGTGAACCTCACCCCATCTTTGCTTGTGAATGAGGTCCTTTTCATACCCAATAATGATATTTTCACCCGCCATCAATTAACCTGTTTACCTGTGAAATGTTCCAAACAGGAACATTCTAGAGCATTCCACAACTTTCCCAGCTGCTTGTTGCCATTGCCCCAACTTTTGTGGAGTATGTTGTAGGCATTAAATTCAGAATGAGTGAATATTTACAAAAAACAAAGTTTATTGGTTCTAACAGTATATGGAATAGGAATGTGGAGTGTAGATCGGCAGGGATGGGAGTGTGGATTAGCGGAATGGGGAGTGTGTACTGGGAGTGGGGAACAGTATGTGTGAATAAAGGAATGGGCAGTGTGGTTTTTTTTAAAACTTTGGTGTAGGTAATGTTTAGAAACCAGGAAGTGTGCTTTGCTTTAGGAAACTGGGGAACTATACTTAATATGATTGGGTTCTGAAGAGTGGTGTTCAGGGTTCTTTGATGTGAATGCTTAGCAAGGGGTTAGAGGTTAGAGTTACCTTGATGTATGCACTTGGGTAAATTTTGTGGACAGCGTCACCTGGTGCACGTCCAGCTTCTCGATCCAGGTAATAACTTTGGACAAACACGGCATGGTCACTAAGGCATCGCACCCAAACATCACCCTCACCCTTACACTCCAACTGTACCCCTTTCCCAATGTGCAACCTGGAGAGAAAGAGCATGATCAGTGAGGTTATAAAGAAGTTTGCGCTGAAAGCTTAACTGGATCTACCAATATTTATTCACAGGAATGCTCATGATGCTCCATTAAAATTAATTACGCTATGAAAATGCTTGGTAATTAAAAAAAAGATGATGAGCACCATGCAAATGGGATTAGGTTTGACTGAGTGTAGCCTGGGATAGAAGAGCATGCCTGGCTCTCTCGATGGCTTCGGTGCGGTGAACGTTGCTGAGCTGGCCCAGGCAGAACCGATCTCCTCCCGATGGATCCACATAACCATCCACGGTCACCACCGGACATGAAGACGGCACCTTAAAAGTCTCGCCCACCTGAACATCCATCTCAAAATACGCTATAGAACACCAGTAATCTGGAGCTGAGAGAGAGACAGCAGTCTGTCCGAGGTCGTTACAGTTTTAACATCTAGTAATGTCAGGTACTACAATTCCAGTCTACATCACAACGTGCGTGTGCATGTGTGTTACCTGGATGCGTAGATATCGGAGGCTGGAAGATCAGTTCATTGTGCACAGGCCCTGAGAGCAAGAGACAACAAAAAATAGCAAAGGAAGACAGAATGAAACATTACAAACATTCCACAGAGCGGTAGAAAGAAACACGTCACTGCCCGAGGCCTGTACTGGTAGTAATAGGGCAGCATTTAGGCAACGTTATGACGATAATTAGGGAACATTATTGATGGTAATAAAGTAATGTTATGACAGAAACGTGCAGACGGTAATGCAGTAAAGTTATGATGGTAAAGAGGTAACGCTATAATGGTAATGAGGCAAATGTATGACAGCAATGAGATAGTGTTATGACGGTAATAAGGTATGACAGTGCAGGGGTAACATTATGATGGTAATGAGGGAACATAGCGTGTACTGCATTGTAACTCACAGTACTGAGGTGGGTGATGCTGCAAAGCTCCGCTCTGATTGGCCAGGTTTGTTGGAAAGCCACTCCCTCTCGGCCACGAGCCACCGCCTGCTACAGGTGAAAAACAATGACTTGATTGGATAAATCCACTCCATCGGTACAACAGCAATTAGCAACAGATTTAGTTCATCACAGATCTCTTCACGTGAGCATGTCCCAAACCTTATGTTATATTCCTTACACGAGTAACCTACAGTGCATTACGGTTCATCTGTATCCCTCAGAGCACATCATTTAGACACCAATCCATTGCAGTGCAAATCATCAGCATGCTCACGGTCATACACACCTTCTGGTGGAGGATGCAACAAAGTGCACTACATAGTGAACAGGATGCAGATTTAGACATACAGGACCAGATCTTACTTGCTGGTGTAGGAGCCATGCTGGAGAAAGCAGGGCTGGGGGCAGAGCCTGCTGCCTCAGGTGGTGGCATAAGGGCGGGGCTGCTGAATGTCTCAGGGAGTGGTGGGCGTGTGGAAGTGGGCGGGGCTGAGTGAGACGGGGCGGGCTGATGCTGGATGGTCTGAATACTGTGAGATCCATCAGAGCTGGAGTGAGAAGGCTGAGGGTCAAACTCCTCCTTAACCAAGAGACCTGCACTGGGGCCTGTATACACACACGCACACACACACACACACACACACACACACACGCACACGCACACGCTGTCGGTTCACTGAGTCGCAAATTACAAAGATTACATAAATAACATTATCCTCACCTGTTCCACCAAGATTGAGTCCAGACAGATCTGGAAGAATGAGAGAGAAACAGAGAGAGAGAAAGAGTTTTAAACCTATTTATACACGTAATTGGTCTGTAGAAAAGTAAAAGGTCTATGATACAATTAAAAGCAGTAATGACCTCCTTATCAGCACCACTGCAGGAGGTACATCACACACTCCTGTTCTGTGTGTGCACATATCTTACCGATACCGGGTGACGCCACTCTCTCGTAGTGGTAGGGGTTTACACACACACTGTCACACTTCAGATCAAAGGCATACTGGCAGTACTTCACATGTTTCAGCTCGTTCTTATGGAGATCAGGCCACCGCCATAACCGGGCATAGATCACATGGGGAAAGCCCTTTCGTCCAGCAACCTACACATACACACAGACAGCTGAAATTCTGATCCGTTGTCCAACACTGACCTTTTGATCTGAAGGCTCACACAGTGTGACAGCCACAACTGCTAAAAACCCAGTAAACTACAGAAGTGTGTGTGTGTGTGTGTGTGTGTGTGTGTGTGTGTGTGTGTGTGTGGGTGTGTGTGTGTGTGT
>JAQMYM010000014.1:65910-81629 GCA_030014255.1 Parauchenoglanis ngamensis
TAGAGAGTGATGGAGGTGTGTGCGCGTGCGAGTGCGTGTGCGTGTGTGTGTGTGTGTGTGTGTGTGTGTGTACTCACCAAGGCCGAGCAGAGAGGAGAGCAGGATGAAGTTCATGTCAGAGCACCGTCTCGCTTTGTCTCTCTCTCTCACACACACATACACACACACCAGTAGCTGCTTTTATAGCCACCTGATGTCAGGGCGTGTGTGTGTGTGTGTGTATGTATGTGTGTGTGTGTGTGTGTGTGTTGCATCACGTTCCTGGCGTTTGTCCTTTCATGTTTAAGATGCAGACGGAGAAACGTCACGTCTCTAAGAAGAATGAAAACTATGGAGCAAAACCAGTGAGGTGGCACTAATGACCTTACACCTCGAATCGGAAGAGAGCCGCCCACTCTTTCTCTCTCTCACACACACACACACACACACACAGGCACACGCACGCGCGCGCACACACACACCTTAAAGCATTATTCTTGAGTGAAATTAAACTTTAATTTAATAAAAAGTACAGCAACGTGAAAAATCGAAGCACTGGAAATCTGCAACATTCAAATAAGAAATGGAAAAACTACAACATGAAAATATGTAACGTCAAAAATGTAAGAATTTACTTGCTTACAAGTAGAAAAAGAAATACATAAAAATATAATATAAAGACTACAAAGCTAGCTGGCAGAAGTATGTACTGTATAAGTGTGTACTGTATACCTCATATAGTCCTTACAAAAGTATGGATAAGTGCAGCTGTATGTCCAGTACAGTGCTGTGTAACATCCAGCCCAGGCAGCTGCTGTAAAAAAGCTAACACATATAATTAATATTTATACATAGGTGTGATTCTGTTCTCGAGCACATCTTTTTTTTGTGTGATATTGGACCCAATAAGTCATGCTGAAATACATGTTTTAGCCATAAATACAGTCAGAAACAGTGTGGAATGTCTTTCAAGGACAATATTAAAAACATGCGGTCCTGTGCGTAAGTATTTATCTTCTTTCCACATTTGTTAAGGTTACAAGAAAAATTTTATCGTGAGAGAAAAAAGCAGATATTAGTAGTTGTATCAGCGTCGATCAGCACTGGAGCTCCGTCAGCTCGGCCCGAGAGCAGCCTCACTGTTACCGAACAGGGCTTTCTGACACACTCTCAGTCAGTCTGAGCTCTGGGCTTCAATCTTCTGACATGAAATTCACAAAGATATGAAGCATGTAGACACACTGGAGCTTCATGTTGCAGCTGCTGCCTGTCCAGATTGCTTCACTTCCTCAGAGCTCTTCTTCATAAAATCAGTGTTTACTCTCTGTTTCATTTCATATCAGTCTATTTATAAAGTGGAAATGTTCATTTAAACAAGCCGTGTCCTTTTCGGGTGAACCAACGCGTCACGGTAACACATTAACATCGCTGCTCTTACCATTCACACTTTATAAACTGATGTTTATACACACACACTCAAAATGCAGTGGAGCTGGAGACCCAGGCAGTTAGCATGTTAAGGAGCACTGAGCTCCGCTTCATTAGCTTTCAGTGCGGTGTGATGAGTGTTTTATGCTCCATCAGGTTCTTGTTCCTGCCATTAGTTCCTTAGCTGCTGCTCGTCTCCATGCTAATCAAAGGACTGAACAACATAGCTAATGCTAATGACCCTGAACACACACACACACACACACACACAAATTACAGCACATTACATTAGCATGCACCACAGATGCCATTGAAACCAAAATGCTAAAAAGCATCAAGTCTAAATGCTAAAAAAAAAGGTCAAGGTGTGTCCTGAATGCTAGTGCTGGCATGCTAGGGTTAGAGGAGTTCTCGTTAGAACACAATTCCTGAACCGGCAACACACAGCCCTGGCAAGACTCTTTATTTCATTATGTCATGTGTGACTGACTGAACTCCTGTCCCTTATGAAGAAGAACTACAGTAATATTATAGGGTTAATAAACAAAAATATCATAGCAATCTTGTAGTAATATTAATTGTAAAATGACTACAATATTGCTATAATACTTCCTCACATAGGAATCTTAGATCAGCTCAGGTGCTGGGTGAGAGACAGGGTCCACCCCGGGCAGGTCTCCAATCTACCCCAGTGCTAACACAGAGACAAACAACCTCTCTTCACACAGCAACACTCACACACACCTGTGGGAAATGTAGAGTAGCCCATTGCCCTAATGTCTTTGGACAGTGGGAGGATCGACCCAGGGACCTGTGAGGCAACAGTGTTACCACTGCACCACCTGGGAAGATGATTACAGAGGTAATAACCAACACCTTAGAAGTATTATACATTACTGTACAACTCGTATAGTATCACTATAGGTGTGTTTGTGTGTGTTAGAACAACTAGATTAGTATAAACCTGTGATTTGCCAGTTGACCTGTCAGTTGCTGTAGTTCAGCAGGTTATGTTGTAATCAGTGTTTACATTTGTTTTAACTATAAGCGCTGTTTTCACTCTGCATCCCTGCCTCTTTCACTTTCACAGGAAGGATTTTAGATGGTTCCAGGTGGAACATTCGGACCTGTAGCCCCAAACACATTCTTCCTGACATATTTCGGTCTTATTGCAGGGCCCCTTTTATTTTAATGTTACACTATGTAGGAGTCTCCCCCCTCTCTTGCCCCTCCCTCTCCGGGCGAGTAAAGAGCGTACGGATGCCGTCAGGAGCCCGTAGTGTACTTCCAAGTACTTGCATTCACACTTCTTCGCTTTTCCTGTGCTAAATAATAAATATGATCTTCCATTTTTCGAAATTTGGCTTCTCAAACTCGTGCTCCGGCAAACACTGCTTCCTCTTCTTTCTTCTTCCTCGTCTTTCTTTCTACTTCCTTGTCGTCCTTCCGACGCTTCCTTCCGGATTCACGCTGCCGCTTGGAAAAATGTGAAGCGTTGAAGGCGCTCTCTAGAGGTTTGTCCGTTCTGGGCTGCTGTAGCGGCACAACATGGCGGCTCCGTAGAGGTGGACCCGCCCCCTGTGTAGGTATAAAGGGCTTACGCAATCACAACGATTCAGAGTTACAGCTGATTATACACTAATGAGGACCTGCTGATGAATTCCATAAGAATATTATGGAATGTGCACTCAATTTCAAAATCCTACATAGTGGAGCTTTAACTAATTCTCTATATTATATTTTTTGCATACTAAAGGTTAAACATGCTGTCAGAAATAATCATGGGGCGAAAACTTCCGCTCTCAGCCGTAACGAGTCGCGCCAGTAAAAATGACACGCATGCGCAGTTCACTGTAAAGCGTGGCGCGCGGAGCAAAGCCACAAGCTACACCGTGAACGCGCGCAGTGCAGTAATATCGCGCATGCGCACGGAGCCACTTCCTTATTGTACGCTTCCTCATTGCTGGCTGCGCCCAGTCGGCCGTTTATCACTTTATTTTATAATAAACATTATTAAAATAGCTCAGGTTTCTTATAGCAAGTCATCATGTCAAAACCTCCGCCAAAACCCGCCAAGCCAGGTGAGTTTCACATCTTTAATCAACGATAAAGTTTATTAAAGTTTAGTAAATGTTTATTTAGAAGTTGAGTTGTGTTATAACAGGCATTAGTTATTAAACTCCAGTAGTGTACACACTCTGCTCTGCTCTGCGCCTTATAACTGTACATAATAAACACCTGAGCTTAGAAACAGAATAGAATTAATATTCACTCAGCACATTTCAGTCTAATTCCTACTCAGCATTCATTTCCGGGATCTGCGTCTGACTGGCACTCTGATTCAGGGAGTAACACACAGTTAATTCAGTGTGTTAAATGAAATAAACTATAAAGTATGCGCGTGTGTGCGTGTGTGTACACTTCCCAAATTAAAGAACATGGAGAGTGAAATGTTTATGATGGCGGTAATGTGTGTGAGCCACCAGATGGCGCTGTGTGCTTGAATGTGCGTGTGCGCGCGCGCTGCACTGTTAATGCCACAGCATGCCAGAAGATGGACCATTACCAAATTAAACACACTGCATAAGTGTGCAGTATGTTGAGTGCCCTTGGTGAGCTGTGTGTGTGTGTGTGTGTGTGTGTGTGTGTGTGTGTGTGTTTTAACAGGTTTGAGCATGCTCACACTGAAGTTTTATACAGAGGTTTCAAAGAAAGCAGCTGTTATCTAACATGTTCCACATTGTGTGCACGTGTGTGTGTGTGCATGTGTGTGTTTACAGGTCAGGTGAAAGTGTTCAGGGCGTTGTTTACCTTTGACCCTCGGACGGTGAGTTGAATGAAATATGACATGAAATGTTTAACATGTCAGTTTGTGACCTTTGACCTTGTATGTTTCAGCCTGATGAGCTTTACTTTGAGGAGGGAGACATCTTGTACATCTCAGACACTGTGAGACACACACACACACACACACACACACACACAAGTAGTAAGTGCGATGTAGTGTGTAATTTGTGCTTTCTGTGGTGTGTTTAGAGTGACAGTAACTGGTGGAAGGGAACATGCAGAGGAAGAACCGGTCTCATTCCCAGTAATTACGGTAAGAGACACACACACACACACACACACACACATTTCTAACATGTCAGGTCTGAGTGAGTTGAGATAGAGAGAGACAGAGGTATTTAGGTATACTATTTAGTACAGTACACGCCACATGAAGGTACTGTGGCTAACTTTGTGCTTGTGTGTGTGCGTGTGCGTGCGTGCGCACAGTGGCTGAACAGGCGGAGTCCATTGACAACCCAATGCATGAGGCAGCCAAGAGGGGTATGACATCATTTCACATGACAACATCACCCTCACACACACATGCAGCATACCCAATCTGATCTGTGTGTATGCGTGTGTGTATGCGTGTGTGTATGCGTGTGTGTATGCGTGTGTGTGCGCGTGTGTGTGCGCGTGTGTGTGCGCGTGTGTGTGTGTGTGTGTGCAGGGAATCTGAGCTGGCTCAGGGAGTGTTTGGACAATAAAGTGGGCATTAATGGATTGGATAAAGCAGGAAACACAGCACTGTACTGGAGCTGCCACGGGGGACACAGAGGTACACACACACACACACACACACACACATTATACATTTAGTGTTAGTGTTTACATCCTAGCATTTCAATGTTAACCCCAATTCCCAAAAAGTCGGGACACTGCGAAACAAATAAAAAAAGAATGCAGTGATTTGCAAGACCGTTTCAAGCTGAATATAATACAAAGACAAGATATATACTGTTAGAACCAATAAACTTTGTTTTTGTAAATATTCACTCATTCTGAATTGAATGCCTACAACACACTCCACAAAAGTTGGGGCAATGGCAACAAGCAGCTGGGAAAGTTGTGGAATGCTCAAGAATGTTCCTGTTTGGAACATTTCACAGGTAAACAGGTTAATTGATGGCGGGTGAAAATATTATTATTGGGTATGAAAAGGACCTCATTCACAAGCAAAGATTCAGTTGAATACAGTCATTCTGATTCTGTATTAAATTCTCGCTCAACTTTTGATCTCAAACCCAAAAGTCTTCAGTGTAAAGCAAAAACAAAAGAAGAGACTGTAAATACATGCATAATCAATCAATCAAGGCTCTTAGATAGTGTGTGTGTTTGTGTGCAGACGTGGTGGAGCTGTTACTTTCTCAGCCGAACTGTGAAGTTAATCAGCAGGTGAGTAACAACAACACCACCAATAATGAGTTGTATGAAATGAAAATGTTTCTGGTTAAACTGGGAGCCGATTGGAGAATTATTTTGTTACACTTCAGAATAAACTGGGAGACACGGCTCTGCACGCTGCTGCCTGGAAGGGATATTCAGAAATCGTGGAGATGCTTTTAAACAGGAGTACGCCCACACACACACACACACACACACACACACACACGCACACATCACTGTAACCTCTGTGTGTAGTGTAATTAGTTTCAGTCCTCATTCTCTTAGAATTATTGTAAATCCCTCCTCCGTGTGCGTGTGTGCGCGTGTGTGTGCGTGTGCGTGCGCGTGCGTGTGTGTGCGTGTGTGTGTGCGTGTGCGTGTGTAGATGCCAGGACAGATGTGTTGAATAATGAGAAGAAGACAGCTCTGCAGATGGCCACTAACGCTCAGTGTGCATCTCTGCTGAAGAGGAAGCTGGGAAGCGGTGAGGCTCTCATGTGTACTGACACTGAACACTAGCACTTAAACACCAACACTAAATATATAATGTGTGTGTGTGTGTGTGTGTGTGTTGTAGTGATCACGCGCACACACAGCAATGCTGAGGAGTATCTGGATGATGAAGATTCTGACTGAGAGGCGAAAAGGAGGATTAACAACATTCCATCACCAAATACTGTGTATGTGTGTGTGTGTGTGTGTGTGTGTGTTTGTGTGTATGTGTATGTGTATGTGTGTGTGTGTATGTGTGTGTGTGTGTGTGTGTGTGTGTGTGTGTATGTGTGTGTGTGTGTTAGTGAGACAGAGAGAGAGAAATCTGTAGCAGTGTCTGAATTAAACTTAAATCCACAATAACAATGTTTCTGTACCAGTCTGTTGAATACATGCTGCTTATAATGGACATATCTGTGTGTGTGTGTGTGCGTGTGTGTGTGCGTGCGTGCGTGCGTGTGTGTGTGTGTGTGATTATTTTGTACTAAGTGCAAGATTGAGATTGGAGATTTTCTGTGTTTATTGGATTTCAAAGCTTTAATAACTATGCTAATAAAACACTTTACACTTGTGTGAGTATAACTGGTCGTCTCACAGTCACATGGTGGTTCCATCCGTTCAGGTGTTACGCAGGTTACTGTGGGATTTACTAACTGAAGCCCTATTCAGACAGGATTAGTTTCCATGTGGAGCTGTGCGATACACTTATTACCTGAATATCTCCTGAATGCTCATGTGTTTCTGCGTTTACCTTCTAAAAAAGTTTGAGCGTTTGCTTCAGTATAGCGATCACTCCAGACCGACTTTTAGTTAAGTGCAGTTCAATTTTATTTATATAGCACTTTTAATAATGGATGTTGTCACAAAGCAGCTTTACAGGAATCAGGATATGGATTTAGACTTGGGTCCCGAACGGACGAGCCCGAGTGTCATGAGGAGGAACCTGTGAGAGGAACCAGAAATGTTCACCCTTAGCTTTAATGCACAGTATTTGTGGAACATGGTCAGGGTGTGGTTTTAAATCCTGTTTGTGCAGTTATACCTATCACTAAACATCATTTTCAGGTCCATGTGGCACTTAATCCTCAGATTAACTCAATCAGCTCATTGTGGCTAGTCCACTAATCTCCTCCTGTGTTAATCCTCTTCGTGTTTCAGCCACCACCTGTTGTGCATGTGTTGTGTAATACTGACTTTAACCTCTAGGTGGAGGCAAACACAAAGTAAGTCACTCAGAAGTGCTCAGGATTGGAGCAGAAAAACTCAGACTCAACTAATCCTTGAACAGTGCAAATAAACAGTCTAATCTACATGAAAGAATAGTTTTAGATACAACAATTCAATTAAGTCAGAAAGCGCAAGTCACAGTATTTGACTTAGTATTTTTTTTAAATCAACAAAACACAATTGAAAATGGTCTGTGTTTCCAGAGCACTCCATTTTCAGAAAGGTAGCGTTTCCATTTGCTAATGTCATGTGACTTAAATGTGAAAAAGTGTCTCCACTTCAATTTTGTGAAATACTGCTGTCTGGAAAAACCACTTCTTTTGTGATAGCTGGGAGTTTTTTTGAAATTCATGTGTTTCCATTACTCGTGTTTTAGTCGACAGTTTCGAATTGTGCATTAAGCAGGTTAATGGAAATGCGGCTAATGTCTGAGGGGAGAAAGGTGAAGGACAGAAGCTAGTGAAGAAGCTAACAGGAGTTTATTGTATCATCACAGAAAAAATGAAAGAAATCAGCATACATCAGAATATTTTAAAAATATGTGGTTTATCAGCATAAAAAGCTACGCTAATACAAAGCTAATGCACAACACATAGTGTTCATGAATATCAGCCAGAAATATTTATTTATACTGTATATTTATATATGAGCACATTATATATGCGACTAGTCACGTTAGCTTGACGAGGAACTTATGCTAACATGTTAATCTCACTATTGTATAGCGGTGATCGCAGTAAACCACCATGCTAGCTAGCTAGCAACTATTTTTAAGCCATTCCATTGTCAGTAATGCTGAGTAAGCTCATAACTCAAATTTCCAATTTCTGACTTGGAAAAGCAAAGCAAAGTTCCTGCTGGGAATCTTCTACTCGCTCACACCATGAACAGTGAATAAACATCACTTCACTACTTTAAACGAGTTTATAGTAGCACTTACTTCAGATCACTCGATGTATACATCGATGGGTTAAACCTATGACACTGTGTGTACAGTTTACTGTTTTAAGACACAGTATAGACTCATGATCACTAAAGCTGGCTAGTTTGTCGCAAACACACACTTTCACAGAAGCGTCCGTGTTTTCCCCTCACTTTAAAACTTAAACGTGCCAAGATCAAAAATCACATCACACTCCAAATTTAGTCCAAACTTCCCACTACTGAGTTTGAGTTAAAATCAGCAAGAGTTACACACACACACATACAGTCACACGCACACACACAGTTGCACACAAACTAGACGAGACTGAGTACGTTGAGGGTTCGAGCAGAAACTCCATGGTGCCAGTCTCTCAGTTTATGATACTGCGGCCCAACTTTAATCTTCTTCATCTCTCTATTCATTACAGAGAGGGAAAGCGAAAGACAGAGAGAGGAGTGAGAGAGTGAGAGAAAGTGTGAGAGAGAGAGAGAGAGAGAGAGACAGACAGAAAGAGAGAGAGGTACATAAAAAATGGAGGAGGGGCTTAGAACTGTAGGGAGAGAATGGGGAGGGGCTTAGCACTATTTGAGTAAAATTGGGGAGGGGCTTAGCACTGTATGGTAGGAATAGGGAGGGGCTTAGCACTGTATGGAGAGAATGGGGGAGGGGCTTAGTACTTACTTCACTGCATTCTTGTCCGAGACCATGTCACCTGGCAGGGCTGCAGAGAAACACACACCATTTAGAGCCACACAACTTTAAGCCCCTCTGCTGTGAACACAAATTTACAACAACCCCACCTTGGAAATCCTTACACACACACGCACACACACACACACACATACATTTTCACATAAACTTCAACCTACATATAATTCCTATTTCCATGTTTCTCACACACACATAAGCCCCTCTGTCTCTCTCTCACTCTCTCATCCACTCACACACACACACACACACCCTCAGTGCCAGTGATCTGGGCGAGGATGTGGAATGAACGTGACTGGGATGTCCCTGTTCTGGGTCTCCAGTCTTCTGTGTCCTCCATGATGCGTTTCCTGCTCGCATCTGCGTGAGATGCCTCATGGTAGAACCCAATATCTGTCTGTATGATGGGCTTACGGATAACCCTATACACACAAACACACACACAGGTCACTCACAGAAACACACACACAGAAATAGGTCACACAGAGTGGCAGTGTCTGAGATCTGTCATTCCTCCCTACACACAACCATCATGCCCATGGTGTAGAACACTCATACAGAGCAGAGATTCTGAGGGTTCTAGAATGTAGAGTTTAGAATTTAGAACCCGGCTCTGTAATGACTGAAACACTGTAGAACACCAAAGTATCAGACTGTGTTCCCTCCACAGGAGCAGTAATGCAGTGAAGAGGGGAAAGTGTGTTTAGTATTGGAACAGGTGAGTTTCCAGCAGAGGAACAGTGGACTTTAATTACTTCTCTACACACCATGAACAATTGTGGGCAGAGCTTCCTGCAATGAATCTCCTGGATTGGTCAATTTTTTGGTGTTTGTTCAGTGAGTGGTTGGTGAAGTGTGTTTGATATGAGAGGCGGTAAAGCGGAAGTGTGTGTGTGTGTCACAGGAGGTTTTTTATCTTTTGCTTACCTGTTCACTGGAGGCTTAGGGACTGTAGCACTAATGCTGCAGCACACACACACACACACACACACACACACACACACACAGTTAACACATGTACAGTATTACTAACTTATACTAACACACACACACGATACTAACTTTGTTATTACTGTAGTTGTCTGTGGAGCAGAAGGAGAAAGAGACTATGATCATCATCATGGTCGTATACAACTGTAAGTACTGTTTGACATACATTTCTTTAAAGTCCTCATAAAGATAGTAAAACCAACATGTGTGCATGTGCGTGTAATCAGAGCTCTATTTCTCATGCCCTGAAATGTGCCTCTGCTTCTCTTACCCTGAAAAAAACCACTGCTTAATGCCTCATGCACACACACACACACACACACACCAAAACACAGCACAGATAGTTTTACCCTGTTCTAAATATATATCACACACAGTTTTGTCTTACTATCCTTATGAGGACCTTCCATTGACAAACTAACCCATGCAGCTAATTAATGCTAAGCTACACCCAACTCTTATGTTAACCATGATAACCAAATGGAAAACTTTCAGCTCTTTTAATTTTTATAATTAAAGCTGCAGTTTTTCTCATGATGACCAGCTACAATGTCCCCACAAGTTCAAAACTATCATATATTCCTATCCTTGAGGGGACATTCGGTCTCCAGCAAGATATAAAAACAAGACCACGTGTACACGTTCTTCTGTGTGTTTTCATTACCTTCGGCGCTGCAGCAGGTTTGGGAAGACTGGCTGCTCTGTAAAAACACAAAACACCACAAACACAGTCAGACCCGTCACTGCTGAGACTAACGAGGACCTGAGAGGTGCCTGCGGCCATGTTACAGACTGTGGTCTTCATTTCATACATCACATGTCAGAGATTCAGTAACAGATACTGCAAGACACACTCACTCACTCACACACACACACACACACACACACACACACATGTACACACTCACAAGGTTCGGATGCCGCTGACACTGAAAAATTTGTTCTAATAATAAAAGATTGTAATTAATCTGTCAGGTTTATTTGCTTATCGTCATTAAAAATCAAATCAGCTGACTGAAGGGAGGAGCTTCATCACATCCTGATGAGAATGCCAACACACTGGTCCTCCACCTGATCACACTTTTATCTAATCACACCTCCACCTTGCCAGTTCCTCCACCTGAGCACACTTCAAATTTATTACACAACCTACAATCATACTTCTACCTGATCACATCTCCACCAGAATACACCGTCACCTGACCCCAGCTCCACCTGATCACACTTTCACCTGATCGCACATCACTCCTACACCTGATCATACCTCCACTCCTCCACTCCACCTGATGATGCTTCTGCACTACCGATCCCTCCAAGCCCTGTGTCTGGGAATTCATCAGAGTTCTCCACTGTTCCAGGACCTGATCGGGTCTCAGTGGTATGGTCAGTGTCGCCTTTTGGTACTGATGATAGTGTTCCAGATGGTACTGTTCTGCTCTGGACTCCAGGCTCGTGTAATACCTTCTTGCTTTTGCTTGTGTATAGATTCTGTGATTGTTAAAATGTGTATGTTCCCCGTTTGTTTAAAGTGTCTTTGCAGAATTCCAGTATGTAACTCCTTTAATCTTGAACAGAAGCTTAGCAGATCAGGGAGAACGCCCTTTCTTAAGAACCCCACTACTTATCAGCAGAGTCCCTGCTTTTATCTATGTTCTGCTATACTGGAGAGCTGTGAATGGATTTCAAACATACCGCATGAAGCAATAATAATAATAATAATAATAACAACATCAACAACAACAACTAGAAGGCTAGCGTTTGTGAACTTACTTTGATGTTGGCTCAAAAGAACCTGCTAAACATGCTAAAAGATTAAAACAGTATTATTGTTTCGTTGTCATTGATTTTAAAATGTACAAACATTTAACAGTTAGGCTTGTAAAGGTTAAAATGCTAAATGTTTACAATATGTATGGGCTTAAATGTTAAAAACATGTTTAAAACTTGAAATGTTAAAACACGGGAATGTTACTCCAAGTGGTTCATATTCTAACCCAGTTGGTTGCGAGGATGTTGCTACTTGGTTGCTATGATGGTTTATGTGGTTGCTAGGGTGTTACTAATTGCTTGCTGTAATAATCCAGTTGTTTACTAGGGTGCTGCTGTGTGGTTGTTATGATACCCCAGTTGGTTACTAGGGTGTTGCCTGGTGGTTAGTAAGTTATCCCAGCTGGTTGCTAGGTAGTTGCTATTATATTCCAGTTGGTTGTTAGGGTGGGTTGTTGCTAGGTCATTGCTATGCTAATATAGTGGGTTGAAAGTCATTGTTATGCTAACCAAATTGCATGCTAGGTTGTTGCTAGCTGGTTGCTATGCTGTTCCAACTGGTTGCTAGGGTGTTGTCAGGTATCTGGCACTGGCCCAGAGTCTCGTCCCACGCCACCTGCTGGACAGCATGTTTAATATAGATCTCAAAGTGCAAAGGGCAATATTCCAGCCAATCACAGGGCAGTGAGGACATGGGGCTGTCATCATTAATGCTGTTGCCTTGAAAATGCGTACCCATGAATTTAGGAGGTGGAGCTTTTGAAGGGAGGTGTGTATTTGTTTAGCTATTGCGTTCAAATATCAACAATCTTTCCCCAGAACTGATGACAGTTATCTGACTTTTGAGACAGTGGTGCAACTAGTTCTGTTTCAGACACACCTAAAGAAAAACAGAAATAGACGAGTTCTGTTAAAATACCTGAAGAGAAATATCTAATGAAGTCCATAACGCTGTACCGAGACGTCCGCTGTGAGGTCACTGGGCAACCGTTCCGGGGTTCCCACTCAGTGTCATAACGTTATCGGGTGTCACGCCGAGATGTATTATATGTACTTGTAAAAGTTCTATTTTTCACCATAGTGTTGTGTATTATCTGTCTCTACATTTTGTCTATACATTATCTGAAAGGAAATCAGCGTGAGTGTGTGTCGGGGGGACGACTTGGTTCCAGGAAATAATTACATCTTGTGTGTGTGTGTGTGTGTGTGTGTGTGTGTTGGTGTACCTCTGCAGTGTGAGTTTCAGGTTGCCTTTACATTCCTTGACCTTGCTCTGAGCCTCCAAATGATTCAGTTCCTCTGTTTTGAGGTCCCCTATGGAGATGACAGCGTCACCAACGGCAACATCCGCTTTAGCTGCCTTACCATTGTCTGATAGCTACCACACACACACACACACACACAGGGGCAGGAAAATCAATCAGGGAGTTCTTTTCATCAACCCTTGGCAGAATGGCACCATGAGAATTACAGTCATACCAGAGAGGACCAGAAGAGTGTGTGATGTCAGAGTGTGTATTAACTTGTAACTGATACATTTACAGGGAGACAGCGAGAGAGAGAGAGAGAGAGGGACTGATAGAGATAGCCAGAGAGAGAGAAAGAGACAGACAGACAGACAGAGAGAGAGACAGACGGAGGGCAGAGTGACAGAGACGGATAGAGACAGGCAGAAAGAGAGCAGGAGAGACAGAAACAGTGAGATGAAAAATAGACAGAAATATGAACAATCGAAAGTGTGTGTGTGTGTGTGTGTGTGTGTGTGTGTGTGTGTCTCACTCGTGAGATAGTGAGTGGCATGCTGAAGTCTTTTCCACCCTGCAGTCTGAAACCCCAGGGTCCAGGACCAGTTAACTCCACCGTGTAGTGATCACTCATAGTGCTACAGAAAATACACACAAACATAGTGACAAAACTGCAGCAGAATAATGTAAAATGATGCAGTAAAGTAGCGTGTAGCGTGTTACCTGCAGAGATGATGCGTGTGTGTGAGCTGATCTTCCACGGGACAGCTGAGGAACACAGACGGACTTCAATATACTTACATCACACACCAGGGGGAGGGGTGTGTGTGTGTTGGGGGTTAGACTTACACACTGATATTTTAGGAAGTGAAATGCGACAAAACAGAGCAAGAACACAAAACATGATGGTGCACAGTTACATGCATGTAATGGTACAAAAAACTATTGTTTTTGTGTGTGTGCAGGTGTTTTTATATGTCAGAGGTGTCCAATCCTATACACAAAGGGCCATTATGGCTGCAGGTTTTCATTGCAGAAGACACACCTAAACAGCCAAGCTGATCTAATTAAACAGTTCAACCACAGAGAGTGAAAAGTGAGCTTCTTGATCACTGTGCATATTGGGATTTGGGCTACTGATTGGAAGGTTTTGAGTTTGAGTGCCAGCTGTTAGCCGCTAACTGCGCCGTTGTATCCTGAAAGAAAAGCGGCTGCCAAATGAGGTGAACGAGCCCTTCCATAACTTATACCTGGGCCGCAGGTATCCCTCCACTTCTTGTGGTGTCTTCTGGTGTTTCAGGGTGGTTTGGCCAGGGCAGTGGTGGACACATGTTGAATCTGTACATCCTTCTCCAGTAGTTCTGGTCTCTGTCCTTGTCGTGAGTCCAGCTTCACGTTCTCCCAGGACTCCGAGGGGACTTTGAGGAATGCAGATTTTTGAGCTCTGTCTCCATAATCCTTTGGGTGGTCTGTTTGGTTCTCTCACAGAACACCTGGAATAGCTTCTCAATAAGTCTTGGCTATTAACCTCAGCAATGTGCTTTAGAATCTGATAAAAGCATCGGAGAAGCCCACAGAGGTCTCTTCAGCCAGGACATGAAGGACTTGACTCGATCCAATAGATGAATAACATGCAGTATTCTTTGACGTGGCTTTCTTTAGCGCAAAGTGTAATCCACAACCACCAGTAAATACTTGTGACCCCACAGCAGTATCCTAATCAGCTCCATGCCGACACAGTGATTAGGAGGGGCACAAGGAGATCCGGTGGAAAGGTCGGCGTTTAGATTTCTGACACATGTAGTACTGCTGGCAGAAACTCCAGAACTCCATGTCCCAGGATGATCAGTGGAACTCATCCCACTGACTTTTACTGGTATGCTGAAGGGTATCGATCTTGGACCACTGCAGAACTAAAAGGTTTCTTGGACATTTATGAAGAAACATTCAGAAAAATAATTTAAAAAATATGGTTGCTGTGTGCATAATCGTTTATTTCCTCTGCGTCGTCATTCTCAGCTGTGTGCAGATCTCTCCTGGTCTGATGGACTGCAGAGGAGTGGCTAGCTGACTGACAATAGATAGGAAAAGGTAAGATTTTACTGGTGAGAAATGGAACATTATATTCAATGCTGTATAAAAATATATACATAGAGAATAAATGGCTGTGGGCAACAGTGTAGGGAACAGTTTCAGTGTTTTTCTGAGAACAGTAAAACGCCATAATTATATTATTTATTTAAGTCAATGTTGTAATAATATAGACAACACACAACATAGCCTATTAAAATGTTATTTTTTTAATAGCATGATGTAATCTATAAAAAGTGTTGATCTTTCATCACCTACTATATATTCATCAGTGTTTAAACCCAACCAGCACTCAAATGCAGGACTCAAATGAGGGAAAAGAACAGAACAAAAAAGGGAACAGAAAAGAAAAAGTGAGAATACAGTAGAAGAGAGTATACAAATGTGGACAGTGTTTCCATGTGCAGAGTATGAAATTATGTTAATTATTTCCAAAAGAAATTCATAAGTCACATTTTAGATGGCAAAATTGAGAGGTGTTTTAAACCCAAAGGCATAAACATGAATATTATTAACAAAATCCTGTCACATAAAATCTATAAACAGTGATAAAATCATCCAGAAGTCATGTAGCTAGAACAGAGAGAGAGAGAGAGAAAGAGAGAGAGAGAGAGAGGGAGGGAGAGAGAGAGAGAGAGAGAGAGAGAGAGAGA
>JAQMYM010000014.1:112045-127204 GCA_030014255.1 Parauchenoglanis ngamensis
CTCTCTCTCACACACACACACACACACACACACACACACACACACACACACACACACACACACTGCAGTAAGCTTCAGAGTTTCACCCGGGCGCCAGTCGGGCGGATCAGTGAACAGTTTATTATGAACCACACAAACCACAACACACACACACACACACACACACACACACACACACACACACAGAGTGAGAGAGAGAACAACAGGTACACACTCTCTCTACAGCTGCTGCTCTAGAACTCCAGAAAGAACAAGAGTAAATCATTAAAAAAATGAATAATAAGACCTAATAAAAGTGTGTTATAAGTATCTCAGTATTGAGGTAGAAGTGCTAAAAGAAAAAATGCCCCAAGAGCCCGGGCAGAACTACAGAACCGGAGCAGAATTTCATGTGGCCCATAAAATTAGAATTCAGCTGAATTAGAAGTTCTAGAAAACAAAGCTGAACTGCAGTAGAAATGCTAGAAGTGTAGCGAGGGATTAAATCACAAGTTCTAGAATAAGAGCATACGCAAACTAGAGGTTCTAGAGCTATAACTGCACCAAGTCATAAGTCTGAACATTAGAGAAGAAATAAACTAAATAAAGAGTTTTGAATTTAACCAGAAGTTCTAGAATTGAGCTAAATCTGTACAAAACTAGACCGTGGAGATAAACTGGCCTAGAGCTAGAGCTGACCTGATTTAGACTTAGCAGGATGAGAGTACTGCCTAACAGACAGCTCTAAAAGTACAACCCAACTCATGCGGAGGTGGAGCTGTAGAACACAAGTGGAACCTAGTTATAATTTCTGGAACTAGAACTTAAATCAGTCTGAAGGGCTGGAATAGGAGCAGAACTGAAATTGACGTTCTAGAGCGTGTGTGTGTGTGTGATCTAGAATCAGTGTTAGAGTGTACGAGCCGGCTGATCTCTGATCTCCATTCAGAGACCCAGGTGTGTGTGTGTGTGTGTGTGTGTGTGTGTGTGTGTGTGTGTGTAGTCAGATCGTGGGAACAGGGCGATACAAAGGCCAGAGCACAAAGCTGCCCCACAGCCGCCTTGTTCCCACTGCCCTGCTGCCTCATGGGGGCAAAAAGAGACGGGCAGATCACATCACCTGCCCCACATACAGTTCCATCCCCTGGGGATATCCCACAATGCACTGGAACACACCCCCTGCTCACCTGTCTACCCCTCAGGTCACTGCAGAACACAGAGACACAGACATGGGATGGGTTCTGCAGCAGAACTGTTCTCAATTTAATCCTTTAATTAAAAATCTCATTCCTCTTTCATTATTAATGCAGTGCTCTGATTGGCTGAGATACACCCCCCCCCTCTTGTTTCCATGGAAACTGTAATTAAACTTTAACCCTAATCCTCTGTTGCGTCTCATAAATCTCCAGCCCTTCAGTTGTCCTGTGGTGCCCCTCAATCACACACACACACACACACAGACAATGATGTAAATGTAAGAGTTCTACGAGACCGGTCCACGCAGGCCTCACCGTGCAACTTCCGGATCTGCTGTGAACGTCTTGGTGCCGGAGACCACAGCACACTTCAGAGGTCCTGTGGAGAACAGGCCTCGACAGGGCAGATAAACATATATGTTGTGGTTAGTCTGATTCATATTAAACCTTTCACTCATGGACCTGGTCTCACCATGGTGCGCGCGCGCACACACACACACACACACACACAGAGATGAATTTCAGCAGGAACAATAAACAGACAGTGATATGGTGGAGGGAACAGTGGTGTCTGATGGAAGATTCTTAGGTTTCTGGTGTTCCGCCTGCACATCATCCTTTCAGCACAAAGCACCTGCGAGACAGACCGAGTCTAAGGGAAGGAACCGAGCCAGTGACCCGTCTCACACTGTACACACAGCGTCCTAACTAAACCTGCGCCAGGGGCCAAACTGGTGGCTCAGAATATTCCCTCAGATTTTAGCCACGTGGTTATGCTTTAGTGTGGGTTTAAAACTACCTTTTAAAACGGAACTATTTTAGTTAATAAAAAAATTACTAATATTTCTAAAAGCTAAGCTACAGTTTGTAATGATACACGTTTATTAGAACTGCTCTTGCCCCCTTTTTTTTGGCTTAAATCTCAGTATGACTTTTTTTTGCCAAAGAGTTGTGAGAATTTTTAAGAACATTTTTCATGTTATTTTTTGTTAAATAAACCGGCCATGACTCTGTAAATAATTAAAGTTGTGAAGAGCACGACCTCTCATTAGCATTCTGCTCGCACTAACAGGAAAGGTTTTACCTCAGAAGAGGCGCAAGCGCCACGAAAGGTACGATACCACCATCTAGCGGCTGTTCTGTGGAACTGCAGCGTCTCTTTCTTCTTCTTTAGTTTAACGACAGCAGGGGACAGCAGATTGGAGCATCACCGCCACCTACTGGTATGAAGTATGGAGAGTACGACAGCGACAGACAACTAATTTTGTATTTCCTGTTTTAAGAGACCCAAACTTGTATCTTGAATGGTTTATGTCCACGCACTTAGATATAATATTTGTTTAAAGTTCACACTTTCCAGTGAAACGGCGAGCCTTAGTAACCGTCTGCTAACATCGTTCTGAGATTATTATTGTTTTTACAAAATGGCTGCCACACACCGGCGCATTCGGTGCTCGTGCCTGTATCACAGAAACTAAATCCTCAGCGCTTGACAATATGATATGATGTACTATAATATATACAATTTAATTAAATTATATAATGAAATATAGATAATTGGGTATAAAATAGATAATCTGAAGTCGCTAACGGCTGAAGATTGTACTACATATCCCATAATGCCTGTGGGAGCCGGAAGTGGCGCTGTGACGTCAGGGCAGTGGGGGTGTCCCAGTACACAGATGACTGAGTTCTGCGGTAGTGCCACGCACTGAGAGCCTGAACCCCGCTGCGGGACCAGAACTCACATTCGGGGTAAATAAACTTTATTAAGCCGGTGTTCTGTGGTAATGAAGCCGTTATAACCGCTCACTTCCGGCTACCAGCTGGGACTTTACCGCTGCATTAGAACCACAGGACTGTGCACGAGCTGTCACCTGATATCCACTCTCGAACGTTACTTTACTTATTTATTACTTATTATTTATCACGACCGGAAGTGACGTCCCGCTCTGTCTTTACTCTCCAGCCTTTTTTAAGTGACGCGAGACCTTAACAGTAATTAATTAATAAATAATGAATAAATTACATAATAACGTGTGTAGTGTGTATATTTAGGGCTTATTAATATGCTTTTATTTTTATATTTCTGTTTATTTTATAGTTTAGTGAAAGTTTAGTTTCTAATTATTGCTCGAATTTACAATCAGTTATTTCAGTGTTTATACTTCAGTTATATTTAATGTCAGTGACTATTAATTTTCTTGATGCAATACAGTTAATTCAGATATTTTTATTCTATGGATTAAAGAAATGGAATGTGGTGTGTGTGTGTGTGTGTGTGATTTCCTCCTGTTCTTACAGATCAGCTTGTGTGTATTATATTCTGCGTCTTGTCAAAATGGACTTTAATTAATTAATAAGTTGACTCACAGTGTTGTGTTTCACCCCCAGTGGGCGTGGTTTGGGTGCTGATTGACAGGAGCAGGGGGGCAGGATGAGCGGGGCGGCGCTGGGTGTGGACGTGTCGGTGGCGTTGGTGTTGGCGCTGGTGCTGCTGCATCGTTATGGCGACGTGCGGAAACAGCAGCGTGTGGTCCTGCTGGCCACGCTCCTCGCCTGGTTCCTCTGTTTCCTCATCGTCTTCACCATCCCACTCGACGTCAGCACGGTGAATACATCATCGCTACCTTCACCATCGTAGTCATCATCATCATCATCATCATCATAGCAATAATTTATAAAAACAGATCTCACCACAAACATAATAACAGTAATAGCCTTTAGTTGCTTTAGCAGTTTCACTTTGCAATGTGTGTGTGTGTGTGTGTGTAGACCATCTATAATCAGTGTGTGACAGATAACAACCACTTGGTAGCTACAACACCAAGTCACTCCAACCAGACATCCAACACTTCCAATCCCAGGTAAACACACACACACTGTGTTATTGTGTTACGCTGTGTGTGTGTGTGTGTGTGTGTGTGTGTGTGTGTTACCGCATGTGTGTTTCTATGTATAACTGTGCTGTCTCAATCTGCATACTTTATTCGCTCACTGTTTTCTACTTTCAGTCTCGAGTCAAGCACTGAAATTTAACTGGAAATGAGAGTGTGTGCTTCTGTGTGCGTGTGCGTGCGTGTGCGCGCGCATGTGTGTGTATGCAGGTTACTTAAGGTGTGTCAGAAACCATGGAGTTACATTCCAGATGGGATCCTGCCAGTGTTCTGGAGAGTGGTGTACTGGACTTCTCAGTTCCTCACATGGTGACACACACACACACACACACACACACACACACTTCTGTTACAATTTTTATTATAAATTACATTATTGACATCACTTTGAGTGAAAAGTACAGACTTTGAAATCAGACTCTGTGTGTGTGTGTGTGTGTGTGTGTGTGTGTGTGTTTTCAGGCTCCTGATCCCGTTCATGCAGTCGTACGCTCGCTCTGGGGGATTTTCCATCTCTGGAAAGATAAAAACAGCTCTGATTGAGAATGCCATTTACTACGGCACTTATCTCTTCATCTTCTGCTCTCTGCTCATTTATGTCGCTATCAGTCCACAGTGGCACCTCTCATGGTCAGTATCAACCAATCAGATCCCACCAATGACCAATCGCATCACACCGATCAAACGGAGTGACTGATTCCCTGTGATTGGTGCTTCCACTCAGGTATGATCTCAGGACCATTGGCATCACGGCAGCGAACACCTGGGGCTTATTCCTACTGGTGTTGTTGCTAGGATACGGCTTGGTGGAAATCCCACGCTCCTATTGGCTGGCGTCGTGCCCCGGGCACCTGCTGTCCAAAACGTACTTCAAAGCAGCGAAGCTGATGACGGAGAAGACAGACGCGGAGGAGAACCTGGAGGACGTGATGGAGGTGCGGGAGGGAGGGAGGGAGGGAGGGAGGGATGTGTAACAGGATGAACGGAGGATGATATGATGTGTGGAGGGAGAGATAGATGGAGAAGAAGGTGTTAAAGGTTTTGGTGTTGCAGGAAGTCAGAGCTGTTAATGAGTCTATCAAGTACAACCATCCACTGAGGAAGTGTATCGACATCATACTGAGGAAGGTCAGTGCTCACACACACTCTCACTCACTCACTCACTCACTCACTCACTCACTCACTCACCCCGTCCGTCTCACTCTCAGTGTCCTGTAGAGTATCAGGAGAAAATGGGGAGGAACATGGATGATTATGAGGACTTTGATGATCAGAGGAATCCATATCCAAGCAAGAAGAGCCTGGTCAAACTCCATAAACAGGTAACACACACACACACGAATGCTCTGTCTGTCAGTACAGGACGCATGTCCATTACACCTCGGGATCTGGACCTCAGTCACACCTTTAACAGCTTCACCGGACCATCAGACATAAAACCATTGGACCAGAACAAGAAGCTAAACCCAAACAATAACCAGATCCGGAACCAAACACTAAACCACGATCAGTGCAAGAACCAGAATCACAAACACAACCAGAAGAACCAGAACCAGAGCTGAAACAAAAACAAGGACTAGAATACACACAGAGTCGACAGAACCAGAACCAGAAGTAGAACTGGTACTTGCTCAGTGTAGGTCTAAACAAATAAAAATTCAGTCAGCAGCACACACACACACACACACACACACACACACACCCCAGTGTTATCAGTGTGTAATTCTAACTTGTGTTTTCTCCGTGTGTGTGTATGTGTGTGTGTGTATCAGGTGATCTATGCAGTGCAGAGACATAATCGCACTCAGGTACAGTGGCAGATCTTATTAGACGAGGCGTTTTGCCTGGAAGATGTGGCTAAAAACGAGATTAGCTCCGCCCGCCAGTTCGTCCACAGCCAGTCCTCCAGCCAATCAAATGGCTGCTTCAGGAAGTACATCTACACACCTGCTGCAGGTACGACACACCACTGTGTATGTCAGCCAATCGGAGAGCTGCAACTCTGCGGAAACAGGAGTTCTCTCACAGCCTAATAACAGATTCGTCTTGTCTCCATTGGTCCACTCCAGCTGTGACTCCGCCCACTGATCGTTACTCTCACCTGTCTGAAGTTCTTATCTCTCAGTCTTTATTCTCCGGCTTCCTTGTTCTCTAGTTTTGCGGTGTTTTCACGTTCCCTGGCCTGCGTTTCTCCTGCTCTCCTCTACGTTACTGTAATCCTCTCTGGGGGGTTTGTTCCTGTTTCATATGTAAAGAAAACATTAGATTTGTGTTTGATTACTAAATAATGTGATAAATAAAATATTTGTGGAAGTGGACTGAGACATGTAGAGCTGATAGTGCAGTGTGTGTGTGTGTTCAACAGTAGCTTCTTTTATCACACACTATTTTATTTTCTCTGAGAATCTCACTGTATCACCACCTGAACAAACTCTCCAGCAAATAATGACCTCAACATTCAAACAGAGAAATCTGTGACGTTGCACCTTCTGAACACACACACACACACACACACAGTGTAAAATGTGCACAAAGTGTCTATTCACACAATGCCCTCTCTCTGTATGTTTCTCTCCCCCCCCAGAGTGGTATTGGGAGTGTGTGTTGCGGAGGTGGTGTTACCGTGGGCTGGCCGTGACGTTGTGCGTGTTGTCGGTGTTGGTGGTTTGGTCCGAGTGCACGTTCTTCAGCACTCAGCCTGTTTTGTCAGTATTCGCCATCTTCATCCAAATTGCTGAGAGGAAATACAACTACATCTACATAGAGGTACACACACACACACACACACACACACACACATTCTCTACAGGGACCAGCTCCAGCCAGCTGCAGACCAGGTCTAATGCTGGTTATCTTCTAGGTGAGTGTTTTCAGTATAAATGTGGAGAGGATAGCTTCTGTTAGAACCTTCCAGTGTTCTCCGCTAGTTCTGCAGCAGGTTAGCTTATGGATGTTCCTTGTTGATGAATAAGAGGTGTGACCAGGGGGCGGAGTCAGAAAAGGAATGAGCCAATCTGGAGATGAGGAATAATCCACATGAACAGGCAGAGTGTGTGTGTGTGTGTTTTCAACAGGTGGCGTGTTTCATCACCATCTTGTACCTGTGTTACTGTGTTTACTCCACTGTGTTCCGCATCAGAGTGTTTAATTATTATTACCTCGCACCACATCACCAGACTGACGCCTACAGCCTGCAGTTCAGTGGCATGTACGACCGACACACACACACACACACACAGGTCTAAATACACATACAATACCTGACAAAGAACAAAAGTCTTATTGATTTACACACATAAAGGAGTGATCAAATTATTACCTACTCTGGTCTTTGATCTGTGCGTGTGTGTGTGCGTGTGCGCGTGTGTGTGTGTGTAGGTTGTTTTGTCGCTTGACACCACCACTGTGTTTGAATTTTCTGGGTGTGATTCATATGGACTCCACCATCTCACACCAGGACAGACAACAGACCTCATACACATCAGTGAGTTTCTGTTTCTCACACACACACACACACACACACACACACACCAACCCCCCTCTGTGTCTCTTTCAGATCATGGGTTCCATGCAGGTTTTGTCGTTCATTGCTAACGGATTTTATATTTATTACCCCATGCTCATCGTGCTGCTCTGCATCGCCACCTACTTCAGGTGACACACTCACACACACACTCACACACACACACACACACACACACACACACACACACACAGCTAGCTGATTAGCCAGTTCACAGAGTGGGATTTCATTCTCATTCTCACTTAACATCCTCATTTTCTGGCTGATGATTTAGCAGCAGCGCAAACCTTTCAGACTAACGTTACCATGACAACCACTATCTGTTCATGCTTAACCCTAGCTCAGTTAGCTAAATAAATATCTGTATATACACATGTATGTAGGAAATGTGCAAAAAGACCATAGTGCAATTGTGCAGCGTGCAAGATGCTGGAATAAACAGAGAATAAAGGATATAGTATAACTATGGGACGGGTAACCGGTTACTTTATACACACACAGGCTCCAGTTAGGTGCAGTGGATGGCTGTTGTTGACTGGTTTATTGCACCAGTATCGTCTCTGATGCTGTGAGGTTGATTTAAGTGTTGATGACCGTGATGGCCTGGGGGGAGAACCTGTTCATGTGTGTGGTTGTCCTGGCGTACAGTGCTCTGTAGCGCTTACCAGAGGGAAGGAGTTGGAAGAGGTTGTGTGCAGGGTGTGATGGATCTGCAGTGATGTTTCCAGCCCGTTTCCTGGCTCTAGATTTGTATAAGTCCTGAATGGAGAGCAGGTCGGCACCAATGATTGTTTCTGCAGACCTGACTGTCCGCTGTAGTCTGTTCCTGTCCTGTTTTGTGGCTGAGCCAAACCTGACAGTGATAGATGAGCAGAGAACAGACTGCATTATTGCAGAGTAATATTGGATCAGCAGCTCCTGAGGCAGGTTAAACTTCTTGAGCTGGTGCAGGAAGTGCAACCTCTGCTGGGCCTTTTTGACAATTGTGTCTATGTTTGGTGCCCACTTCAGGTCCTGGGAGACTGCGGATCCCAGAGACCTAAAGGTTTCCACGGCAGGCACACTGCTGTTGAGTAGTGTGAGACGGGGCAATGCTGGGGGGGCTCCTCCTGAAGTCCACTGTCATCTCCACAATTTTGAGCATGATATCTGTATCTCATATTTGTATCTAATAAAATGAGACTTGTCTGTTTTCCAAACATTAAAATTCAAAGTAATTTCTTCCGCAAACATCATGAACACCACACAGCGGGTCACCGGGAACGGCCACATCTGTAAACAATAAACACACATCTGTAAATAACTAACATCTGTAAACACCACACATCTCTAAACAACAACAACAACAACACACCTGCAAACAAACATTTGCAAACAAAATACATCAATAAACAACAAACACTGCAATGGCTCCCAATCAAATTTCACACTGATTATAAATTGCCACTGTTGACCTATAAAGCACTGAATGGTCTCGCACCTCAGTAGCTGAGCGAACGTCCGGCTTCACACTGTTGTTCAGATTTCGTTACTGCCTACATCACTTCCGCTGGAAAGTCAGAGAGCCCTGTGCAGAGTTATATTAAAACGTTAAACCTGTAACATACCTTCATTATTTTCTTGCACTCCAACCGCGTACATCGATGCTCCTCTTCATTTTTTTCTAGTGTGTCACGCTGTTACCAAAACAACCTCCGCGTCCAGCATTAATGATGTAATTACCTGTTTCGTCCGTATCGGGACGCATCGGGACACACCAGCGTTTACACTACAAAAGGTATGTGGTTAAATGCGTCCCAGACCACCTTGGCAAGTGGTTTGAGTGAATTCATCTTGAATGCGTTGTGGAGGTTGTTTACACTTGTATTTAGTGCTGCCAGTTGTGATCAAATCGCCCAAGACGCATCTTAATACCAAGTGGGTTAATACTAACCCTAACCCTACTCAGCACACGATGCACACTGTTCTTAACCAGTGTGTGACAGTAAGCATATCTAACAACTCTCTCTCTCTCTCTGTCAAGCTGCACATGCTACTCCTGAGATACCAGTGATCCTGAGCCCTTCTGCTTTCTGGACCTGCCTGATCCATGATGGCGTTGGACTGCTGTTCACAGGAGCGGTTCTGCTGTAATGGCATAGGACTTTAATTACTATGATAACTTGAGGACTTCAACTGCTATGAACAGTTTTGCACTCAAATCTTTCTCAGTGAATCAGCTGAAAACTTCAACAAAATAGACTTCACGTTAAAGCTACAGTGAATTTCATGCTACACAACTGTACTTTTTTTGACCATATAACACACAGTTACAGACGTGTGTGAGTTGTAAGCACACTATCAAGCGCCACCCAGATGAGGATGGGTTCCCTTTTGAGTCTGGTTCCTCTCAAGGTTTCTTCCTCTTGTCGTCTCAGGGAGTTTCTCCTAATGACGGTCACATCTGGCTTGCTCATTAATTTAATAAATTTAAATTAAGATTCTGTATCCAGATTTCTGTATAAATAAAAGTTCCATATGTTACACCAAAAACCTTCATAACAACATTTTTTATGACCAAATGCCACATAGAATCTGATAACACTGAGGCCATGGTTACCATAACATGTTTTTTTTTTCTTGTAACTTGGCATTAATTGAAGTTCATGTGTTTTATTTCTCTCTTCTCTAAAAGGTAAAAGATGACATCTCAACCTGCAGTAGGACCTTTTCAGCGTCTCCTGCTGCCCCTCTTTCTGCTTTTTTGTTTCGGAGGAGTATTCTACACTTACTACAAGCCAACTATTAGCTGGTTATCGTGCCCTAATGTTCCAGTCTCCACACATGAACTCTGCCCAGCTGAATGCATCAGTGCGTTGATGGAGAACTCTACCCAGGGTATAAACACCACCAGCACTCTTAACTACACTTTGGAAAAGCAGCAACCAGTGATCACCACACCAGCTGTCACGACAGAAACGAAAAAAAATCATGACCATGACATCATCATGTTAATCTGGAATTGGCCTTTTGGATATAAATTTGATGTAAAATCCTGTGGCTCACTGTTTGGTATTGAAGGTTGTCAGATTATAGATGACAGAAGCCAGTATGACAAAGCGCACGGTGTTATGTTTCATCACAGAAATATCGGTGGTGATGTCACAAACCTGCTAAACAGTCCACGACCTCCACGCCAGAAGTGGGTGTGGATGAACATGGAGTCTCCTGATAATTCAGGTAGACGTGATTGGTTAAATGATGCATTTAATCTTACAACAAATTATCGGAGAGATTCAGATATCTGGGTGCCGTATGGGAGAATTGTAGAAGCATCTGAGACGGATAAAAGCTTTAAAATACCACCAAAAGATAAAACTGTCTGCTGGATCGTCAGCAACTGGAACCCCAACTTTAGGAGAGTGAAATATTTTAATGAACTGAGCAAATACATCAAAATAGAGGCTTACGGTAGACACTTCAGCAGGTATGTCAGCGATGAAGACTATAATAAGATTTTACCAAGCTGTAAATTCTACTTATCGTTCGAGAACTCCATCTACAAGGACTACTTCACTGAAAAGCTGTTTAATCCCATGAAAGTCGGATCAGTTCCTGTGGTTCTTGGTCCACCCAGGGAGAACTATGAGCAATTTATTCCAGCAGATTCGTTCATTCATGTGGATGATTTCAAATCCCCTGAAGAACTGGCAAAACATCTCACGTTTCTGGACCAGAACCAGAACGTTTATGAGCAGTATTTTGCCTGGAGACAACACTTTACTACTGTAGGTTCATATTTCGGTCTAGAACACGCATGCCGGAGTTGTGATTATATAAGAAACAATAAGGGCTACAGCGTGTTTAAAAATCTCAATACATGGTACTGGGGTTAGCCAGCAAAACACCAGCATGGACTGACTAGGATGAACTTATGATTGGAGACACAAGAAATCGCACCATTCTTCCAAAGGTCTCAAGAGGAGTTTTTCCAGACCAACAAGTTCAGATGTAACTTTTTTCCGAGTCAATGTAACAGAAATTACTACCTGTGTTAACAGCCAATTTTCACTATACTTTTCTTTTTTTTCCCTTTGCTTTAATATTTTGTTATTTTAATTTTATTCTGTTTTAGCTGCAATACAACCTACAAAACAAACTATTCCACTTCAGCTCCATTCAGATGTTCGACAACTCCCATTATAATTCATCTTATTTTCATTACACACTTCCTCCATAAATAGAGCATATTTATCTGCTCTTCTATCTGGCTTAAGAATGGAACTGTAAGTTTATTAGTCTTACCTGCAGCAGTTCTGTAATTTAAAAACTGAAACACAGATGCTCAGCTACATTTGCAAACAAAAGATTGAGCAAATTTGATATTTTGTTGTTTTTTTCAACTATTCTTAAAATATTATTTATTAGAAAATATAGAAAATATTCAATTTTTTTAGCTAATCAAATATACAGTAACTGCACTGATGTTTGCAGATTTTATTTTTAATTCAGGGGGTTTCTCAGCTTGTGCTTCTTTCTTTCCCCTAATATCAACAAAATACTGTATGTAATATAGCTGGGGTGCCGAAACTTATACATACAACACACCTAGTTTAAGGCTCTTCTCACCCCGGCTCAGCACCATGCTCCCTCTAGAACCTGAACCTTGAAAGACAAGGAGAAGTGAATGATGACGCTTCCTCTCCTGCACACAGGGGTAAAATAAACTTTGACTAAACTCCACTTGTTTTTGACTTTAATTAGCTTTTAAATTTTGAGTCTGCAATTTCTGAAAATAAAAACAACAAACACCAATTAGTTTCTGTTACTGATATGAAAATAGAATTACAAGATGTACATGGACCATTAATGTCCTTTTAATCATCAGTTAAATAGATTAGGGAGGAAAGCGCTATTAGAAAGCTGAATGCCCTGAGAGCACTCCATGTTGTCATGGTAACACTGACTAGTGGTAGTGAGCCAACAATATGACTTGACCTTGACATTTATGCTGAGTACAACCAGGTTTAAATGTGTATGCCTGAAAACACCACCCCCAGGCCTGACTCCAGAGGTGGGTGCTGGTAATCCAATCCTGGGCTTGGTGCAGGATCTTCTTTTTTGTTTTCATGGAGGATCTTTAGGATCACTCTTTATGTGACCACCACTCCCTTAGATCTGTTTACAAAAGGTGTGTATACAAGTGACAATGCCCTAAGGTTCACTGAAATATACGGTACAAGCCCCTTCACCAAGGCATGGTCTCAATCGACAAAGGGTCTCATTTACATATCATTTTCTATCCCCCAGTTAAATGCTTATTATTTTAAAATCACCAGTAATATGGCTAATAACTGCATACAAACTGATACTCATTATTTGGGATCTTTAATAAATCAGGGCCCTCTATCAGGGAGTACAGGACAAGGACTGACATTACATCAGGTGTTCCTCCTTCCTGTTCATGTGACAATGTCCACAATGCTGTCAAACATCACCAAACTCTCACTATTAAGTAAGAAAAGAATACAACAATAAAAGATACCTGTAAATCTTCACTGTTTACAGATGATAAGCCAAGGAATTCCACTAATGAACTTTTGACAAGGCACAGCTGTTAATAAAGTGTTCCAGGTGACAACCTCACTGTACATAGGCTAACCAGCAGATGTCAGTATTACATACAAGAAGAGACTCCGTTATCCCATGCTCCATCAGACTAATATTTTGTAACAATTGGAGTTTTGTAGCTAATATATATTCATTTTTGTTATCCATGTACTGTCAGATATTACTATTTTATATTTAATATACATTTTATATGCTTTTACTGTTCTAATAGCAGATTAAAATGTTTATTAATAATTTCAAACTTTACAGTCCTCCACTGAAAATTGCACATTTATAAGTACAAATATAAAAGTTGTGTTTGTACATTTGTATAAATCATGTAGAGATGTACACTATGTCATTTATAATTTAGTAATGTGTGCATGTGAAAGGGGTAAGACTCCATGAATATGATCAATCTGGTCATCACCAAGCATCCCATGAACATGAATAACAAGTCTAAAATATAACTAGCACAAGTGGATGAATTAATAAAATAAACCTTTAAAAGGTCTACAGTCCAGATCAGTTCTTGCCTTAAATTGCCAGTTGTTCCATTTTCCTTGGTACACACATTACACACCATCTGAGAAGAGCAAAAACATTCATACACTGCTTATTGTGGCAGCTGTAGTCAGTTTTTGGTTTTTAAGGAACACTTGAGAGATTCTCCATGACTTGTTGTTTTACTGGTGTATAAATGCAAGGTGGGCACTGGTAGCTCAGTGGGTATGACATAAAATACATTTAATGGTGATAAATTTCCCACCATTCTGTAAAAAAGATGAATAGAGGAATGAATTTAAATGTCACTGGTTGTGTGGAAGAGGTTTTTTTATGAACAGACAGAAAACATGCTGTCCAATGTGATTTGTAGAGAGAACAGAGAAAGATACTATAAATCTACAGCTGTTTGCATTTCCACCATTGCCAGCGTTATGGATGACGAGACAGAGGATTCAACAGACTATGAAACTAGTATCTGGCTAAATCTAGCTGAACAGACCATGGTTCATCAACATCATGTTGACAATGTTACTGACAGGTCCTCCATGCCTACAGTCCATCAGACTGGTTCACTGTGGCACAGCAGAACACACACCATGAAGGATCGGGTCTAATTCCTGGGCACCACCTCAACATACCAGCATGTTTAAAAGGGATCAAATGCAGTGTTTACCAGCTGACTGACTGCAGTGTCAAACCCAACGAACAAAGCTTTGGAGGTTTTGCATAGTTTGCATTGTGATTATATATCTTTTTGTTTGGATTTTGATAGTCAGTTCTTTGGATTTTTCTAGTCAACATCTGTGTCAAAATTTGTTTTGTGTAGTTATGATCATGCATAGATTTTCCCCTTGAATATGCAAGTACTCACACCTAATTCACGATAGCAGTACTAGTGCCTACTGTAATTATTTTGTGGCAACTACTATGAGCTATGTATTCTTGGTATTCATAATACCAAGAATACGATGTTACCACACATGTTCTGCTTTTATAATACCTTAATTTTAGGGGGAAAGGTTTGCTTGATTCTTAAAATAATTAAATGACTTCTTGCCAGACAGGAATCCTATAAAATATGGTTTTATGGCATCATGGCATTATATCTCTTTCACACCAAATGAATACCAGTAAATTAGTGTTTCAAGAGGTATGTGGTGAACTTCCCTTCACTGTATGCCCCAAGGGTGCATGACACTGTAAAAAACTGACTTTGCAATCCAACCTGAATTCCAGAAAAGTTGGGACGTTCTTTAAATTTGAATAAAATGAAAACTAAAACACCAAATCCCATGAGCCAATATTTTATTGACAACAGAACATAGATACCATAACAAATATTTAAACTGAAATTAAAAAATTTTATGCACAAAATGAGCTCATTTCAAGTTTGATGCTTGCTACAGGTCTCAAAATAGTTGTTACAGGGGCGTGTTTACCCTGGTGTAGCATCTCCTCTTCTTTTCAA
>JAQMYM010000014.1:130314-144068 GCA_030014255.1 Parauchenoglanis ngamensis
CGCTCCATCACTCTCCTCCCCTCCGTGCCTCCATCACTCTCCTCCCCTCCATCACTCTCCTCCCCTCCGTCCCTCCATCACTCTCCTCCCCTCCATCACTCTCCTCCCCTCCGTGCCTCCATCACTCTCCTCCCCTCCATCACTCTCCTCCTCTCCGTCCCTTGACTTTATTTTTTTTATCTTTTAGAGAGAAGAAAGAGGCAGAGAACAGAGAATGCTGACAACAGAAGGAAGGTACAACACTCTCTCTCTCTGTCTCTCTCTCTCTCTCTCTCAGACAGAGTCGACTCTCTGTGTGGGTGTGAACATATATACAGTACCAGTCAAAAAAGTAAAGTAATGATGTTCTGTTCTTTCTCTTTACTAAGTTGAACAGTTTTTGCCAATCTGGATTACTCTAGTAGTGGAATAGGGTTAGGGTTAGGGTTAGGGTTACCTCCACAAAACACACCTGATGATCTCACACACATTCAGAAATTCCACTAATGAGCTTTAGACCCAGCTGTTAATGAAACGTGTTCCAGGTGACGAGCTTCATCAAGGTAAACACTGCCTACTCTGAAGAAGCCGATATATCAAACAGATTCTTTTTCTTGAACACTTTTGTTTACCACATGACTCCATGTGTTCCATATGTGTACTTTATAGTTTTGAGGTCTTCAGTATAGTTCTGTGTAGAAAATAGTCAAAATACAGAAAAGCTCTGAATGAGGAACAGTGTACAAACTTTTTCTCAACTTTTGACTTTTACTGTATGTTTATGCATGTGTGTGTGTGCATGTGTGTGTGTTTGTGTGTGTGTGTTAGGAGTGGAGGGAGAAGTATGTGTCCAGGAGTCGGAGTTCCTACTCAGAGATCAGAGAGAATGGCAGTCCTAACAGACAAGGTCAGAACACACACAGACACACACACACACACACACACACACACACACACACACACAATACTGAAATGTCTCTGTTGCCCTCTAGTGACTGTACAGTTCATTAGGTACCAGACTGAGATGTGGTGTGGTGAATAACGTTTGTGTGTGTGTGTGTAGGTCAGTGTGATCAGACTGAGCTCCTGCAGGATGTTGAGCCACTGGATTTTAACGGCGATGATACACAGGAAGTGGAGAACAGGAGGTGTGTTTCAGCCCCACACACATTGTCTCTGTGTCTCACACACACACACACATGCACACACACACACACACACACACACACACACACACACACACAACAGCAACCCAGCAGCAGTGCAGTGAAACCTGCATCCCTGTGCTGTACAGAAAAATGAAGACCGGAGGATTAATGTAGTACCACATCCTGTCTCAGACAAAATAAAAACAGACGACATGATTGAAATGACTTTCCTTACAGAGTCAGAAGTGCAACACAACAACATGTCCTTCAGTACATCAGATTAGCTGAAATTAACCCAGTCGAATCAGTCAGTTCTGATCAGTACAGAATCATCTCTTATTTAACTGGATCACTTCGGATCATATCGTACACCTCACACCACAGTGCACATGCAATACTTTTAATTAATGCTTTGGGACTGATTCTGAAATCACTAAACAGTATGTTAACCCCTCCCCCCCCCCTCCCCCCTCCCCTCTGTAGGTACAGTTATGTCTCCACCTCCATGTCCCGCACTCGCATCTTCGATGACGTGTGAGAACAAGTGAGGAATCATGGCTGAGAAAGAGAGAGAAACCGATATTGCACTACTTCACTTTCTGAAGAAACGTGTGTGTGTGTGTGTGTGTGTGTGTGTGTGTGTGTGTGGTTTCTCACACAGAAGCTCACACTGTTAGTAACCGTAGTGACTGTAGTTAATTCAGATGTATAAAATGATCCTTTATGACGTCACATTGAGAATGTTCAATATTTATCTAGCGCTCGCACGCACATGTTTGTGTGTGTGTGTGTGTGTGTGTGAGATCTCATTTCTGTTTACAGTACAGCAGACCCAAAGCTATGAATGATCAAGTGTGCTAACGAGCTAACTAAGCTAACAGAATGCTGAGAGTGCTGAGCGCTCAGTTAAAAACACACATGATGAATATTCACAGCAGGCGTGAGGTGACGTTTTTAATCCTTTACACACTTTGACTTTAAACTCGGGACAAATGACATAGTGGAGCCTTCCTGTGATTGTGTCACCTTTGACCTTCTCAGCCAGGTACAGAGTATCTCTGTGTAAAAGGAGGTGTGACGTGATAAACATGACCTCAGTGCTGCTGCTCACGCGTTTATTACTGATGAGCGTCTCCTTTTCCGTCAGCGATCCAGACGGAGCCCGACCCACACGCCTGACCTCACCGTCTCTGTCCTCGTCCTCGTCCTCGTCCACACCAGTTACACCTCCACTTGGGTCCTTTGTTTCTAACAGGGAAAGATGTTTTTGTTTTCTTCACACATCTCTTTTAAACATTTTGGTTCATTTTTGTCTTTGTACTTTTGGAATACCTCAAATAAACAGTTTCAGATGTGTTTTAATCCTCAGACTCCACAGTTAGCTTTATTACCACAAAACAACAAAATAATAAAGATTAAAGAGATTTATTTGTCACCTGCGTAACCGTACGAGTACAACAGCAGTGAGCGGTCACCGAATCTGGCAACTGCACATAGCGACGTAACGTCAGAGATCAGTGGAAAGAATCAGAATATCAATATAATAGGCTTCTACTACTAATATAATAATAATAATAATAAAAGCTCAGCTAAACACAGGGAAACAAACAGGGAGATAAAGAAGGTGCTGAGCTGCAAAAGTCTCTCCTGTTTACAGTCACACACGTACAGGTACATTTCAGGTACTTCAGTGCGAGTTTAAAGCCATGTTATGACTGTAGCATTATCCTTTCACATTTAATTTAATTTATTTATAAAGTGCTTTTAACAACAGACATGGTCACCAAGCAGTTTCACAGAAGTATATAGATTCTGAATATAAATTTATGAATCTATACATTTATCTATATCTAAATCTATATGAAGAGTTTGATTCCAAAACGCTATAAATCCAAAATTGTTCAATTGAGAAAAAAGGTATTTTCTTTCCCAAAAAACTGTTTGTATGCAAACTGTAATACATCATCATGACTTTGCAATAACATCAAAAAATCAAATCCATACTTTGATCTTAAACATTTATTAAACAAAGAAACAAATTTTCTTCCCCAAAATGCTTTAAATCTTCTGCATCAATAAAAACTCATTTTCTGTATGAACTCGAGCAAAAACATCACAATAAATAACAAGGAAAGGTTATCTATATATATATATATATGACAAGCCGCAAACTTGGACAACATCACTTATATTGGACCCTAGATTTCTCATTTTTAAAAGTACATTCTTATTAATGCTGTTAATAGCAACATTTCTGTGTGATTAAAAAAAACCTATTTCTTTGCATAATATAACTTTAAACAAGGGATGTTCAGCTATTTATCTATTTATTCAGGAAGAAACCTACAATTCATTGCCATTGCGAAGTGCCAATATCTATCAAATGAAACACTAAGATACAAAAACAGTCTCACACACCCAACCATCTCTTTCTCCATCTCTTCTCCCCACTCACTTCACTCTCCTCCTCCTGTTTACTCAGGTCTCTCTCTCTCACACACACACACACACACACACAGGGAGAGAGCACTGGAACAGTGAACTTACTTACATTTTGGATATCCTTTCACATGTGTGCTCGTGACATCTCCACTTCAGTATTTTCCACCCATTAACTTTTTTAATGACCCTGTATTTCCTGTTATACGGCACCGTTGTGATGACGTCACTTTCATGACGCGTTTAGGGCGAATCAAAACTTACCGAGAGCCAATCAGATTAGAGTAGTTTTGGCGCGCTTCAGTGTACAGTTCCGGGCGCGAGCGCTTTTTCTCCCCCAGTCTGAGGTACATTCTGCAGCGCGCGGTTTCTGAGGTGAGAAAATGATCATGATTTATTACATTAATATTCATCCATCTCTGTGTAAACAGGCTTCCTGTGCAGAAACAACCTTTAGCAGGTCGATTCTATTTTAAAAACAGGATGTTACAGGCTAAGTGGTAAGCTTCATTAGCTTCATTAGCTTGTAGCTGGATAGTCCCATGTGTTAAATTCAGAGTAGATTAGACTCCAGTCTGATGTGTAAACAGTTGCCCAGGTTTGGATTACTTTAGCCTGCATGCTACAGGAGGTTATGAAACTGTCTAAAAGTGTGAATTATTAGAGGAGTGGATTATATGTGTATTGTATTTAGCATTTGTACTTCCAAAAGTGTGAAATGTTTTCTAGTTTCAGGATTTAGACTGCTGTTTTGTAAACCAGAAAACTCAATTTAAGTTTAGTAGTGTCAGATTCCAAATCGCACTGCGGTTCAGATTTCTTTTTCTGCGTCTTTTGTATTTAATGCCAAGTTTATTGACTGACTGCTGATTCCTAACCCCGTGGGCGTGACCGTAATCAGTCCTTACAGATCAGAAGTCACGTGGTTTTATTCCTCACGTTTTCTTGCACACGGCACAGTGAACACGTCGGCAGGAACGCTCTGGGTTTTCGAGTTTTTGTCCTCATCGCAAAACATTTAACAGTAAAATTAAGCAGTAAAGCTCGTACCGTTCCTCATGTGGCCTAAATGGCGTCAGATTACAGGTCATTTATTACAGAAGTCTTTTCTTCAATGACAAAGCTAAAGCGTTAAAGCTAACCAGTTAAACGCAAATGAAATAATGCACTAAGGTACTGAAGACGTGCCTGAGGAAGTGTTTACAGCATCTTACCTAATTTACACATAACTGACTCTGGGTTCAGATGTCGCGGTGATGCAATGTGATGCACGTACGTAGAAAATGAAGAGGTAACCGTCGCTGTGCGTGTTAGGGTTTAAAGTTTAATGTAACCTTTGGCATGTTTTCCAGTCGAGAATGGCTGCGTGGTGTAAAGAGGAAGGAGAAAGGAGTGGACAGGACATGGACTCCACGCCGATAGTGAGTTTCTCAAACTATTCATCATTATTGAGTGAAAATAATTGATTGAGTGGAGTATTGTATCTGTAATACACACATTTGCCCATCTCAGACTGTTGTTTTTCACATGTTGACAGAAAACAGAAAATCATGTGCACACCTTAAGATTCCGTTATGGGATCAAGAAATATGCAGTGACCGGTGACACACGTACGACCGTCCAAGAGTTACTTCAAACGAACTTCTCATTTAAAGCCATCTGTAAGATAAACAAGGAGAAGGAACTGGTCATCCTGAGAGAGCAAGTCAGAGAGAATCCCAGAGCTGCTGTGACGCCAAATTTCCCCTCCTGTCTGCTCAACAACAGCGAGCTTCTGGACATCAAGTTCATCCGTTCAGGTGGAAACAGCAGCACAGTGAAGACGCAGAAACTCCCCGTTCACTCACCTGAAACGTTGGTTAGTTTCTACATCAAGACAAGGGGTGAGAAAAATATCCATATGGTGATGAAAAACCAGGGATTTAAAGGAATCGTGGATTGGGTGTGTGTGCGCGCAGTGAAAGGAGAAACAGTGAAAGCAGCCCTAAAGCGCGATGGGCGATTTAAAAAAGTGATGTTCAAAAAAGGCGCTCTGTACGAGCGGATAACTGAGAGCACGGTGAATCTGTGTAATCCTGTTGATCATCTGGGTGGAAAGCAGTTTGAGGTCACGGTCTCCGATTATCAGGCAGGCAGCCAGGAGTCGAGTCAGGAAATGAGTCAGGAAATGAGTCAGGAGACTGAAACTGTGAAGGATGAAAAAAGAGAAGTTCCTGAAACTCCTCAGGCAACAAACAGCAACCAAAACTCCACCAAAGCTCAAGAGAAGAAAACAGAAACACCTCAGGAAGAAAAGAAAGGTAGAAAATACCCAGCCACACAAAAGATCCCAAACACACAGGAGATCCTGAACCTTCTGCGAAAGCAGCATGGAGATTTGTTGAAGACACTGAAAGAACGAGAGAAGCTGAAGAATAATGCTGACGTGAAGAGGTTCTTCAGAGAGGAGTATGATAAAAGTGCTCAGAGCTTTTCGGAGGTGAAGAGAGTGAAACGGTTGATGAAGTTATCCGACTCCGTCTGCCAGATTTTCAGTGATGGAAATTTCCCTTCTCCAAAAGGAACTGGGTTTCTGCTCTTTGACAGATTTGTCCTCACCAATGCCCACGTTGTTGGAGACTATGACTGTAAGGAACGGAAACTGAAGATCAAACTAACAGCTGTGTTTGGATTTGAAGATTGGGACCGTTCTTCAGAAGAAAAGATACCAGTGAAGGAGAACTATGTTGCACTCTTCTATGGGAAAGATGGCATAGGGAACTATCTGGATTTTGCTTTGCTGGAATTGGACATTGATGATAAACGTGTTCTTCCTGAGTTCCTGAAGTGCTATTGCCCTGCACCCAAAAAGGGTGGTGTCTGCATAATTGGACACCCAGGGGGCGGAGTCAAACAAATGGACCCCTGTTTTATTATCGCAACAGGGGAGCGTGAACAAGCAGCAGTGGAATATTATGAAAAGAACAAAAGCCTAGTAGATGAAGAAGTGAACAAAAAGCTCTCAGAAGTCATAACACAGCGGTGCTTGGCTGAGGACCGTGAGAAACGTGAATCCCAGATCATTTACCATTCCTGTTTCTTACATGGATCATCCGGCTCCCCGGTGTTTGACGATGATTGCAATCTGATTGGTGTTCACACCGGTGGATATGATTATGAAGGAGAAGAAAGTAAAACGAGGAGTGTGATAGAATACGCCCTGCCAATGTTCCCCATTCTGCTTCATATCTACGCACAGTGCCGCGAGAGAGGAAGACATGATGTAGTTCAGTACTTGGACTCCCAAAACTTTTCTCAACTGGCAAATGAACAGCTACAGAGAAACCATCAGGCCGTCTAATGACATCATTACTCACTCTAATGACATCAGGTTACAGAGCTTCCTTCTTCTCCACGTGAATCCCATCACTTTTTAATACTGAAACGTAACACATTCTGAGATGTTTTTCAGAACTGAGAGTCCTGAAATATCAAGGGTGGGATTTGAGCTTCGAAAAGATGGACTCAAGAATCAGTTATATAAAGTGTTCAACATCCATAAATGATGGATTACAGTAGTCTGTTTATCCCCAGCCTGGAGTGCACCATCTTAATTCTGTTTCATTGCTTCATTTTATATTTAGTTACTTTTGTCTGCAATCATTCACCTTGTAAAGCTGTTTTTAATTTTTTTTGTTATTTCTGAATCCACGGTTCTGTAGGTATAATTTTGCTGTTTCAGGTTGATGTCAGACAGCAGCAGAAGTAGTGATGATACTGATTTATTTACTCAAGCTTACCATATTAATAATGTTGCCATAAAATATCTTTAGATCAGTTCCACTGAAAATGACTATTAACAGAAGAACATGACGTAAATATAATAAAACCTGGATATTATAATCTCAATACTCAATATACATGATCCTGATTGGCTAATGGTCTCTCATCCAGCAGCCATTAAAATGTGATTAAGCAGACTAAGGCACATGTTCCTGTGATGTTAATGTGTAGTTTACAGATTGGATATTACTATTTTAAAGTGAGAGCATTAGTTCAGAGTTTGGGTTTGACCGCCTGCTCTACGCCACATACCTGTTTTAAGATGAGGGATATTTGTGTAACTTGTAATCATTGGTGTGCGGGATAGATAAAGTGATTTCCTCCAGTGAATCATGCTCATTAATTGCTGGATATTCTGTCTAGGTTCCTTACCGGCTTCTGTCACACATCTTCCCTAATCTAGAAGACATTATCTCATGCTGCTTTGCACAGTATAACCGTGAATTATTCATGTACGAAACAAAGCTTTCACATCTCGAAACACATCTCATGTCACGAAGTCAAACAGTTACGCTCGTTTTCTTTTATTTGGCTTCTGTGTATTTTATTAATAATTCATGGGCTGTGTTATTAAAGCATTAGGGTGAATTATAAACTGTATTGCTGCAGAGAGTAATGACGTTATTATGTGACACATATTCAAATCCTTATCATGGCACCAGTGTCAGTGTCAAGGTCACTCTTCAAATGTTAATTTCAAGTTCTCGGTTTTGTTTAATCAGCTATTTTTCCTACATCACTTGGTATCTGTAAGGTACAGTAAATATCGAAAGGTTCAAATGTGTGTCACTCAAATAAATGCTCAGAAACCTGAAAATAGAATTGGACCAATTTAAATTTCATAAACATCATCACATCCTAACAGGAAGAGAGATTAATATCCTGTAAGTGAAAATGATTTTGCACACAACTTAGAATACAACCACAATGGACCAATTAAATGTAAGCGTCACCAGAACACACCTGTTTCATGTAAATCTTTCCTGCTCCATCGCTAAAAGTAATCCCCATCTGAACACAGGGGTTGTGTAGGCGCACAAAGCTCCGCCCACTGATGCCGTATCTGAAGAAGACCATGAAGAAAGACGGTGAACAATTACATCAAACTTCAACACCCAGAAATCACTGATTATAAATGATCTAATTGACGTCAAGTTGCTGCCATCATTTCTTCCGTTAGTGCATTTGATATTTCCCTGCTTTTCTCTGCAATCATCCATAGGTTCATATCTGTTTATTTAAGTTTTCTTTGTTTGATGCACAGTCCTGTATTTAACAGTTCTGCTGAACTCACAGCGAGGAGTTTTACATTCATTCCTTTTGAGCACATTTTCTTCCCTTCGTTCATCTTTCACTTTCTCCGGTAAGTCACCTTCTCATCCTGCGAACACTGAAACCTGAAAGGAAAAGCAGAAGTAAATGAATATATAAAACTAATCTTGAGTAAGTGCTTTATCCTGATCAGGGTTGTGCGGAAACACTGGGAGTGAGGCGGGAATGCACTCGTTCACACACTAGTTTTGCTTTTAGACTCCCTTAGCAACAGACCACAACCCAGTAACACACGAGTATAAAGCCTGTTAACTGGAATATGGCAGAAATTGAGAGTTGCATTTCCACTTTTTTGTAATATTCAAATCAAACCTGCACATGCATGGCTGATGGACTTCTGCCCCAATTCTCTACAAACAGATCACATAGTAAATACAGAATACACGTAAAATTGCTGAAAGTAAATGGTGCCCAACGTGAGGCTCAGTGAGGAATAAGACCTTACCACATTTATCATAATTACAGTTCCTTGGTACGAAGGCTGCCTTCCTGCCAAAGATGAGAAAAGTAATTAAAACTCTGATCAGAAATGAAACGGCATAAAAGCAATAATAAAATCCAGGGACCGATTTAATGACCCAGAAGTAGAAATGGCCGACACGGAGGCACCTCTCGTTGTTGAAGTGCGTTTGTAATATAAGAAATCCAATGTAGAAAAAGAGCGTTTGTGAAAACAGTTGTTGACGGGAGAAACTTGACCCCCTACTTCAGGCTGCAGCACAAAAGCAATGTACAGACCTACATTCCAGCACCCTGTGTAATGTTCTGCATACACGACTCACTGTGTCCCGCTTCCACACCTCAAGAGTAAGGGTCGGCTACTGCGATAGAAACAGAGAGGTCAAAATCAGAGGCACAGATACGAGACCTAGAGACAATTAAACTGATAATAGGACTAGAAAGTGAGAACAGTTTAACCCTTTATAGGACGTAATGCACTTTGCGAACATGGAAGATGACACTGAGAGCATGTCGAGTCCGTCAGAACATCATATTGCGGGGGTCAGAACACACCCACTGCTCTAAGCCTGGGATTCAGAGCGGGATGGACAAACTGCTGTGATGTTGCTGTTCAACTCCTGGTTCAAGCAAAAAGAAAAGAAGAGTTAAATCAGTATATACCTTCAGGATCTAAACCTAAGCAGGTACGTTACAATCCATCCTCAAGCGGAGCACTGGACAAAAATAACATACAGTGAGGATGCTGCTCTACTCCTGAGGAAGCCCTCACCTGGAGTCAGAAGCGGCCATCCAGTGGACTTCCTAAGCATGAACCGGCCGAGGCCTGGGAGGAAGATCTGTCCCAGGAGTGACTCATCCTCCATCTTCAGAAATCTGCACTCACAGTACTTTAACTAAAGAATAATACAAACTTACAGGCAGGTTTCAGCTTCCATAAGGAATTAGCAGGAACCGTAGCGTGGTATGTTAATGAGTGGAGGAGGAATGCTGTGTGTGTGTGTGTGTGTGTGTGTGTGTGTGTGTGTCCTGTCTCTGTTCATTTACATTCAACAATCCAAGAGTGTAAATTAGTTTAAAGCATTGTTCACCATTTTGCCCCGTTTACAGCCGTTTCTCTGTGACATGGGAACTCGGAGGCAGAGGCAGGATCTGTGAGGAAATAAGGAAACACTCAGAACTCACACAGACGTTTGTCACAGCAAGGCTTCTGAAAGAAACTGGACATCTGTTGTACTTGACCAATTAAAAACAGGAAGTAGTCCTCTGGTGGAGAGAGGAAGTGTCCTGAGCGCTCCTCACACGCCGCACCTCAGCTTTAACACACAGCATATATTATATTCACATCACGTCACATGCAGAGTGAGAGTTGGTGTGTTTATGGTGAGAAAAGTGATACAAAAGATGACCTCATGTGTTCATCCTGAGGTTAAGGCATGGCCCAGACTGTGATTATATGTGTATATAGACCTCTGATCTTCAGTTTGAGCAGCAGGCTGGCTTTACTCCAGCGCAGGGTTTACTGGAGACCTACAAATCCCATGTAAATTAGAAACAAGAAGCCGAGAAGTCCATTTATAATCAGTAGTTTTTTTCCTCATAACGTAACAGCCTATCACACTGTAAAGACTGCCAGAGCCACAGACCTCAGACCAGGAACAAGGACAAACCTGTACGCCGTATCGACGGGAATCGGTCAGAATCTGAGAGTCGTGTCTCGGCTCTGGAGCGTGATCTTCAGATGAAACCTGACCTCCCGTGTGTGTCTCCACCTCGGGAACCAACAGGACGAATAAGATCGGAGAAAGCCAGCACCTCACCTCCCCGGCCTGCATGAGCCTTTGTGGGGTGAGTTTTTAATGAAAAGTGTGATTTTCCCCTCAGAGTGCGTCTGAAGTCCCACTGTGGGATACTGAGGGCGAGACACACGCAGGAGTGCAGTGCATGCAGTTCTACAGCACTCCAGAGTCAGACATGAGAAATCAATTTCCAACAAGTTCCAACTTGTAGCTCTGACTCGGACTTCATCTTCACTGCGTTCCGCATGGAGAGGGGAGAGGTTTCTTTGGGCCCTCAGTAAAACAGATGAACTACGAGACAGTGTTTTATACAGACACACTTTACTGAGAGTAGATTGTACATTAGAGTTTAGGACTATTACACACAGCTAATGCACTTCTGTCCTGACTCTATAAACATTTTGTAATTGCACATCACATAGTAAATACAGAGTAGAGTAAAATTTCTGAAGAGGGGGTTCTTGACATGATCACTTATCACTACTTAACGTGTGGCTCCAACAGCTTCTTCACACGGAGACCCGAACCAGCTTCACTGTACGGTGTCGCATTAAATCTACTCCACTACTGACTGTTTAATACATCAGTCATGAGCACATAGTCTACTAATGTGTTAATACAAACTACTGCAATGAGCTGAACGTGATTTAAATGATAAACCTCAGGTCCTAACACGTCTCTTCTGCTGTCGATGTTCCTGTACAAGCATGTTACAGGTACATGAGCGAGAACACGGCTAGCAGCCTGCACCACACACGCCGAAACCTTCCCGAGTCCAATAACGATTAACGCTTGGAAAGACACGTGTGATTAGAGCAAGTGTGCGATTACGGAGTGTGTAATTACATTTACTGCATTAGCGAGGGGAGGTTTACATTTCAGAAACACCTAATGCGAACTCACTCGGTCAGAGAATAACACTGGTCTAGAACCCGCTGAGAGACGAGCTAGTACCGCAAGAAAACAGGATTCTGAGATCAGCGCGGCGCAGCGGGACGCAGGGCCGGGTAGAAGAGCGTTAAAGGCTGGAGCTGTGAGCGGGGGGTTAACGTCTCTCAGTTGGGCAGGTCTGCGGGGTCACTTGGCTCTTGCTGATCTGTTAGACGCCGTCTCACTTCCAGGATCTTCTGCTGATGAACTCTGCTGGTTCTCCAACACTCTGGAAAACTCCTGTAGGAAATAAAAGTGCCTGGATCATGCTTCAGAACGGTTTTAAACACTGTTCCTCACGTAGGTTAGCATTAGATGAGCATTAGACGATAATTAATGGGACATCAGTGAAGACTCGAGGAGCAAACCTACTCACTCAAAGCTGTACACGGATTCTTCTGAACATGGCAGATGAAGCATGAACAGGATTTAGAAAGTCACTCTGGCTGCAGGGTATCATTCTTCCTGTGTGGAGCGAGTGTGTTCCTACTGAATATATCATGACACACTGATCCCCTCAAAGGGTGAATTTGCATCCCATAATTCAGGCACACCTCAAAGTCGGACTGAAGGTGAGATCTGACCTCCATGAGGCGCTCACAGAGACAGACACGGAGACGGAGACGGACCCCAGTGCAGAGCAAGTCAAAGGCCCGAGCATTAACTAACGCTCTGAGCCAAAACCAGTCATTTACACCAGACTTCATCTACTCACACAGGGAGCTCCAGAGTCCGCTAGTGAGATGAGGAATTACCCAGGAGATTATTCCCAGAGATTACAGGCTGAGCTCCAGCACAGAGGAAGGCTGAGTCCAGGCTCAGCACCCTGTGGGAGGAGAGCTTAAACAGACTCAGCGTCTGTCTCAGGTGGGGCTGATTGCCTTTGGTTAGAGACAAGAAGGTGCTCTCTGGCTCCCTCTGGTGGCAGAAACCAGTCTATAATGTTTAAGGCGACTCTGCCTCCACCTGGTGAGCTGGCTGTCCCCTCAGACTGCAGGTATAATCAGGAGTGATGTGCACTTTACAGAGGTAGCGTGAGTGATACACACTTCACTCAAACGGTAAGAGACGTTACAGTACGTTTCAATAAATGTTTTAAATCACTGTCCAATTATAATTACCATTAAAATTATTTATGGTTTTCAATTTTGCACTTTGAAAACAGTCAAAAACTAAAAGATATCGCTGATGTTCACTGCACACCTATTTAATAATAGTCACGTTTAAACATCTTTTATTTCACAAATTTCATCTGCCAGTTTTATTTGGGGAAGAAGAAAAGAGATGCCGCAGTTTACATCCTGAACGGGTCTGAAAGCCTCACTTAAATATTTACTTCTTGATATTTTACATCGCGTGTGTGTGTGTGTGTGTGTGTGTGTGTGTGTGTGTGTGTGGTCACTCACTGCCAGCAGGTACTGTGATGAGGACATCAGCTCTTGCAAAGCAGGTTGCTGGGACAGCAAATGGAACGGCATCTTCTCTTCAGGGTTAAAGCCGAGGCCTTTAAACACTTCCACCAGATCCTGCACACACACACACACACACACACACACACACACACGCGCGCGCGCACGCGCACGCACACGCACACGCACACGCACACGCACACGCACACGCACACACACACACACACACGCACGCACACACGCACGCACACACACATAGGAACGTAATAGTGACAGAAGTGGGATGTTATTGCAGGAATGAATACACTGATGTACACTACATACACTGTGTGTGTGTGTGTGTTGCTCGCACATGTGTGTGTGTGTGTGTGTGTTACTCACACGTGTGTGTGTGTGCGTGTGTATGTGCTGAGCAGGGCGCAGCGCTGCTGCTTTAT